>VYZM01022868.1:16902-48376 GCA_013398915.1 Dromas ardeola
TAAGAATAATAATAATAATAAAAAAAAATCGGCTCTTTTTAGTCTTTCCCTTGTAATTCTGGCATTGGTATAATACCGACTGAAACAAAACATGTTAACCCTTTCGCTTCTGAATTCACGTCTTTTTCCTTTTACTTCGTTCTTTCTCCCCTTCCTCAACCTATTTTATTTTTAGAGGTAAAATCTTTCCAAGAAGCAAATTCTTTCAGGTGGAGTTTATGCTCTGCAGCAAATAAACTTATGAAAATGTTAATTTTAACATAATCGTCATTCATGGCATTTTAAGTTTTTCGTTTTGCAGCATGCTTGGCATGCTGTGGAATAAAACCAAGCCAGTGTTTGTTCTGGCATGGCCTGTTAAAACAGTGGTGGCAGCTATCAATGCTTCCATTCTCATTATTCATGTGATTTTCTTAGGTGTCCAGCTTGGTGTTTAATTTTAAAATGTTGGGATAGGATCAGTTACAGATTTTGCTCTTCGTAGCTGCTGTTTGTTGAGGCCGCTGAAGAGGCTGAAGGTGCAGGTGCCTGAGGCAGGGCTCTGTGCCCTGGTCAGGTTCAGGCCCATAGATGGAAAGTGTTTGTTGGGATATAAAACTCAAAGTTGTAACTGAAAGATACTGAAATGTTCATTTAGGTGAAAGTCTTGAAAGTTTTTTTTTTTTTATTTGTGAAAAATTAAAGTATGACTTCTTGTTTGAATGATAAGTGAAGAATAGGACTCTTATTTGAATAATTTTAATACTCTATCTTATAGCACAGTGCTGTTAATAGTTGTACTGGCAGAATTTAAGATCACAAGGTACGAGTAGTTGAGGGAGGGAACATAATGGCTTCGCAGAAAAAATGAGCGTAGCATGTGACTACTGCCTTTTATTGTTGTGGGTAGAAGCTGGTCCAAGAAGGATATTTGTGGTTGTAGGAGTGGAGAAGGGAGAGCTGAAAGTTAACTCTAGTTTTGTTTTCTTTTATGCTGAAGTTTTTGGTCCAGTCTGTGAAATTATTATGCCTGTAGTCTTGGAGGACATTTTCACGTGCAAATGATTTTGGGTAGTTTGTAGGTGAGATCGAAAACGTTTGAGCAGTAACTTATATTTTCCCTGCTGATATTTCATTAGGATTTCGTAGTACAGAATTAAGGGCATACTTTATTTTCTTGCACACAGACATTACCAGGTAAGGGTTTTAGGGAAACCTTCATAAGAGAAGGTAGCCTTCAATGGGCAGGTGCAGCAGGGAGTCAATGGTAGTGCAGGGGGACCAAAAGAGTCATTATGATCTATTGTGCCACTAATCCTCCATCTAAGAAGGATTTGCAGGGGATGGTGCAACAAAAGACCTGTTACAATGTAGCAGATCGATAATTGTGATCTAATAAACTCTTAAATATACACATAATCCTTCACCTTTAGAATCAGGCCCTTTTCTTCATTATGAACTAGTTAGACTACTCTGGTGTAAAGGAACCTTTAAGTAAAAGGGTATTACTTAAACATGTAGTTTTAAATCCCTTTATCCTGTCATAGTGTAAAGAAACCATAGTTGAAGTAAGCATTGCTTGTATCTACAGGATGGAAAAAACCATCGGTTTATACATTGTGGCCAGTGTCATGTTCCTATCGGTTTTGTACATATATAGGGAAGTTAGCTAAACTTTTACAAGTCATATAAGTTGTGTCTTCTAGTGTGTTACAGGCTTTATGTTTTTTTGCAGAGTTCATTATCTAATGAACCTCTAGCCAATCACTGCCCACCTCACCCAGCAGCATAGTAAAAGAAAGTTCTGAACAGGCATGTGGTGATGACAATAACCACACTGCCTTTCCTCCCACCCATCAGGTGTCTAGCTCCTCTTTGAAAATGGCAGAAAATTATAGTCTTTAATCTATGGTTGTCACCTCAAAAATCCCTCAGAGATAATGGCTCTAAAACAGCATTATGTTTGAAACTGAAAAAAATATTTAACTTGGGCATCTCCACAAGTCTCTGCTGTGACAATCTTGCTTAACGGAAGTTCTTGTGGGTAACAGTTCCCAAGCCGGTTCGGGCTTTATTAAAACTGGCACCTTGCATTGTGCCCAAACACTTATTGCTGCTCTTTGCAGATGTTCTCCTAGTGTGAAGTGGTGTAATTTGCTCTTGGTATGAAATTCCACTTCATAATCACCTCTGCATTCTTCTCCTGCTTCTGTTCTGAATGGCTACAACGAAGCACCATGTGGAGTACAACACAATTAGATAAAATGAAATGATATTTAAAGGCCTGTGTTCCTCGAGGCTCCTCCCTGTTCCTAAAGAAGAAAAGATTGTACATGTTAATTTTCCTTAGCTGTGATGGGATTTGTCTGGGTCAGACTAAAACCACAAAGCTTGTATCAACACGTTGTGCTTCCAGAGAGTGTGGTGTGCTCCTCCGATTGCACAACATGAAGTAAGTCCCACTCTGACTCAATTTTGGAGTGGCAACTTAACTGTCACAGTGTTTGTCCCTCAGAGTTCAAGTGGTGTTTGCTGGCTGTTGATCATACGTTGATGTGTTAATTGCAGGTAACGCTTTATGGTAGCACACACAGCTTAAAATTCTGGAACTTCTAGCTTTCAGGGCTACCAG
This sequence comes from Dromas ardeola, assembly GCA_013398915.1. NCBI lineage: Eukaryota > Metazoa > Chordata > Aves > Charadriiformes > Dromadidae > Dromas > Dromas ardeola. The sequence goes on from VYZM01022868.1 coordinate 19,514, forward strand.
AGACAGGAAAGAATGAGTGTCCAAGGCAGCAGGAGAAGACACAAGTCATGTAGTGAATTGAGGAAGGGAGGTGTGTAGCAGGGCGAGGAGGTGGCCCCAAAATCAAGACCATAGGGGTGGGCATGAGAGCAGAGAGAAGACAGAGGGCATTGAGTGGAAAAGTAAGAGGAAAAACATGCTGGAAGGTGTAACTAAGGAAACAATGGAAAGAAAAAGATTTCTTTGGCTAAAATAAGTACCTTCCCTTTGTCACTCAGAAACGATAAAGCTTTTCCATCATCGAGGGTTGAATGAGTCTGTGTACTGATTCTGCTGTGTTCCCAGATGCTGAACTACATTAGAGCAGTTCACTTGGTAATATTGCTTTGCCATTTTAGCAATTACAGGGTCTGCCAGTGGGTTGTCCTATTATAACTGTGAGAAGACTCATCCATAACCACTTTTCTGTTAAGACTTAGTTCTCGTCATGTAAAAAGGTGCCCCCCTGCCTTTATGCCATTAGACCTTCTCATTCATCAGGGAAAGTTAAAGTATTTGATGAGGAAGTGGCTTTCTCACCTGGCTCTGGAAAGCAAATAATTTAAATGGGAAAATAATGCTTATCTGTCTTAGAAGTGCTCAAATATTTATTTACAGTCCTCCTTCATGCTTAGTAGTTGACGGATGTAATACTAAAAAAAGGCATTAACAGTAAACACCAACATACAGTACAGCGCCACTGCTGTGATGTTACTGGGACTACCATGTATATAAACACAGAACAACGCCTGTAGGAGGGTCTGGTTTCCAGCCCATTATAGTGGACACCAGCATAAAGGTTTTGCTGCCTGATGTAAGACTAAGCTTTATTTTCTGAATGCTTGTTGGTTTGTTTTACAAGCACAACATTATCCTGATACTGTTGAATATATGCATATATATATACATATACATACACACACACACGCACACACACACACATCTTGGATAATACTATTCTTTAATTTCCCTTATATATCTGATGACTTTTGTGGTTTGCAAATTTGTATTGAAAGTCATCAGCAACAATAGCTTTGTACCAAGGCCCCTTTGAACAAAGCTTTTGTACTATTATAAATGTAGTAAATAAGTACAAATTGATCAATATATGACAAAAGGGTGAAGAAGGGAGGTCAAAAGATAAAAATATTTCCATATAAAGCTTTTTTTCCCCGTTGAAAATGGCAGTATGTGTATAAATAAATGTTTTGTATTGCTGTGTATTTGCTCCACCTGGTGGATTTTCCTGAAAGTGTTTTTAATCCTTGCTAATAAGAGGAAGCTGTCTTTAATTAAATATAGAACACAGTACCGAGACTAAAGGCAACTTTTTTTTTTTTGAGTAGCAATGGAATTGCAAAAGGCAGATTTGGGGAAAGAAAACATTAAAATTAGGTATTCCACTTGGACACACTTGGTCAGTACAGCAATCTCTATGAAAGCATGGCAGTCCAAATCAATTAATAATAACAGTTTACTCTTGGACTCATCTAGAGATTAGTAATTAAAAAGTCCAAATCTATGGCTTGTGGGGTTATACGTGAACAGTGAAAGCGAGGATTTGCTATGGCCTCTCCCCCCACCCGCCCCCCTCCCCTCCCCTCACAATTCTTGAGCCCCCCGATGGGAAGTAGCAGTGCTATTGGAAAAGAGAGTTCCTGTGCTGAAGTGTTACTGCTGCACATCAGCATAAAATCTGTCTGTCATTAGGCTAGCTTTGCAAACATTGTTTTCTTTGGAATTCGTAAGGACTCGGTTATGCTTTGATCATCTCATTGTTCTCCTTAGGTTATTTTTTTCCTTTAGAGTGTAATGGCTCCCTAACAGAAGGTGAAGTTTAGAAAATAGTGTCTCCATATGCAAGGGATTTGGAGACCTTTTTATTGTCTTTAAAAATGTCATTCATAGTCCTCATTAGCATTTATTGTTGCAAGCGTACAAGCAGAAAATGTGAAATTGGTATGTCATGAATAGCTCCACAGAGCTCTAGAGCCCTGAAATTTTGCCTGCAGTGTGGTGTGGGGCAGGCATTGAGAGAAAGCTGGCCAGATGGCTGCCAGCACAGAGCAGAGCTGCAGGTTTTTGTCTCTGGTGCTGAGAGGAGGGAAAGTTCACTGGAGCATACGCTATCACCCCTTGCGTTTTAACAAAACTAACTCGCCATCAGTCAAAACGGGGAGGTGGTGACATTGAAACAAAAGTTTTCAATATAATGTAACAGTCCTTGTCAAATGAATAAAATACGTTTAGTTAGTGTCACAAATATTGACATGTTACAAAGAAAAATGCAAGGCTCGAATTTATGGCTGGTGGAAGGTACGCTTTCACACAAATATGCTCTCACATTATCTTTATTATGAAAATCCTATGCATTGAAAAGACATCGATTAGAGGTCAAAACTAGGGTTAATATACTACAGCAGGAGGAGTTTCCCTACCCGTGTTAAACGAACAAACACTCTGAGCTTCAAGTCAAAAAGCAACTGATAGCTTGAAACCTTTTTTTTTTTTTCCTTTTTCTTTTTGGATCTTAAAATATGACCTTAGATCAGCAGAACCAGATATTCTTGTCCAGGCTTCTCTGGGTCACGCTGAATGAGTTCTTCTGTCAGTGAAACGGCATCTTTGGTATTTTCTTGTGTCCTTTCAGTAATAATATCAAATCAATATCAAATTTTCTAAAATGCACCAGTGATGTCCATGCTCAGATGGTGTGGTGTAATTTCCTTTGAATCCGAATGATGATAGAAATTAACAGTCAATTCTAATTTACTTTACCCACACTATAGAAAATACTGTATTTAATAATGCAAGGCAAAACTTGGTTTAGCCCACATCAAGTGAAAGAAATAGACACCAAACCAGGTGCACATATGTGAGTTGGTCCACGTGAGTGTTGTTACTAAAATGCACATTTTACTTTACAAGAGCATGCGTTCTTTAAAACCTGAAGCCTATGTTGGCCCTCCCATTCAGAGTCAATTAATTTTTGGTGGAACTATTCCTCTCCTGCAATAGGTCTTTATGTATGTTTTCATTATTTTAAAACCTGAAATGCCACTGGGATTTCTAGCAGTGCTCAACAAGAATGATTTTCTTTCGTCCTTTTTTGGTCAAAAAGCAATAGTCAGTCTAGGTTGCCAAGTCTGACCCACTGCCAAGGTTGCCTTTTTCTTAACAGATGATTTGAAATCCTCTTTATAGGACTGATTTCTGATTATCCCACTGAAATGGTATGACTTTTACGTTTTCTTAACTGAAAAAAGAGATGAATGCTTTCTCACCTCCAATGAATTTAATCCCATACTAGAGGTAACGTGATGAACAGTTTCTCTTCGACAACCAAGAATAGTTTCTTCCCAGCTTGGTGACTCTAGTTTTCAACTACTGAGTATTTGTGTAGGTAATCTCAATTAGTCTGCCTTTCACGGAGCTATGTATGTTTTAAGGGTCCCATTTGTCTTTTTTTCAGAAGTCCAGAAAGCCTTGCCAATAAGGAAATGCTCAGGGAAATGTTTAGTGTTATCTGGCAAATGTTTTGTGTTGCACGCATGAAGAGCTACCGCTAACAGATAAGCGCGTAGCTTATTGGAATATTTTAATTCCATTTCCAAGCAAAGAGAAGTTTATAAAGTGCCTTTCTTGAAATAGCTTGAGCTCTTTTGTGGTGGTGCAGGAAAAGCATCGGAGGCTAGGTGCAGTGTCATGGGAAAAGCCGCACTGAGGGTACCCATTGCAGTCCTAGGTGGACTGCTGTTGCACCAGGCGATAGGAATTACTGGTCATCAAGAAATTTGTGAGCTTCTCCTGAAGGTGTGTTGCCTTTACTACTGTACTTTGGTTGGACAGTCAACTGAATAAAGTTCAGAAAGCATACAGAAGTGGTCATCCCCCGTCCCCCCCCATCAGCTCTACAGCTCACACATGAGGTGGGTTTGCCCTGTCAGTGGGATGCCTTAAGAAAACACTAATAGCTTCCAGCTGGGTGGAAAATCAAAACGTTTGGGGACTGACAAAACTAGCAGATTTGAATTTGAAAGCCCAGCTAATGCCTCCATTTTTATTTACCATTCGCCCATAAAAGATTATTTTCCAATATGTCAGCCTCATTTGGTGGCCAGTGGTCTGAAAGTGAAAGTGGAACAAGCAAGCGGGGAAATCTGGACATTAGTGAGTCCGCCCTTTCAAGCTGGTGTGCCACTTTGTGGAATGGCCTTCCCTGAGATTGGGGGGGTCCTAATGACCATTCATCAATGCTCGTTGACTGATCATTGAGTGCCTTCTCATTCAGTTTATCAAGTCTTGCACATAAAAAGTCAGAATAAGCATTATTCAGCTTTGTTAAAGCCAACTAGGAGTAAAATGCTCCATTTGAACCCATTTTGCCCTTGGTTTTTCACTTTGTTAATGCAGTCCTGCTTAAATGAGTGCTTTTATTGGGTCGGTTAGAATATCTGAAACTATTAATTCTCTTGTATTGAATAGCTGGTGGCAGGCCAGAGCAGATGGGGTAGAAAACTATTTGGTTGGGTGTATTGCTTTCAATTAGGATCAATGAGGTTTCAGCTCCTTTGAATTAACTCACTTAATACCCACTGTGTGAAGTCACAATGTATCACAACAGTCTGCTATAAGTAGAGCGGGAAGTTGAGAAGTCCTACAGAAAAGCTTTGAGTTAAATTCTTCCTTCACTGTTAATAGAGAGCTTTCATTAACTACAGATGCGTTTCAGTGGACTTCCAGTTCCTGTTATTAAGCAAGGTTTGCGCAAAAGGCAATCTCTGTACTTTTAAATGGTGATCATTTGGAATTTCTCTTTTCCATCAGATTCATGTCTTAGCGACCTTATATCATCCACTGCATTCAAGTCTTCTTTTTTTCCCCTTAAAATAGAGGAATGTGGAGGATGTTTTGCCTTCTTTACCCGTTTTCAAAATAAAGAGTTGTAAAGGATTATTTAAAATAATTTTGTAAAGTGTTTTGAATGATTGTCAAAGAAGGAGCTGTTTCCCACCCAGGAAGGTGTAGCATAATGTGCACCATAATGTAAAGAAACTGGCCAAAGATTATCTTCCGGATTTTTCACTCTCTTCATATCCCTTTTGTTTTGGTATTACACGTAATACCAACTCTTGTGATACAGAAGAATAGTTCGAATGTTAAAACCACTGCCTTTTCTTTCTTAGCGGGGAATAAAACCATTTCACAGAACGGGCTGTCCGCCTTTGCTTGGCCTGCTAAAATTTCAGACCTGGTGCAAAAACTGTGAAGGCAAGCTTTAAGTGACTGCATTAAAAATGGGGGTGGGGTGGGGAACGCGAATAAATATCCACAGATATTTATTCAGGGAGGACTGCCAAATGGGTTGCAGCCTGCCTCAGTGTATTAAATAATGAGAGGGAAAAACCATTCATGCAGCTGGCTGCTTGAGAAAATGCTGAAGTAGTCTCAGATGCACAGGCATTCTGTTAGCCCCTTCCACGAGCAGGCTTCTAGGTGAGAATCTCCAGGGATCCAGGTTTTGTTGACGTGGATCAATTTAAATGGCAATTACTGTAGTCAGATAACAGCTTAAAAAGGCTTTTTACACACAGAAAAAAGATGCATAATCACACAGCATATGGAAGTTCAATTTCGTGAGCCGTGGTCTGTGGATTTACAATGTACTGATATTAAGACCTACTTTTAAGAGTGAATATTGTTAGGTTTTATTAAAATGCGTCATACCTTTGACACGTTACTTTCTACTCTGAAGCTGATTCAGGCTGCATCTATGTTGATGAAAGGTTGCATTTCCAACTGTGAAAATGTTTTTCCTTTCATGTAGAGTACAGCATTAAAAAAGAAAAACAACACCGAAAATACAATACTAAGTGACTGGTTTTAAATAGTGCATCAAATAATAAAACAAAAAGAATGGTAAATTCTCTAAAGGCCTCGGTGGCACAGACTTTGCTTGTTACTCTCCCTTTCCCCCCCTCCGCTTTTCCCCCCTTCATGAAAGTGGTCTGTCATGAACACATTTCCATTTTTCAGTGTTTCTCTTGGGCTCTCCCAACACTCAAAAAATCCATTACAGAAAACTTCATTACAGTAGATATCCGATGAAGATGAAGAAAAGACCTGCCTCAAGTAGCAGATGTGTTCTGTTGCTAGTGCCGGGGTGTTTACTGGGGTGAGGGGAGCTGCTCCTTTGCGTCTTTGATCCTCTTGAATTTGCCAGTCCTGTGTTTGGCGTCTTTCTCTATTTAAGTGAAGCTTAAGGGTGGCACTTAAATAGCCTTAAGATATTGTTGTGGAAATATCAGTACATTAAGTGACTCATTCGCTTCAAGTGAGAAATATTCATGAGTTCAGTCCGGATATTGGAAGGGTTGTTATTTTTTGCTTAATTTCGCATGTGTGTCCTTTTCCTAAATAGATCTTTATCAGGCTCTGTGGCAGCTAGAGGAAGGAAGAGGAAGGCCTGAAAGCAGGGCTGTTTCTGCGTAGCAGAGGCAGAAGATGGCATAACGCAAAATCAGGGGGATGCATAAATAAGTACAAAAGAATGAGTCTTGTACTGACAAGAATGCAGGTCCTGAAGATCTGACAGAGAATCGCTGCCTTTCTATATGGGTTTAAATGTATATTGCAAAGGCAAAGTCGAACCCAGGACCTACATGCTAATTGCTGGAGAAATACTCCTTACTAAAGGAAGAAGCTATTGCAAGTGCTAAATGGGAGGAGAGTTTTAAAAAGAAGACATTTTTCCTTGTGCCTGGAATTTTGTGCAAGGCTATACATGTTACAGAAGGCATGCGAGTCAGGCGTATGTTTCTCCTAAGAGGCAAAGATGTTTTACAAAGGACTAAAGAGGGACTGCTGAGAAGAAAATAGCCAGCTTTAGATAAAGCACTATAACAAAGACTTGTAGTTTTATGTATCATGGTGTCCATTAAAGCTTAATAGGGAAGAGTGCATTGAACCTAGCCAGGCATACGTTATTCATGTGAAGGATAAACATTTAAGGGGTGTGCAAAATCAGAAATTGGGAGGACATGATTGTTTAGCTTTTGAAAAAGCTTTACAGGGAAGATTTTGTTTTCATCCCCCATGGATCACCATGCAAGGTAAAGGAGAGTAAGCTGCAAATGTTTGGAACATATCAATGCAGGAATCCCAGGGGGTTAAAAGCACTATAGTAAAATAAAAGTGGTCTGCTTTCTAAGTGTGTTCCATTTTACACATACTACTGAGAATCTGAGAAAGGGAGTGATTTTGATACTCCGTTCACTACAGTAAAACAGCATAATAATGACAAAAGTGTGGGGAGGGGAGGAAGAGGAGGGGGGACCCTCCCGATATCTTCGTGCACGTTTTGAATTTCCAGCTAAATAAACAAACGTATTCCTATGGAGTGCGAAATTATGGCTGTTAAAGAATGAATTTGTTTCCACTTTTGGAGGAGAGCTGGTTCGAAGCGATGCTTCTTTCTTTAATTGCTGTCAGCAGAAGAAAGGGTTAACTTTTAAAGAAAAAATGAATAATTCAGTGTTTGGCTTATCACTCTGCATTTTACTTTCTATTCTTTGGTCATCTGGAACTTGGTGTGAAAGGTAGAGTAAAAGGAGTCAGCTGAGGGGAGCCGGGGTTGTGATAATTTGCACACACATCCCTGTCATTGTTCTGCCTGAAGAGACAGGGCTGGGTTCAAGGCCACATGTGCTCCTGTCATCATTCACATTTCTGCTCCAAGTGCAATACAGAGTGTCAGCTCTCCATCTGTCTTTGCCTGGCAAACGCACGCGCCCAGCATCCTGCCTCCAGCTACGCTGCCACAGCCAGTTCTGATGGCCCTCCTCGCTTCTCTCTGTTCATTCCAGAACAGGAGGCACTGAGCCCTAAATAAGCTTGCTTTTAGGAGAGAGCCATTTACAGTGTGGTATATTTTATCCAAGGATGCCTGGTGAGTTGAAATTACTGCAGCTCTTTCAGTTTTAAATGAGGAAACGCTAATTGTTTTTTGATAGTATTTTTTTCCCTTTTTTTTTTTCTCTTTTAATATAGAGGGTGATTTGCAAGCTGATATGGGTACGGAGCGATTGTGGATGCTAATTCTGTTGTGTATATGTTTGGGGGAGGGGAATTTGTGCGAGGGAACTGCCAGAGATGATACTTACAGCAGGACTGGATGTTTCAATGAAAAGGGATGGAAATAGCAGAAAGTCACCGGCTTTGTGGGTGCGGGTCTCTGCACGGGGGATCATTTTTAGCGAAGAGAAATACGGCTTCGGGCTGGCTTTCATGACTGTCAGCTGTACCTTGAATCTGCAAACATTTGATCGGTAGAGATCATTCACAGCGTTCACCCATCAGCTGAAATTATCTCTGTGAAAAGCTGTTTATGTTAGAGAAGTGAAGGAGATTTATAAAACAAATTATTCCAGCGTTGTCCTAAATCGTAGTCCTTAACTGTCACCAGGCAGATCACTGAAATACGTTGATTCAAAATACAACAATAAAAAAAATCTGCTGAATTAGAGGAATTGCTGCGGAGCTGGAAATTTTAATAGGTCAGTTTCCTGAGGAAAATATTATCCTTGGATCTTACAATTGCTTGTCTAATTGATAAGTGTTACTGCCAATGAAAACGGTGCTTCTGTGCAGGGTGATTTGTCTGAGAGGTTTTGTGAGATGCTTGACCACGACCGAGTGGATTGAATTTGGTGTGTTTTGTTTGGTTTTTTTTTTCCTTCCCTTTGGTAAGGACTGAAAAAAGCCATGTGCCTGATTATAGCAGCCTGTGTGTCTCTGGATAAAAAAAGACAGGGCTAGAGATCCTACAGCTGGCTGGTTCTTGTGGATTATTTGGGTAGGACAGGCAGAAGAGGCTACGCTTGATCACAGAGAGTCTGTACACCTCGCAGATGGTGTTTTGAAACAGTATCTGCCAGTTTGCTGCAACCACAGTTGCATGTAGGTATTGCCAGTTGTTGGAAGAATGTTTTCTTTTTAGGATTTTTATACAGGGTCATACCCTACTGCTGGTATGTTTGCTGATCTTCTGGTTGTAACAAGAAAGTGGGCTCTGTTTGCTCAAAGCACAAGGCTAAGAGGATTTATATGGTTGAAATATGGGCAAATTAATTTGCATAGATAACAACTGAGGACTATGAAAGGTCAATTTAACCCTTTAAACGTCAAATTTGATTTGCATGCTTTACATTCCTGGGAATGTGGTCTTCATTAGAAATATCATGGTAATTCATTAATTTCGAAAACTGCATTCTGCGAAATTTGAATGCACTGACGTTTCCCTTATATGTGTATGAAACTCATCTTCTCCTGCGGTTTACTATTTCTGCGTTTTATTAAGATATTTAAATGCAGTGAAATGACACAATCTTATCAATTTTGATCCTTGTGTGCATTATTTGGGGCTGTTGGCAAACAGTGTTGGAATGCCTAGAGTGGAGGTTTTTGAAAACCTATTAAGCCTTTGGCATTTAAATTACTTAATCTACCTGCTGGTTAAAATTTCATGCATCTTTAATCAAAATGGCATGCGCTACGCTTGGGTATGTATACCCTTATCAATACTTGTTAAGCTTTACCATTAAATAAATCTTTAATTTCCAGCATTCTCTTAAAGCAGTAGCAAGCAAGAAGTGTGTTTTAATGTCAGCTCGGAGTGTTAGAAAACCTTGCACTTGGATACAGAGAATACACTAACAGCTGTGACTGGGAGCATGTGCCAGAATGGAGATACTTGAACAGATCTGACACTTGGCTATTTTTGACACCCATCTGCACTTTTTTACTCTCCTCTAGGATGAACTGCCTCTCAATCTGTTCACAGCATATTTTAGCCCTTTAATATTGTGGTGTTGGGTTTTTTCAAATGGGCATTATTAGCCATCTGGGGCAGATTTTTGTATTTTAAAAGTAAGCACATTATGTACAGGAGATTAAAAGGATGTGTATTTTTATGTAATCTGATACTATGTCAGTGCCTTTTGTGTATGTGTGAAGTCTTGATTTCAGAAGCATCCCTTCAGTAATTCTGACATCTGAAGTCCTCCTTCTTTTGGGGAAAAGAACGGGAAGTAATAAAGACGGGTTCTGGTTTATGTGTAGCGATAACACTTTTACACAAAATAAATTTGCCCTTCAAAGACGGACTGCTCATATTGTTATAGTTGTGACTTGCCGCTCACCTCCTCGCTTCCCTGCCAGGGCAAAGTGACAGCAGCAAGGCTTGCTAATGAAACGCTGCAAAAGCAATTCAGATCTCTGTTAAGGCACTACTGCAACTCTGAGAAAAGTCTCTGGAAAGGCAGTCCCGTTAACATGCAGCTTGCAGTAACCAAGTTAACCATTTTGTCATTCTACGTAGTGAACTCTAGGAAGCGCTTATCTCTAAATAATTGATGCTGGGGGAACACTGTTCAGATCTTAATACCGTACACCGGTTTGTCTGATTATGATGAATGTGTTTTGGTTTGGTTTTGTTTTGTTTTAAGAACTGTTTATTCCAGACTTTATTTATGAAACATTACAAATCTATCAGTCATTTTATAGTACTTTCAAAGAACAGATGTTGGCCTACAAAATGCTTTATTATTGCCTATGGCAGTATTCAGCATGGTTTCCTTAAAAGGACAATCAGTGATCACAGTCATTGTAGCCCAGAAATAATGCTGCTCTTTCAGAAGATGGCCTGGTATTAGGTCAGACCACCCTTTCTTTACTTCTGCTCTCCAGATGTGCCTGCAAGTTTTTTTTTTTTTTAAGTTCATGTTTCAAAAAAAATGGGTTTGTTTTCAAAATCTGGTTTTACTTAAGATATCTCCATCCTGGAGTGCATTTCATAAATTGCCCACATATTTTTCTTAGCAGAGAACTTAACTGGCTGTAATTTTTAACACATGGCCACATCATGTGATATTTTCAAAACATTTGCACATAGCTTTAAGAAGGTCCCAGCAGAAATGATCCATCATCTCACAGCCAGCCCATTTCTTAACAGCATATCTGCATTTTCCATTTAGCAGAGCTATATATTATTAGCTTACATTTTGGGTAGTAAAACAGTGCATTGCTGATTGTAAAACATGGACTTTATTATCTGCTGAAAATTGATTTGGCATTTATAGCCACTGTGTACTAGACTGGCTTTCTGGTTTTAACATTAGTGCTTGCAAGTGATGATTTGTTTAAAGAACAGAAACAAAATTGCCATGGACATAACTGTTAGTGTCCTAGTAACTGAACATTTGGATTATCCACCTGTTTTTTAAATACATGCGTCTAAATGCTGTTATACAGCAAAAGTCTCCTAACAGTCCATTAACCGACTTGTTCTGTTTTAAGTTGCAGTTGCTATGCTGTTATATTAGGACAATTCTGGGTCTTACAAAACAAAGTTTCCTGCCAAACGGGGAAAATGTGTCTGGAAATACTTAAGTCCGAGTGTTAACCTTGCGTCATTATTCCAGTCATCCTACATAATGACTTTATCTTCTTCAGGATTCGGATAGGAGCGAAAAGCTTTTTCCCTAAGAGGACCATGGGTCGCTAGGCTCTTCAGATACCTATTGTAGGGTTTGGGAGATGAGGTGTAATGACTTGCGTTTCAAAGTACTAAAGTTTCCTCTTCTTTTATGGTAGTAATAAATTCCAAAGTCTGCATGACATTACTGCTCTTATTTTCAACCCATGGGGCTGTGAATGGCATCTTGCTACATACACATGGAAAGTAACCATGAGATGCAGATCATGCTGCAGAAATAGCTGTTTATATTTATATATATTTTAAGCAGGGTCCCAAACACTTTCCCTGTGAAGATTTCGTGCTTTTCAACTCAGGCCCCTAGCTGGAGAGAAACAAACAAATCAGTTTCTCAGGACTGGTACTTCCTTAGTGTGCTCAGGGTGTTTAGCACCGACCACATCTTGACTTGAAGATTTTGGACTCCACACTCATATATTTAAGGCATAATCATCACAGCTTGCAAATCAATGTGATCTGTGTATATGCAATTTAAAAAAAAGACTTGAATACCAATTTTGGGTAAAATAAATTCTAAAATGATGTCATGCCAATTTGAAAAGTCCAAATAAAGAAGTTGATACATGCAAGAGTAGAAGACGACATGAAATCTGGTCCTTTTCAGGACCTGTGCATATAGCTGTAGCAGTTTTCTGGTTTGCTGCATCCTTTTTTCTTCCTAGTGTGTACATCAAGGATAACTCTACAAAAAAATGAGCTGAAGCCTCATCTCTCGCTACTAGGTCAGAGACTAAAGCTGAGTGCACAAGATAACTATTGCACTTGAAGCTGTAGTTGGCTTCCAAATCCAAAATTGCATGCCTCAACTCTCTCGTCATTCCAGATGCATCACTGTTACAGCTTCAGAGTTTCCCAAGCATGACGAGCTACATCTGTGCATGTTAAGGGTTAAACAGGCCAGTGCTGAGTTCACACCTACGTCTTTTTATAATTGAGGCATTTCCGTATCTGAGTCGTTGGCGCAGTTGGATCTGGTAGGTAATCTCGGAGGATGTCCAACGCGTATTTAGAAATGTTGATCTCTTCACAAGTGCAGTCGTACTTTTTTGTTCCCAGAAATGTGTGTGTGTAAAATGGAGCACAGAGCCAACGATACTGAGGCAAGTAGAGATGAAATCGGGAAATCCATAGGGCACAGCAGCGCTTGGGTTTATACTTACATGCAGACACAGTCTAGCCGTATTGGCTGGCTTGGCAAGGCTGATTTCGTTCAATACCCCGCTATGCTAACTCCGCATTCACACAGTTCATCTGCAAAGCTGGTGAAGCCCTTGCCGTGCTGTACCATGCTGTCTATATTCACTGGCTCAACTCTCCAGGAGCTCAGCCATCTCTGCACTGCGTTGCATTTTGCGATGTACATCTGTTCTTTCTGCCTCTGGTATGCGAGAGTCACCAGACAAAGAGCACGACCAGTGTGGGAGCCACTTCCTCCTCACTGCTGTTGATCTCAGGCCTTGGTCTCTCCTGAACTGTTCCTGCTCAGTCCTTGGGCAGGACAAGAGTAATGGAGATGACTCCCATCTGGATTAAGCCACTGCTGGGCGGTAGCTTTCCCCCCTGCCAAGGGAATACACTACAGACCTGAGCTTCGGCAAGCAGAAGGAGGATTTGAATTCATGTCTTTCACTTCCAGAGTGAGGCTTCCACTCAAAAGGATTGAATAAAACCAAAGCTCACCTCTTCCGTCTCGCCTAGCTGTGTTTTACAGAAACCAGTTCTACTTGCCAATCTTCAGGAGGTGAGGATATGGACATCTTTTCTGGAGGAGGGAGTAGTGCTGTGGATCCCATGTCTCCAAGTTACTGAGGCTCTTGAAAGGCAGGAGTAAAGCATCCTGTCTCCAGTATTTCCCTGTTGGTGAGCTGTAGGCAGTTGCTAGTTAAATATAACTAACTTGATATCATCCTTTCTGTCATGAGCTGTCTTTCAGCTACCTAATGGGAGGGTGTAGAGAAGATGGATGGAAACAAACTCGTCTGAGAGGTGCACAGTGATAGGATGAGAGGCAACAGGCACAAGTAATGGACCATGATAAATCCCAAATAGATATAAGGAAAAAATTCTTCACCATAAGGATGGTCAGACACTGAAGCAAGCTGTCCAGAGAGGTCATCGTATTTCCATTATTGGAGACGTGAAAAAACGCTGTTGTACAAATCCCTGGCAACCTGATCTAACTGCACTGAGGCAGAAGGGCTTAGACTACCTGATCTCCCGAGGTCGCTTCAGCCTGTATGACGATTCTTTGTTCCTGATGGGTCCATTAGCTGTTTCGGATACCCAGTCCAAGGTACTTCACACCTGCACGCTGCATGGGAGAGCAGAGCAGTCCATGGCTTTTGTGTTGTGTTTCAGGGGGAGATTTCAGCAGCGTTAAGCTTCTGGGCACCTAAACTTAATTATTCATTGAACCTGATCTGGAACTGTTACATGATCTGTAACTTGCAGAATGAACTTTGCCTTTGCGTGCCGGTAGAGGATCAGAATTGTCAGGCTCAGTGCTGACGGAAAGGGCTGTATCTCCTTCCCATGGAGATATCCCATGGATAGCTCATGGACCTGTGCTTCCACATAGTAAAACTGAATTTATTTCTCTGTGCTGATGGGTGAGGGTTTTTTTTTTAAATTATTATTTTTTTTTCTACTAGTAATTTCTTCTTTACTGGAAGTTATAGGCGGAATATGGAGAAATAGCCTCCTTGTGAGCATTAACTGCAGAAGAACTTGAGACAACAAGTTGCTGGAGACCTTGGGATTTAAGAGGAGCTACTTCAACTGGAGATTTCACTGATCTCTTGGTTTTGTCCCTGTGCTGCAGCACGCCACCTGGTAGTAATGTTCTTGCAGCTGGTTTAGGGCTGTAGTGTCAAAAGAGACACTGAATCGATCCAACTTCTAAAAACCTCCTGCCCAAATTCCTATGGCATGAAGCTACAGCATTACTTGAGCTTTTCCATGATATTGCATAATGAGTTGTGCATTTATTTCTACTTCTTAAAAATAAACCAACTTCATTTTCTTGCTCTTGGGATCTGGCAATCTTGTGAAACTTTCATGAGGAATAACCACCTGGTAGGATCCACACATCTGAACTAATTTAAATTATCCAGCCAGCTATTTCAGTATTAATGCAAATAGATGTCTGGAACGGTGCCTGCAACATAACCATGCTTTTAAATGGGTACAAAGTGTAAGTCAAAGGTGGCAGGAAATCTCTCTGAAGTTCAAGAGGAAATACCATCAGCAGTGGACACAATTATTAAGAGTACCACTCATATGGTTCTCATTCATTATGGACATCCCTTTAGAAGCAGACTGTAACAAGCTCTGTGGCATTCTTGCATATTGACAATACTGAGCTGACAAAGACCGAAAGAAGTGTGGAAATAGATGAGCGAAAGGGATCGGTATTGATCACGTCTTGGAAGAGAGGCTGAGGAATAAGGAAGAAAAATGTATTTTTGTAATCCTTCAAGCGTCCTGAAAGTTTGTGCAGATCTAGTGTACGGTCAGGCCTATATAATTCTTGGTTATAAAAAGGGGTTTGCTGTAATAAATTGAGATTTGAGGAACTGGGATTTGCATATTCTTAACTTCTTTCCAGCGAGGTTTGAAATGATGATTCAAGAAGCAGGACTATGTTTTACCTTTCAGAGTGCGTTGCCCTTTCCAGCTTATTGATACATCTTTTCTCTTCTGGGGGTTAATGCACTATTCTGTCTTCTGTAAGTCATTCAGAAAGCCTCTCTAAAATTTAACTTTGTACCTTTTCAGTTCTCATGCTTTATTGGAATTTTCTTTATGTGCTTATAATCCACTTCTCCAAGCCTTGGGAGTCCTCCTGTGCATCTCCGGTGCAGATTCTTGTAGTCTCCCCTTCCTGTCTGATTCTTCTAGCGATGCTGGGTTCACTGTCTTATTCTGCTCCTGTTTTGAAACCACATCCTGCTAAAGGAGTAATCTCCTGGTTTAGTGATACAGGGCTTTTCCCCTTCCTTCTTTCAGATCTTTCCTTAGTATGTGTTCTGTGAGTCATGCAAACACACATGACTCAAATAGTCTTCCTGCCACAAGATTACAGTTTGGAAAATGTGTGCACTCGGATCGTATGAAAATACAGCCATAATTTGATTTCTAAACTGTGCTTTCCAAATATATTCTGGTGGCCCTTTTAAGCTAGGGCAGCAAGCATGCGTACACAGCCTTGAATTTTCATTGTAGCTATTTTATAAACCCAGATGAATGCCATCTCCATAGACTTTCCTAAATGCGACTTCCCTGCCCGCATCATTCCTTGAATTTTTCAGAGAATCTTATTTTTTAAGGATTTTTGCGCCTTGCAGAGCACCAGCCACATCATTTGTGGTTAGCAAATACAAATTAACGTTTATTGTTTTAATTTTATTTTTCCAGTCCATTTCACCACATAATTGTTGATTGCCTAATTATATCTGCTAGCTTTGCACGCACTTATTTGTGTTCTGGTTAGGAGAAAGTTTGCTAACCGAAGTTTAGAAGAGGTCGTTTTCTGTGGACAGTGTTATATTGTTTCTTTTGGCTACTTTCTTTGCTTGGAACTGTGCAAGGTACGTTATTTTTGAGTTTTAAACTATAAGCTGCAATGTACAAAAATGATATTTAAAAAACAGTTCTTTTTGAGGAGGAATCAGTGTTTGTATCAGTTTTGAAAGTACGCACCAAGAAATACTGCGTGAACCATGAGGACTTGGAGAGTTACTAGCATGGTAAAGAAAGCTGAAAGGTGCTCATTAAAGCAGCCTTGGTCATGTCTGTAAAAGAAAGGATATAATTAGCTGTCCAGTGAGGTCAGATGGCACTGTCACTGAATAGCTTTGAAACTGGTTTCTTCTTGGAAACTGGTTTGCAACAGTTTACTGTGTCTATGGGCTTGGTAGTTTTAGTTTTCATTTCTCCACTGGCAGAGGAAAGGCAGCGATAAAACTCAGTTCCTGGAACTGAAGTGGTCCACGTTGGTTGAGTTCATCCCTCCACGGTGCTGCAGGATCTCTTCACTGTGTAGGCTTCTGAAAGAGAGCGCGCTTCTGTCGATCTCATTCATATTAGATCTTGGAAGTAATTTAAATTACTTTATTAAGGTCAATATTTGATTATTTTATACTGAGATCACCATTTGACTGCATTGCATTTTCAGAAACAAAGGCAGGGTCCTTTGCAATTTTTAAAGGGGATCTGTGCCATAATGAGTGTATATTTTATTTTTCTGGATTCCTAATGTGAGCGCTTTATTTTCCTCTTGCAAATGGAGGAGAAGTGAGACGGTGGCCTCTCTGGGAATACTATTTGTTGTCTCTCTTGCTAAATTTTTAAAGTATTTTGAAGAATGCTCTTCTTTTTGTTGTGTTAATTTCCTTACATCTTTCTCTACATTATTCTCTGTGGTTGTAAAAGCAAATCTGTATTTGGGTTTTCTATATTTAATAGGCAAGGCTGCTGCACAGGAGTTGAATCTGTGCATGAAACTTTCATTAAGACCTTGGTACAAAAGCAGAGTCTTCAGAGCATGTATAGCAAGTTCTCCGCTGTCCGAGGGAGAGCTTGTGTTGCTGTCTTTCTTTGCCTTCTTCAGACTCCTGTGCACAGGCAGAACCACGTCTTGTGGAATAAAGGCTGGACTTGCATGGTTGCTTCTCAGGACAGCGGGCCAGCCAGGCTTCTTCCTCTGACATGTCAATTGATAAGGTAGTTAATTTCCAATTCCTTTCATTTTAAGGAAGTAAAGCTAATGGTATTTCATCTTCAGAGACTGGCAGAAACGGAATTCTTGAGTTTATACTTCCTTAAAGCTTTTGCTTCAAACCACTCTTGAGAGTCTGTAAAAGCTCGAAAGATAAAAATACTACCTACATTTCAGGTATCGACCAGCATTCCTCTATAGAGCCACAAGAGAAATTACACACTCTTTCCTTAGTTAACTTCTATATTCTTTCAGAAAGAGCTTTGTGGATGCTGCCGAATAACTTGCTTTTTCTTGAAGGAATACAGAAAATCATGATGTCTTGATTTCATCCTGACACAGCAAATATGATTGCACAGCTTTGTCTGGGGCATTGGTTCAAGACAGTCTTGAAAGAATGAGTGTCTATTACTTAATCACCCGGAATGCTTAATAGTTTTGTCACAAGTGTTTTTCTTTTTGGAGGCTGTAAGTGCCTTTGCTGTCTTGCCACGCTAGATATAGAATAGATGCCTTGATGAATTACCCAATGGGGATTCTGCTGCAGAAATTGATGCTTGCTAAATCAAAATCAAAACTTTTTATTTGGTCTCCATTGGTCATTACAGTAAAGCTACTGGGTTTTAAATATGTCTGCTTACAAGTCTAGGATATGCAAGCATTGTTGCATGCAATTGCTAGGGTTTGGAGGGATTTTTGCCACAAAATAATATGATGATGAAGATGTTCTGATACTGTTCTTTAGAATAGTTGATTGCAGATCTGATGGTGAAAGATGATCAGCAGCTAGCATATATCATCATCTTCTGATCCAAACAGGTTCCTTTGGGAGTCAGCTGTACTGTTTCAGTATGTTGTAATTAAATTGAGTGCTGTTTAGGTGTCAGAAATTACTTTATAATGCAGGATAATGGACTTAAATAGACTTATTTGCACAATGCAAATCATAATCTGGCAAACTACCCTTAAAGGCTATATATTAAGAAACAAAGCAAGCCCCCCAATATTTAGTAGGAAGAGAAAAAGGAAAAAAAATGGCCTGATTTCTGACTCGATCCCTAAGACATCCTTGCATTAGAGTCTATCTAGACTTAAGAGATGCTAGAATAATGCCTGTTATTTGTGAATAACAGCTGTAAAGTGCTTTGTTTGAGAGAAAAAGGTAATAATTCTTTATTTTAGTTAGGATTGGAGAGGGGCGGGGATGGAATCCCTGTCAACCAGACCTTTTAATACTTGGAAAATCCTTGTTACACATGCAACAGATAAGTCGCGTAACGAGCTCTTGTGAGGTTTTGAGCAATGTTAATTCCCAGAAAAGTTTGTGTGAGTTGCGAATGCTCAGCATCTTGCAGAATTAGACTCTATTTATGAGAAGGCTAATGTTGTTAGGAAAAGAATAGATTTGCATGCATAGCGAGAGCTGTTTGTAAATCAGCAGGTGGTTTCTAAAATATAAGAAATTAGCAAAATGTTTACTGACGTGATTTCTTTCTGAAAAACAACCCTGTTTAAAAACACTTGAACATTAAAGCTTCAAATGCAAAAAGCTGATTGGCTTTTCTTCAGCCATCTCTGGTCTTGCTTACTTGTGGGTTGAATGCACAGACTTCATTTTCGGTCTCGAGGACCTCATTTATCTTTTGAAGGGCCCGGTAGGAGGAAAAAAAAAAGAAAATAAAAATTTCTTGCAAACTATATATTTCAATGTGAGGCATATTTCTATGAATAGATAGGGAAGAATCAGGTGATGTCAGAACATCTATGTTTCAGTTTTGTATACGTATGCACACACTTTCATACAGAATACTAGATTGCATGTCTCGTTAGTCATATAAGATGTGCTTGGGACTGAATTCATTAATGATGCAAATCAGTATTAAAAGACTACACTTCTTTAGAATCACACATACAGGTCCAAGCAATTCTTTAATCATAAAAGTCAAAGAATGTCATATCTCTAATTAAAAAAAATAAAGTCAAAGTCCTGTACACTAATTTGCCTGTGTGCCATATTCATACCCTGATTTAAAATTAAACCCCGCCCCCTACCCTATACTTGGCTGTTGAATTGTGTATGTCTTCTCTGGGGGAAAAAAAAAGGGGGGGAATTCAGTTCAAAGATCTTTAATCCAGTTTCCTCTGTTTTATTTCATTTCACAGAAAATCTTACCCTTTACCACTGCCCCCCAATTCTTCATTTGCCAATAGTACTGAGGGGGAAATTTGTGCTGTGCTACTTAATACATAATTTAAAACAATTGTGCTAGCTTTAAACCTGAAGTCTTTCTTCATCTATCATTTATCTCATGATGTTATCTTTTGTACTCGGTACCCTTCAGTAAGCACAGCCTGACACATCTTGTGGCCTTTACCTTCTGCGATAAAAAAGATTGAAAAGATGCTTGGCACCACCTGGTGAAGATGAGGCAACCCTGGAGAACTGTGCTGCAGGAGCAGGTGACTGATGCTAAGAAATGTGCCAGTCTAGGGACACAGCTGAAGGGTTGTAGTAGGGAAGGGGGAGGGGAAAGGGAGAAAAAAAAAGAGCAGGAACATTAATACATCTTCCTGAGGTTTGATGGGACATATACTGCCTACTGTTCCATCTGGTGCTTATGATAGCATGGCATATTAGCATGCTGCAAGTTCATAATGTATTCAGGGCGAGAAAACACCACTTGCATACCAATTGAGGCGTCCTCTTTCTCGGAGCTGCCTTTGAATTTCAATGATGTTTATGCCTCCTAAGCCATGACTGAACTGAGCATTTCCGCTCACCGAGGAATAACAGCAGTGAGGGACTCTGGCTCGTGTGGGTTTTCTTTCCCCTCTCTTTTTATTTTTCTCCCCCCCCCTTTTTTTTTTTTAAGTTCTTTTCTTTCTGCTCTCTCCTCCCAATTTATTTTCTTTGGGGAAGCTTAAAGACAGGTTGAGGTTTTGGACTAGCTAATTACATAGCTTCTGTTAATATTACATTAACTTCTTTTTAAGGTTGTAGTCTATTGTCTTTTTGCTTATCTCGAAATGCTTAAATGCACTTTTTATGACATTTTGATGAAATTACTCTAAAAGCAGTGTCATGAAGCATTTAAAAAATAGCACATTGCAATTCTGCTTTATATTCAGATTTCCTGTATTGCTGCATTAAAGAACAAACAATACCCTGAATTCCGC
Organism: Dromas ardeola; assembly: GCA_013398915.1. NCBI lineage: Eukaryota > Metazoa > Chordata > Aves > Charadriiformes > Dromadidae > Dromas > Dromas ardeola. Next base: position 39,982 of record VYZM01022868.1, read on the forward strand.
ATTTCATGGTAAATTATTTGGGCCCTGCCTCTTCAAAGACTTGATTTTAATTTCAAGTGTGCTACCATAATAGGATAAGTATCTGAAGTTGAGCAGGTATGTAAGTCTTTGTAGGAGTGAGGTCTTTTTATTGATCCCTTGCAGGAAATGTACTGATATGTTCGTTTTATTTCTCCCTACCCTGTCCTCTTTGAAACTCTGCAGAGATTGACACTTGACTGGAGACAATCTCAAAACTGCACCGTAGAAACTCTTGACTGCACATTTTGTTTCTGAACTTGTCAAAGATTGTGATCCTTTTATGGCTCAGTGCTGTGAATTGCTCTGCAGCCCTCCTTCCAGTAGGTTTTGAAAGTGTGAAGTTTACATACAGGGTAGGGTATTTGATGTGGGATTTTCAAGCGTCTGGAGTAATACATGAGTACCAGTTACATTTGCCTTTGTTGGTGACTGTGCTTCTAAACTGCTTCACGCGTTTTGAAAGTCCTACTCTGAAAAGGAGACTAAGCTTGCAACTTGAAGAGGGAAGAATATTAAAACAATTTCTCTAGTACAGACCCGCTTAATGAATGCATTTGGTATCTAGTCCTCTACCTGCACAGCTGGACTCTTGCTCCTGCCCAGAACTGACTGTGGTTTGAGGCTTTAGCTTAATCTTTAATGCATATGACTGTCATGCTAATACAACTTTAATAAAAATTTACTAGGTAGCACTTTGAACTCCTTCACTCTAATTTAGTATTAATCCACTCGATTACTAGAAAAGAAAAGATCTTGCTATAGTTCTGATCCTTTCTTTCAAATACATCCAGCCGTGACTTTTATAAATACATATTTTGAGGCAGTCATTTAGCCACTCTTGCATAGATAAGAAATGAAAAATGCATTAGTCATCTTGACAAAGAATAAATTGACTTCTTTCGGTCTGCTATCTGAATATCTGTTGTCTGATGGCTTAAGAACATTCCTTGTTTATTGATAGTGCATTTAGACCTAGATATTAATGTCTTGGCTTAATGCTAATTATTTTTTTTCTTAATACATTCAGGAAGGCTAATGTTACTGAATAGGAATGTGGAGGAGGTAGTGTGGGTAATTCAAGCAAGTTTAGTCAGCACTTACAAGATTCTTGAAATGTTTCTTGATGTCCTACAGAACTGTTAACATCTGCACGGCTTGTGAGAAGAGCCACATTTATTACAGCTGTATGCTAGCTAGAATGCAAAAGAAAAGGGTGGGGGGGATCAGAGTTAAGAATGAAGCAGCTGGCTTTCAGTAGAGAGATTTATCATTTTACTCTCATTACAAACCGACAGTAAACTCTACTTCGACTCTTTTGCATCAGCTTCTTTGAGATGGCAGGTTCAAGGCTTGGGAGTTTAGCTATCAGTAGATACAGTCCAACAAAATACACACAGTTTAAAAGAAAACAAAGCTTTCAGATAAATAATCACAAGTGAAGTTCAGCGTTTCAAGGAGTTTTTCCAGAAAGACATAACATGATGCAGAGCATGTGTTCAAAGTCTACATTTGAGATGGTAAAAAAAAGAGAAAGATAGATTGTTTTAAACAATAAGACGAAGAAACAGAAGAAGTGGGGGAGTAATAAATGAGAATGCTGCTGGCTCCCTGCATAACCAAGGAGGTCATCCAGTTTCTTGTTCCCATTCTTGTCAGGGTTTGGGGTCGCTGGAGGAAAGGAAGGTATGGCGAGAGACTCCTGAGATCCCTGGCCTGACTGAACGGTGTAATAGTACCTTGGTGTGTTTGTTTCACCTCTTCTTTCCTCTCTTTTTGTGCTAGAAGAGGAAGCAAGGGAAGAACAATCAGTATCAGAATTCCATTTTCTGTTTCACTACTTCCTGTAAAAAAATAACATACACGTTTCCAGAATCAGGGAATTTGTCCAAGTTTGGTTCCCTCTTCACCCATTTCTTTCTCAGCCGTTGGGGCAGGTTTAAACCCAAGCTACGCCAATATTGGTAGCTATTTGTAAGTTGTCACAATCTTTGTTCATCTCAATTAAGATCAAAGACTTTTATAGTTTTGTTTTCTCATTTATCTGGTATTTCTTTCGTTTCCCCTGGTTAATATAGCTTGGCATGCTTGCTCTTACCTTTTATCCCTGCACATTTTAAGTGAACCAATTCTGGTTTGCTCAGTTAACTTCTTTACGACATGCCCAAGCCATTCACAGTGGGAGTACCAGGATCTGTTTCTGTGTCTCCTACTGTTTCTTAACAACCTCAGCAACTGAGGAAGCTGCACATCTATGCTCCCGTCCTTTTTTGTTCTCCGTTCATTTTCTAATATTTTCTAATACAAAACCTGTTGCGTGTTTGCTTATAGTGAAAGTACAAACAGCTACCCATTAAGAAACAGGGCCAATAACTGGACTCTGCTCTTCATCACAGGAAGACTGTTGTGATGAAGAGCATCCTCTTGCAAGACCTCTTTTAAAGAGTTGGTTGAAGTATCTTTACCTACTCACATGTTTCTGCTGTTCATACTGTGATCTATAGCACATGTCCACTCTGATAAGCTACTATGCTTTTTATTCCTTCTATCTAACCTTAGACTTTTTGCTGTTACACTCATCATCATTTAATTGTAGCATGTGCATTGTAAGAGCTCTAATATATAATTACTGCCTCCTCTTCTTTCCATTCTCCTGACACTAGAGCACACGCAAAAGCAAATTTTTTAACATTTCAGTTATGAAAATGACTCCATTTGATACATCAGTGTTCACCACCTCATAACTTCTGAGGCAATGGTTTTAGTTTCTGAAAGTTTATTTCCACTTAGTCTTGTGGAAACACATTTTATCTTAATTTTGTGCAGATTGTTGGCATTGAACAGAATTATGTGCAAAACCGAGTAGCTCTGTAAGTCAGTGCTCATAATCACCTTTGGAAATGACCTGTTAAGTTTCTAATAGGTCATTTGTATGCACAGTTACTGAAGCTACTTGCTCTGTTGCAATAATTATGAAAAAGATAATGGATAGGAACTCATTTGGGGACAATTATTCTTGTTAACTGTTTAGCATTTCATCCAGGTACTCCTATTTTCCCTTTTTTTAATTTTCCCTTCATAATTCCAGAATTTGCTTTGGATAGTTGTTGCAGTTCATCAGTTCTGTATTTCTTCATATCCCAAGCAATTTAAAGCCTACCAGGCAACAACTGATGTGTTTTACATCTTCTATTCCAAGTGAAGACCCTAAAGAAACATGTCCTCACAGGAGATCCCAGGGCAGTCACTATCTCTCTATGCTTTTGAATTGTCAATGCAATTGTGATTTAGCTTTCTTAATACGTATGTTGTGCCAGAAGGGTGTTTGTAAAGATCTGTGAGCTACTTTATTATTTTTTTTTCCCCATTTTTGCCCTGCTTGCCATTTGATCTCTTTGACTGATTATAGGTGTGAAGAAAAATTCGGTTTTGTTTGGTTCTCTGCGTCTTGGTGCAAAAAATAAATGGTGTTAAATTTTGGTGGGCTATTTTCAAATTCACATATCATCACATGGCTGTAATTGTGTGAGCACAACCTGGGTTCCTATGAGTGGATATAGTGTGTGATTGTTGGCATGCTGCTGTCTGATATGCTGCCTGCTGCAATTTCACTTTTTGAGTATTTCATATAGGAGGGCATCTCCAAAACAGGATTTGGTGGGTGGGGGTGTGTGTATAAGTTAAGAGTGGGCGAGGGGGGACATCTGACTTGTTTGGCTGGGGTAGATAGGTGACAACAGGAGGCACTGAAAACAGTCTTCTCTTGCAGCCAGTACTGTCCAGTTATTCTTTTGAGGAAGAAATGTTTATAGCCAAAATTTAGAGGCAAATACTTAATATTTATGTTTTGCACTCTGGAAACACAATAGTACATACTGATGTATACAGACACAGTATCATAAGCTTTCCTTCCTATATCACACGGCTGAGGTTAACTTTTGAGGCTGGAAGGAACTTTTCTTAAAGCATCTTCCTTTAACTTTCTGAGTACTGTGCCATGTATTTTGAATTGTCCGCACAGAAAAGGAGTTTCTGCTTGTGCGGCTGCACAATATCGGCTCCCTCTGGTGGTCAGCAATTACCTGGAAAAATTTCCAGCGACCGTTTGCCGAGGCGTCCTCCCAGACAGGCAACGACTCCTGCCGTGTACCCTTTTATCGGGCACTCTGGTCCCACCTGGGAACGCTGAAGGTGCATCCTGGGGCTGTTGCCACCTCACGGGAAGAGGATGCCCTCTCAACCACCTTCTGCCCTGCCTCAGAGTCTCTTTCCTCCTCTTTTCTTGCTTTTTCTGTTGAATATTCTTCCCTTTCTCATAAAAATGCCTCCTCTTCTGGTTAATCCACTTCTCAATGAAGCAAAATGTGTCTATCCAAGTAGACCCAAAGCCAAATGTAGGGCGTTTCCATAGCACGGAGGGAGTTAAATCTGCTTTTCATAAGATTCTTTTCATGTACATGAGATTCTTTCATGTACAAGAAAACTTACTGTATTACCAAGGGTTAAGTGTATCTACGTTGAACATTCAGAGTTCAAACGCACCAGACTTCTTTACTTTGTCAATATTTCTCTTGCACTTGTAGCATTGAGTGGTTTCTCTCTGGTGTCTGACTTCTCGCCCTGCAATTTCCCCTCCCATTTAACATTCCCTTCAGTGTAATTGGAAGACTTAATTCTTTCTTACAATTTTCTAAAGCAAATGAAAAAAAAAAATCACATTAAGTATTTTTATATAGAAAATCAAATAAGTAAAACTTGATATGTGTGTGTGTATGTATCACTGTGTGTGTATGTATCATACAAGTGATGTCTGTGAGTTCATGCACGCATACATGCACGTGTGTAGGAGTAAGCCATGGAAGCCATACTGATTCACAGAGGTCAATAGTAAATTGCCGTGTTGGAATAACTGTTTTAGTTGGAATAACTGGCTTGATGAAAATGAGGTTCTACAAATAGAAAACACTTTGTTTTTATGTATTTGTTGGGGTGGGAGGGGAGAGGGAAGAATACGTTTACTTTGACTCTGCTGGGCATGAAATGAAGCATGTTTTGTACAACTGTCAAGCAAGGCAATGCTATGATACCTAAAATTGTTCTAATATTTTGCTTATGTTTTCTGTGGTTTCTGTAATTGCTGATTTTTTTCAACTCAGGCTTCAGATGTATGGGTTGGGGTTTTTTTTGGTTGCCCTTTTTTTTGTGTGTGTGTGTGTGTGTGATATATAAAATTCAAAACATAGGGAAGCTACTTTAAAAGAAGAAGTTTATTGTGCAAGACTTGAGACTGCTGTGGTACTTTAAGGTCTAGAAATGTTGCATGTAATTGCATGCCCTGTGAGTGGTCTCATTAGTTTGCCTACAGCTGTTTTCAGTATCTATAGTTAAGCACATATTCCCGAGTGTTTCTGGGGCTGGGCACTGACAGGCTAACCCAGCACCTCTCTTCCTGGGTGAGCTAACCTGATTTCGGTGTCAGTGTGAATTTGTGTGAATTCACTGGCTTCAGAAAGCCTTTTAATCTGCTTTTATGTTTGTTAGTCTAGTTTTACATGACGTACACAAGTTTCTTCCTTTCCCTCTTCCTTTGCATGCTTACATCATTTCATATTAACATTTAAGTATGCATATGATATATTAAATCACACAATTGATTTGAAATACACTTTTGTTTTTGCTAATGGTAACATTTGTTTTGCTTGTGAGCCTATTTATTTGCCAGTAAGTAATATTACCTCAGGTATGAAAGTATTTGAGATGGAGGGTCTTAATTTCATGTGGAGTTTCTGTGAATCTTCTTTCCCCCCTCCCACCTCCCCACTACTGCTTCCAGGTGCGATCCAGTGCCCAAAATAAAAGACAGTTGATGTGACATGCAGCATTGAGGAGGAGCTGATTTGTAAATAATAAAGAGTGTTTTCTCACACTCTGTCTAGACAGTCAGTCATGTAAACACAGGATGTCTTTAATGGCATCATCTGATGGTGTGAAATGATAGTCTGTATTTCGAAAAATGCTGAAGTACTGATTAGGGTAATAAATTGGACTACTTGAAGACTGTCAGTGTATAATACTGAGATGGGGGAAAAGCCTATAGTTTCACTTTTCTGTCGCAGGTAGTGGCAGTAAGTAGCAGTGGCAGCACCTGAGTGAGGGTTTCTGGGGAAATATGTTTCAGTACATATTTTTCGTTGGTGGATTAATACCTGTTTTGGCTGGCTGTCTGGAAACCGAGGAGTTAGTGTGCCTGGTGACTGAGGAGCACGGATTCTCGTGTACGCCAGCCACGCTGTTAGAGCACTCTGAATGCCTCTGGTTCTCACGAGGCAAAGGACCTAGATCTCTACAGGAATATTTATACCATCTGGCTCAGCAGCCTTAGGAATTAATAAACTAGAAGCTCTAACTCTTCTTTTCACTGATTATATGGGGAGTCTAGTCTGCTAATTTAGCTGTCGGCATTAGATGGGAGAAATTAGCAGCCTTCCTCGGACTGGAGTGGTACTTGCTGTTGGGAGGGAGTTTGGCCACCCGTGTTTTCTGTCTAATGGGTAAGGTCTCACTCCCCAGGCATACACATTTGGCCTACCAGAACAAACTTTTCATCATTTGAAATACCACAGAGAGGAATTGGGTTCTTGGATGGGTATATCTGTGCAATCTGGTAGAGCAGGGGTTTGGAAACTTGATCCACGAGGTGAGGAGCAGTCTGTCCCCGACTGGCCAAGACTACTCCACACCTTAGAGGATCTTGACTTGTCCGTGACAAATTCCTGTTAAAAAACAGGCAAAGCCAGATGTATATCCATTACCTTCTCAGTAATCCCTCTGTCATCTTTTCAGATGTATAACCATGGAAAATATCACCTCCTAGACACCCATGTTTGATTCATTTTGAGCCTAAAGGACTTCTGGCATGTTTTATAAATATAAGCAGTGCCTTTTAAAACTACAGCCATAATAGCTTTTTTGCTGGCAGAGTAATTTAATACCTAAAGTTTCCCTGAATATAAATAAGTTATTTTAGATTATTTTATCTAGTCTGTATTGGAGACTTCAGTTCTAATTAAATCTAATGGAATACTGGTATCAGTACTCTCTTAGGACTTTTCTAAAATGGGTACAGCTATGCTTTACACTGTGTAAGCGCATTAAAAATAAAGGAGTTAATATTTATTTTGCTTCAGACTTTAAGCTGTGTGTAACAAACTATTTACTGTTAATTTAGCACCGTACAAACTTTGGATTAAAAACATAAATATGCTTCTGGAGAGCAAGTTTGGAAATTTTAATTAGCGCTGGGAGAGAAAATGTTCTTACTTCTGGTGGGAAGGATGTGTGCTGTCTGTGGTTGAGTACGTAAGAGCATACAAACAACACCAATTTGATGCTAATGGCATTTGAATTTCTTGGGCATCAGTCTAACTTCATCTGTAGTTTGTCAAGTAACTGGCAATCCTGACAAGGGTTTGTCTTCCACAGAAGATGGTACGAAAAGGAAATAAATTACTGGCTGGGGAGTCTCTGGGAAGCCACATCCAAAGACATCCCAGTGGTTTCCTCTATAAGTATAGGAGAAGTGAAGGGAATGATTGCTAATGTGGAGGGGGTGTCACCTCCGTAGCTTGTAAGGGAGGCCAGGGAGTGGGTTTGGCCACTGGTTGCTCTGATTGTTCTTCAGTTCTTCATGCTGGAGGCAATGGGTACCTCTTCTTTCACTTCACTTGGGCCTTCCACATTCCATGAGCTGGTTTTGGAGTAGCAGTAATAGTTCCTGTGACATGAAAGAAACCCACTCAACACACGCAGTTCTTAGTTTGGTAACTTGACAACAAAATGAAGTAGAAAAGATCCAGGAAACAATGTAAACAGGAAAATAGTATTTCAGTAATGATTGTGGGTCTGCTTGCTTATTGACTGCTCTAGTTAGGCATACATAGAGGCATTTTCATGATGCTTGGTGGGATATTTAGAATAAATCCACATTGTCTTCACCTTCGTTACAGGCCAACTGGTATGTATTCAGCCAGGACAAGGGAACTTAATAGACTGTATTTTCTGGGATCGTATGGAAACTTAGGGCAGCTGCCACAATTTGGTCCTTATTTTGCTTGTCTATTCTTGCTAAAGTATTTCATAAACCATTATCGTCGTAGTAGATCTAGAATGTGTTCTTCTTCCCTGCATTGCTTTGTATGTCCAAGCGATTTTAGATGGTAAAATCTGCAAAGCTGCGCAGAGGGAAGGAGAAGAGAGGAGTTTAAAAAAGAAGGTGCAGTTCTGACAGGAGTCAGTTTTTAATTATTAAATAACTGAAAGTGAATATTTGATAGTTTTGAAACTGTCAAAACATGTCAGATTGTTAAATGAGAGGAAA
>VYZM01022868.1:51897-61897 GCA_013398915.1 Dromas ardeola
TTTTTTTTTTTAAATAATGATTTGTTGAAGCTGGAGTTCTAGGGTAAGTATCAGACACTGCAAGCTTTATGAGTTCAGATCACAGGAATTGGTAACGCTTTTATCAGCGGTGGCTCTGCTTTGTGCTCCATCGCCACTCCAACGCCCTGAGAGATCTTCCTCTTAAAAACAGAGCTTATGAGGTTGTGGGTGGTGGGACCGAGGTGGGCGCAGAGCTGCTGTGGGCAGATGCTCCCAGCCCCAGAGTTCCCTCGGAGGTCAGGGGACCAGCTGTAGAGGCAAGGAACAGGTAAATAGTAGCCATAAGAATGGCTCTTGCAGGACTTTTGCTATTAGAGAGGGTGGGAAAGTAGAATGTAAAGGCTGCAATGGAGCAGGCTGTTCTCCTGGGTGGTGTGGTGGTGGTGGTGTCCTCCAAGCACTTGGAAGAGCTTTGCATTGTACTTCTTCAAAAGCCCTTTCCCCCCAGCTCCCCCAAGGAGAGTCGCTGCTCTGACGAGATAATCTTGTACCCTGGTTAGGAGTGTTTTGAGCTGTGCTTGAAAGGAGCCTTGTATCTCCTTACAGAAGACAGGGCTAGGGAACTCACAGACAACCAGAGATAGATCTGTCTGCCTGCGATCATACAGTAGCAGAGCGGGGTTTAGGGCTTTGCAAGGGGGAGAGAGAGGTTAAGCAATGGTAAGTGGCCTGTAGAGGCTTTTTTTTTACCCACAAGAGCTCCAAAGAAAGGTAATTAGGAAAATCAAGCCTAATGTCATTAGATTTATAAGAGAAGTGCAGAGGTCTGTGGATAATTTCAGCAATCTGCAAACCGAGTGGCAGACACTGTTCGAGGGAGTAAAAACCAGTTGGATCGCGGTAGAATGGCAATCTGAAATTGGAGGGCGAAACCAACATGCTATTTCCCATGACCGTGTTCAATTTAAGTAACAAAACATTGCCAGGTTTTTGGGAAAGCCTCCCCCCCTCCAGTCTGAGCGCGTTTCTGTTCAAACCTGAACTCTGAAATGCAGCAAAGGAGGGGAGTGGGAGCCGGGCGGTTGGTTGCAGGCTTGGGATCGCTTTTACTTATCAACAGCTGAATTGGAGGATACAGGCTGTGCCTGCTCGCTGCGAGCAGCAGACTGTTAGAGGAGTTCGATTTCTCTCACTCCTTCCACCCACCTCCATCTCCTCTGTGCCTGTGTCTGCGCTCCCACATGCTTCAAATCTGTGTACCTGGACTGCCTTCCTTAACAGTTCAATGTGAGTGTTAGCAGAATGAAAACCAGATGGACCAGCAGTTCCCACTGTTATCTCCCCACCAGCTCTGGCAAGCCTCCCTTTCTCTCTCCTTTCTTGGCATGGCAGAAATATTTGCCTTTATTTAGGAGGGCTTGGGCTCACTGCTGTGCCTCTTTCCCTCTGTTGCAACATGAGCTGAAAGCTATTTATTCCCTTGTTGCTGAGGTTGGTTGAGGTGAGTGCAAGATGAATTCGGCTATTAAGGAAGCAATTAACATTTCAAGACGAGTTTTCATAGTTCTTTATATTAAAGGAATAGCTTGTTGAAGATACAGATTTAACTGTTTTAGTATAGTGATATGGAAAGGAAATTTGTAAAGAATATGTTTAAAAAACTGCTTTTGTTTTCCAGCATGCAATAATTTACTGTTGCTTGATTTGCAAATCAAACCTCACCTGTCTGTGTAGCAGCCTTAATATTTATGCAAATCATTTTGGATACTGTTCCCTACACAGCTGAGGTTTACTAACCTTAGATCAACACTACAGATTCTATAATACTGTATATGTATTCCCCTCATCCTGTACTGGGGGTGTTTCACTGCTCATCTTCCCCAAACTTGTCTCTAAATTCTGTATTAATTACTCCCGTTCCCTGAGAACTGAAGCATCGTCTGTGGACACTTCTACAAAGGGTGAAGATGGCTTCTGTGATTGCAGTACCTGACACACTGCGTCTCTGGGACATGCCTCAGTTTTAGGCAGCTAAATTTTGGTATCTGTTATGTGTTGTTAATGTTTGTGAGGTGGGTTTTTTTTCTGTTGGGGGTGTGTGTGTGTGTGTGTTTTGTTTTGTTTTTTTTTCTTTCTGATAATTAAATGTTCTGATAATTCAGTGTTTTGAGGCTCGTTTAAACATGCCCTTTCTTTGTTAAATGTGTGCATTGCATTTAATTTCTCTTCTTGTCTCTCAGGGCAAATTTCAGATATGATTCTTTGGTTGAAGTCTGTGTGTTGTTAGTAAGAACAAGGAAAGCATGTCGCAAAGTGGAGCGATGGAATTTATAGAACGTGACAGACTTTGCTATTGTCTTGAATTAAAACCACAGACTTACATGCTTACCCATTAGCAGCGACACTTACTTGCTTTGCCAAATAGTTTAATGGAGCTCAGGAAGACTTGTGTAGCACAGTGTATAAAATAAATAGCCTTGGCCCCCCAAAAGAAGGGATGGAAGAATTCAACTTACGTCCATTAAAAGCTAAACTTGATCTTACTCATCTTTACTCAAGATGGCTCGCAAAACTCCTGGCACGTGTAAGGAAGCCTTAATTTTGCTTTCAGTTGCTAAATGTTGTCATGTTTTTCCCATTCTTGATAAATGAAGCATAAGGGCTTGGGTGTTTTTTGTTTTGTTTTGTTTTGTTTTTTAATTTTAGCATAGAGGTGTCCAAAAAGATGTTGTAAAAAGAAGATACTTGTATAGCTTCTATATAAAATATCTTGCATCTCTAGATCTTTAGTTGCAAGAGAACTGTTCTGCCTGTTTGTGCCTTTTGTTTGGTTTGTTTTCTTGGGCGGAGATGTTTCCCCTTGTCTGTTTTGAACATTAAAGTTGTTCTTAATGTGTGAAGCTGCAAACTTAGATGCCTTTTAAAAAGCAATGGTATGTATGTGTGACAATTGACTTACCATTTTGGCGTGTTGTATTTATTTTTCTGGTGAAAATAAGAATACCAGGGGCAGGGTGGTAAAGTGATCCAGGAGGCACGCGGTATTTAACATGAGTATCTCTCCACGATTACAAAGAGAAGCGATGGAGAGGGCTGCAGGTGTTACAGAGAAGAGACATGAAAAGAGCCGGCTTCAACCAATATCCCACCCAGTTTCTCACCTGTACTAAAGAGCTTCAGGTTTTAGCTCTGGAAGAGCTGTCGTAAGGGCATTTATTACTTTCCTGTCTCTTTGTCTGATTTTTCCTCCTGGCTAACGGGAGAGCCTTGAAGAGAGGTGTCATTATTGCAGCTCCATGAGTGCTTGGTAGGTAGCATCTGTACATGCTAGAAATGGAAACAAAAGATAATGCAGTACCACTACAAATGAGGTCTTACCATCTGTGTTACACCTTCTTAAGTAAGGTTTAGATGATGTAATTTGGGAAGAGCACACTGGAGTAGATAATCAGGTGTAATCTTTTGCAGCAGATGCTGAAATGGCTCACTTCTTGTATTAGCTTTTAAGTTTTTGTCAGAGAGGGTGTGCTTGGGGAAATAAACTGGTGTGTTCCTGTGGTGTGTGTTGCAGATCGCACTGAGAAGCATTCCACAATGCCAGACTCACCTGTGGATGTGAAGACACAATCCAGGCTGACGCCTCCAACCATGCCACCTCCTCCCACTACCCAAGGAGCTCCAAGAACCAGTTCATTCACGCCCACAACGTGTAATTAGACTTATTTTCTTCCTTTTTTTTCCATATTCTTTCTATTCTGCATGCAAGAAACTGAAAGATGTGAAGGGAAACCTGCATGACATGGCAGCAGCAGCATTTGGTTGTCCTGCAATAAAGTAATCAAGCAAAACTAAGATCACAACACATTAATGCATCTTTAAGGTATTAAGTCATTCATCTCAGAGTTGCGTTGTTAATTCATTGACAGGTTGGCTGTAGTGTCAAAGAACAGCGAGCACTGGTTTCCTGTGTACTTAATGCTCAGATCAGTCTTTATGTGAGAAGTACAGAAAACTTTCCTATTCTGTGCTATTCTGTTGTTTCATTTAAAGGATCCTGTTCCCTTTTGTACAGAAACTTTGGTAGTAATTCTTCAGGATTTTTTTTCTTAATGTTTTTAAAGTGGGGGTAATTCATAAAGAAAATACTTATCTTTATCCCATTTATGATTCAGTGAAGAATTCTAATTTAAGTGCTATATAATGTCCAGTTAACATTGATATAAAACCAAAAATAAAGGCCTTTTATTGTTTTCTCTTGGGATTTCTAGCCTGTGACCACTTCCCTAAACCACATGGGGCTGCACCTCTGTCTCAGTTTATTGATGTAAACACACAAGTAACTGTACTAGTCTTGATGGAATTGCTCTGCATTCGTATCAGTGTGACTGAGATTTGAATTTGGCATGTTGTCTGGACTATTCTTTTCACAGCCATGAAAAGATCCACATTTCTCTTACCAAGATTTAGCTGCAAATTTTTTGGTCGCATTTATACTGCCTTGTAATAGTATAAACATGAGAATGTGTTTACATTTCACATTTTAAATAAAACATTTTTAGAACAGTAGAATACATATGCCTAAACAGAATGAAGGCAGCATTTTCTATTTGTCTTGCCTGTGTCTGTTTAGTCCCTTTCTGTCTGTTAAATGCCTTATTTAAAATTCACCTCTATGCAGAAGGCCAGCTGGAGGCCTTTGTACTACTTATCCCAGGGAACCCTGTCCCGACAATTTACATCGAACTTAAACAGTGAGGAGGGTTTGTGCCAGCTATTCCATAAACTCAAATTTAACCCAGTGACCCTGATTCTGCAACGATTTGTCTGTTTTCCTTAACTCCAGCACCTGAATCGTCCTAGGAGCTGTTCTGGTCTAAAGTTAAATTGTTTCTGGGTTTTTGCAGGATGGGGCTCTTAAAAATTAAGCTTTCAAGTGTGATACACTTTGCATAATTCAGGGTAATTTTTGGCAATCATAAAAGGAGTAGGACAATGTTCTTCTTTAATCACTCTTATAATCCTAAGTGTATTCGCAAGATTTCTGAATGTTTGTTTATTTGATTGGGTTCAGCACTTTGGAAGGTGTGTGAACTATAGCTGGATTTTCGGGGCTGTTTGTATGAAGACTTAAAGTCTAAAAAAGCCTAATTTTAATTGCCTTTTACCCTGTCAGATTTTGGAGTTTGGCCTTAGCCGTTTGGCCTTAACGGTTCCAGCTTGTACAGTGAACCCGTTGGAGTGTCTGTTATATTTATTATTACTGCAGCGGGAATGCCTGTAGGCCAGGAAGATCATACTTGTTTTCTGGTCCAGAGTATGCTTGTTTTCTTTGCTTTAGATGACTAAAAACTCTTGATGTTCATTAGTTTGAAATATTAAATGCTAAATTCTGTTTTATTAATAACATGGTTTTGTTCTAGAAATGGAGTAAATCTTTGCCACTTGGAAAAATCAGACGTTATAAAGAAAGAGATATAACTATTAGTATGGGATGGGCTGCATTTAGGGAGTAGTTCTGTATTTCTTTTGTTGTGGGAGAAATTTTACCTGCCTTTCTCCTTCTCCTATCTATCCTAGGTAATGAACTCTGCTGTCCTGTGCATTCTTGATCATAGCCTCAGGACCCTCTACCTAGAGTGACTTACTAGTGACTTACGTTGTTGGGTGGTGTCAGGCTAGAGCAGGACATGTTCTTATTCTTCCCAATCCTCAGTTACTAAGTTCATGGTACGATGACTTGGCTACGCAAGTTCCTTGCAATCATGATGTATTTGTTTACTCAGTTATCTCACTCTCCTGCGACACTTGGAGAGCATGGCTCAGAGCTGCACGTGGAGCTGAACTTGCTGAGGCCAGCTTCTTTCTTTTTCCACGTCTTATTTTCCCTAACCCACACAGCTAGAATAGACAATCAAAAACTAGAATAAAACACAAGCAGAAACCAGAGAACCATTCAGAGAATTTTTTCTGTAGGACCTCCAGAAGGGGACTTAAGTCACTAGGGCATAAGATCCGTCAGAATTATTGTGGTAATGATTTACATCTGGTAATAGGGTAGTGATTTAAATCTAGTAATATGTGTCCACCCTCAAAAAGACTTGCTGTTCAAAAATAAAGATGACTGCTGGAGAAACTGACAAAGAGAAGGGGATGTTTGGCTTCAAAGAGGCCGAGCATTAAGAAATATTGAAAGTTCTTTAGGTTCCTAGCTCACCATGGTTCTGCTTTCAAATAGGAAACAATTTAGGCTAATACTCCTATGCATTTTTGATTGTAGACAAGTTCCTGTTTTTTGATGATTTTTGGGATGGTTCTGAGTGACTTCCAAAAAAGAAATCAGCAAATTTCTCCAGGGCAATGGCCAGCTGAGTGCGGCTGCTGCTGAGCAGAGTCATCTGCTGTGTGCCCACACCTGCTAGTGCACCAGTACATCCGTATTTCCAGGGAGCCATGCATTTTCTTGCCATTCGCTGTCATTTGGCGAGTCAGACTCAAACAACCTCAACAGAGTATGTTTGACTGTTGCTGTTCCAAGTAACCTGTGTGGAAAAGGATGTCCTCTGTTTGATTCTCTGCTCTCTTCTGGAGTGTGGATAAGAATCAAACTGAAACCACTGCCAAAAACTAACTGTTGTTGTCTTCACTATGTCTGCATGAATCTCGTTGCCATAAATTTTGAATGCTTAGTACTTTAGATAGTTATTCTCACAGCAACCTTGCAACAGGAGGGGAATGCTTTCCTATCCTTTTTAGAGATATGGTATTGGCACACGAAAGCTGAGTGATTTGATTGTGGTCTCTGAGAAGTCTTCAGAAGTCTAGTTTCATGCCCTAGCTGCAAGGCTTCAGGCCACAGTGAGCATGGCACCATTTGTTACCTGCACAAACAATTTTGTGTGCTCCATATGTTAGCAGCTAGGAAATCTGTATCGGAAAAAATAACCTTCTCATTGGGTGGTGTAAGGTTAAAACGTGAAAGTCCTGTTTTATAAACACAGCTGTCAGTTGTGTGTACAAAACACAAGTAAAAATATTCAGAGATAAACTGAGGCTTCGTGAAATATGTCTGCACATTTTTTTTCTACCCCAAAGAGCAATTTTTTTTGTCTTCAGTCACACGTGCACTCATGCTCTTTGTCTCTGTGTCTTTTTAAAATCCTCTGACAAAACGCTGGTATTCAAATGATGCTTTTCAGGTCCAGGAGCACTTTGGGGGGGCTGTGTGAGAGGCAGCTGCTGTTACTTCCAACCCATACACCATTCAGTACCAGCTACTGGGAAATAGATATAAACTGCAGTGTGTTGCTCTGTCAAAAGGCTAATTATCTTTGATTGTGCATCTTAATTAATTTTGAGGTCAAGCACAGAAAACATAAGCTGATGGATTTTCCCCTCTGTCTTCTTTCTCTCTCTCTCTTCCCCCCCCCCTTCTATTTTATTCTCCCTTCTCTCTTTTTCTTTCAGTAACCAATGGCACTAGCCATTCACCAACAGCGTTAAATGGAGCTCCATCTCCTCCTAATGGCTTTAGCAATGGGCCATCCTCTTCCTCTTCCTCTTCTCTGGCTAACCAGCAGTTACCGCCAGCTTGTGGAGCTAGGCAACTCAGCAAACTGAAGAGATTTCTTACAACCTTACAGCAGTTTGGCAATGACATTTCACCAGAGATTGGGGAGAGAGTGCGTACCCTTGTGCTAGGACTTGTGGTAAGCAAAAAAACCAATGATATAATAACTTTGATCTTTTTCTCTCCTTTTCCCTCTTTCATGCTTGACATGTTTATTATATAAAAGAGTGGGTCACATACACTGCATGTATCATACTTTAGGGATATCAAACGTTCAAGAATGAAGTTCTGGCTCTTGCTGCTGGAGTTAACATAAGTAACTACTAGCTGCCCATGAGTGGCAGCTGTTCTCAACCAGATACAGGCTTGACTCTTTTTGCCAGTATAGTGTTATGCTGTAATGCTGTAAAAGGTTTTAATTGCCCAGAGAAGTTGTGGATGCCCCATCCCTGGAAGCGTTCAAAGCCAGGCTGGCTGGGACTTTGAGCAACCTGGTCTAGGGGTTGGTGTTCCTGCCCATGGCAGGGGGGTTGGAACTAGATGGTCTTTAAGGTCCCTTCTAACCCAAACCATTCTATGATTCTGTGATGCTATACTGGCAGCACCTGTAATGTAGACTTACCTTGAATTATATGATGTAGTAAAATATGGTTTGGCTTGCCTAGTTTAGTTGGCTGGGGAAAGGAGAGTGCCCTACATCTATAGTCGCAGAGTACTGGTTAAAAGGATGAGCAGAATATATGTTTGGACCGTGGTTTCACAGGGGAAAACCGTTTCTCAGGATTCATTGAACCCAGCAATGAGGGACCTGATGGTGCATTGCTGCTACTTAAGTCATCTTATTTATAAGGTTATCTTTATGTGATTACAGCTGAATGAAAATTTCAGCTTTTTCTTACCTACATCTGTCAAATTGGGCTGCTATTTTACATGAATCTAGCCCAGGATTCTTTTTATTCCCAGTAAAGTCCTCTCTCCGCCAGACATTGTTGTCTCCCATGTATCTCCTTGAGCAATAATTAGATGTACCAGGAAAAATGCTGTTGTGGTGCTTTAATTTACATTTGTTCTGAGCAGCTGCAGTTGCCATTGACTTCATTTGGAGCTAAGACTGCCAGCACTGTTTAGTACTATGGCTCAGGTGTCCTCCGCTTGTATCTTCACAAAATCCTACCTGACAGCCATGGGGTGCCCCTTCACTTGAGTCTGTGTCAAAAGGGAGTTTAATGTAGGCAGTGTAACTTCAGTAAGTCCTACTCTCCATTTGCTTCCATATCCAAAATGCCTGTTTTATGCGGTTTTGCTTGTCACGGGGTTCTCTGTGGAAAGGGGAATAGGAAAGAAACTGAAGACACCTTTGGGAGCATCTACCTGTCCTTGATTTTCAGATCAACGGCTTGTTACTTACAGTTGATTTCTACCTTCATCTGAGCTCTGAGGAGCAAATTAGGATCTTTTCCTTGGGAATGTCCACATATCACTGATTCCTTTGGTCAGCCCTGTGCAGCAGGTGGTCTTCATGATTATTCCCTCAGCTGCAAAGTAATGACTTTCCTATATAGCTTAGAACATAGTAAACAAACCTTTTTGTAAGTACAAGAGGCAAAGTGCAGGTTTCCTCCTCAAAACAATGAGGAACGTGCCTTTAAAAAGTTGTACATGTTTATGACCACTCCTGCACTGGGAACAAAATTACAAGAGGCTCCAGTAGAAAATAAAAAAAAAAAAGTTGAGAAAAGCAGCTTTAACTGATGTTTGAAATGCGAAAGCATTTCCATGCTTAGCACCTGAGAGCTTAAACTGTAAGCAACAGGCACTGAATGTCTGAGATGCTGGTGGTTTTCTTTGAGTATTTTAATAAGGTAATAATTTAATATGTGGCATGCTTTTCTTTATCCTCTTATCAATATCAAGAACGAGTTATTAAGCAATTTCAGAGTGCTTTGGGTACTGTTTCTCTTGCTAAGTGTTTTCATTATTTTGTCACCAAGACAGAATTTTTTTTCTCAACAGAATTCTACTTTGACAATTGAAGAATTTCATTCCAAACTGCAAGAAGCTACTAACTTCCCACTGCGACCTTTTGTCATCCCATTTTTAAAGGTATTGCACAGTTCAGTGATCTGGAAAGTATTTAAAACCATGTTCTTGCTAGGTCACAGATGTGTATTACGGTCTTTCTTTTTAAGAGAGTCAGGAAAATGAAGAACGTTTAAGGGCTTCTTTCCATAGCTTAGTGCATGGAACTACATTTGAATATATAGTCCGGGGACCCTTTCTGGCTACAGGAACTGTCTGTTCCTTAATTCTATAAAAAATCACTGTTGTTTTATATTTTTAGTTTGTAGGTATAGAAGCCTTCACAAACTAAGTCTTGACACTTGGTTATGAATATAATAATGTCATGTGCTTGCAAAAAGCTAGAGTTTTGCAAACTTTGTGTGATTCAGAATAATGGGATGTCAGGAATTC
>VYZM01022868.1:66897-101897 GCA_013398915.1 Dromas ardeola
GAGAAGGCTAAGAAACTACCTAAATCTTGAAGGATATAAGGTCCAATCCTAAACATGAGTAGGAGCATATTCCAGACACTGAAGTGCAACATTTTAGGGGACTGTAAGCCAGTAATACCACATTTGTTTGCAGTCTGTTTTTCTAACATACATATCTGGCTTCTGGTCAAGAACTGGTTTGTATCCCTCACGTTTAGAGGTGTAGAGGTCTGTCTGCAGGCACCAGCAGCGATGCTGGGAGAAATGTGCTACCGTATGTAGGTTGGCAGAACTGTCTCTACTGTCAGGGCTGAACCTCTGGATAAGCCTTTGTGTCCAAGGCCATTGTAGTTTCAGAGTCTGTAGGTGTACACTTGAGTTGCCTTAGGAGCCTGATCTCTCCATCCTAACAGTAGGGAGAATGTCAGTGCTTCATTCTGCATCCAGCTTCCAAAAAGCTAGTTCTTGTTGTGTATCGGGGCCGTGATGACCAGAAGCAGTTTCTACACTTGACCTAGCCATAAAGAGGTCCTGATTCTTTTTCTTTCACTAAACCAATTATTTTTTTACTATATGGCTTGATAAAGAATGTTTAGCGTAATGTCTTGAGCAGGTTGATAGTAGTTGTGTTGAACTAAATATTTACAAATACTGCTTTTTTTTACTTTAAGTTTTTGTCCAGATGTTGCTTGATGCCATTATAAACCCAAAAGTCCTCTTCTAAATCACGAAGCATGTAATTCCCAGTTTTCTGTAATAACCGCTAAAAAATTAAGAAACTGAGCAGATCCATATTTAATAAATATATTAAAAGTTGTACATGTCTGTTCTGGGGACAGAAAAGATCTTCAATCCATTTAGAATGAAGGATACCTTTAGCTGCAAATCTTCATGTTTATGATTAAAGAGCAAGAATGAACATTTCTTTAGCAGAAGGAAAACGAGTAAAATAAAGCAAGGTTTTTGCTAGCCAGTTCAAAACTTGGTTGTCTCCAGGTGCCATGAGTTGTCTATGCGTGAAATAGGTCCCTTTTGTTTGTGATAGTGGATAAGGAAAGCAAATGTCTTGTTTTATCTTGATTTCTCAACTGCAAAGTGGGGACTTCACACTCCTACCTCACAGGAATGCTGAGATGTGATGATACATCTTCCAAGCATGTATCACTTTTAAAAACCTAGGTCTGATCATATATTATTTCCTCCAGATATTTCTTTGTAAATATATGTAAACTTCTCCAATCATTTTCTGCCACGTGAGTCAGTTTAGGTGGTTGCATGTCTTGACCTTGTTCTGTGTAAGCTTTTAGAAAATAACAATCAAATTAAAACAAGTGAAAAAGCCTGCTCGCAAAAGCGTTTGATATCTCTCCCTGTTATGTGGTAGCCTTGGACAAAAATGTGACAGATAATAACCAAAGGAAGGTATTTCTTTGGTACTTTCAGAAAATACTTGTGTTCTGTGGAAGTCTGAAAAAACTTCACGTTCCACAGTTGTCTGTCCTCCCATCCTAAGATGAATAAGTGATAGCAGTTGCTGGGTTTTTTTTTTTCAACATTGGAGTTTTTTGTCTTACCTCGAGTTACTAAAGGTCATGACATTTAATCCAATAGTTGAAAATCCCCAGGCCAGAAATCCTTGTGCACTAGGCATGGAACAAGAGAGGTCGGGGCACATCACCTTATGGCACAAATACGTCGGTAAGAAGTGTCTGGACTGTCTTCATACCGATGTATGCATGTGCTGCAAAGGAAGGAAAATGTTTCTCAGGATGTGTAACTATCTCCTCCGATGGGAAGGACGTACAGTTCCACCTTGGTCCCAAATCTGGAAGAAGTGTGACTAAGTATGAGCCCAGTAGATGGGCAAAACGTGCCACCCGGGGATTAATGAGCATTTTCGCTTCTCTGTGTCTGAGTCCTGGGACTCTCCAGCCCATGACCCAAGTCTCAGTGGGGCCCTGAGAGGAAGGTTTAAAATGCTTCTGGTGCATCTGGCTAGGAGGAGGGTCATAGCCCTCCGAGTGATTAACTGAAGCTCTGGAATATGAGATTTTTTGGTAATCTTTATCTTAATGTGTAACTGCAAGTGTAATGGGAAAGCTGAGGGCAACCCTGTTCTCCCCAAGGCCGTTGAAGGATGGTGACTGAGGCAATTGATAGAGCTGCAGATACTATGGTTTCAAACCATTTCTAAGTACTAACTGCAATCTAAATGGGAAACAAATATTGAAGAAGGTTTGTCACTTGTTGAAAACTGCTGCTCCATGGGAACTCAGGTTTTGGATAGTAAGAAAGGAGATGAAGTCAGCCAGGGCAGTGCTTTTTTCACTTTTAAAGATGTGGAGCTCAGACCTAGTTTTCTATAGCGTTTGCAGTTTTATTTTCCATTTTCATAAGTAAGCTCCCATCCTTCCATGCGTACGTACCACAGCCATGACCCGACAACGTAAGGAGGCCACCACAACACACCTAGTTGAGGATGCTTTCAACAGGTTTATCCCAGGGCAGGCTTTGCCTTTGATTTCTGCTTTTTCTGCTTCGCCTCTTGAAATTTGCTGCAAGCCCACCCCCTTAACTTGTGCGATGCTCTTGCAGGCCAATCTGCCCCTGCTGCAGCGGGAGCTGCTGCACTGTGCAAGGCTAGCCAAGCAGAACCCAGCCCAGTACCTCGCCCAGCACGAACAGCTGCTTCTGGATGCCAGCACCACCTCACCTGTTGACTCCTCAGAGCTGCTTCTCGATGTGAACGAAAACGGGAAGAGGCGAACTCCAGACAGGTGAGCGCCGCCGCGCCTTTCGCAGCCCGCCCCGAAATGTCCCATGGGTCGAATGTGCTGAGCTCCGATAGAAAGGGGAGAGCGGGTAGGTGGGTGCCTGGGGGGAACTGGGATGGTGTTCCCTGGGTGCAGGTCCTGTCATCATTACAGCTGTGCCATGGCCAAATTACCTTTGTGTATATGTGTATGCATGCGTGTGGGGGTGTGTGTGTGTGTATATGTATATATGTTTGTGTGTGTGTGTGTATATATATGTATGTGTGTGTGTGTGTGTGTATATATAGAGGGAGAGAGAGAGGGATAGATAGATAGATAGATAGGCATACATTGACTTAGGCGGCCTGAGGACACACCGTGGTCGTATCGACACAGAATACTGGCCAGCCAGTACCATGCTATTTGGTGCATACTGTTTCTGTGCAGCATTAAAGCGATGAGCAGCAGATCACTCCAGCTCCATATGCAAGTCCTTTGTATTTGAGGTTTTGTTGGATTAAACAGTAAATATGGGGAAAGTGGCTAGGCACTCATATGGGGAAGGACGAGGCAAGCTCCGAAAAGCAGTCGGGGCTTTGACTCCTGCTGTGCCATGTTTCCATATCCATATATCCAATATGCATAAGGATATTTCTTCCAAACAGGAGAAATCTGTTTTATTGTTGAGCTGACATAGACTCCGTGCAGAAACAGGATGAGCAAATATGCGTGTGCAAAGTACTGTAGCTTTAGGGATATGGAACATTTTTCTCTTTTCTTGTTTGAATAACGTTCTTTGTTTAGTGTTACAAGAAAATGACTCTTGTGGTTATTTATTTTTAAGTATCTTCCTGTGATAATGTTAGAAATTCAGCTAGCATATAAATAATACATTTGGGAGGTCCAAATACTGTATTTTTCTTAGCTTTGTTTGCCATGGATTTTATAGTGTGGAAAACTTTTATAATACTGTTCTGCCACATGCCACTACCTGCATGCACAAGGCACATGTGTGTTCTAGGTATCTTCTAAATGAAACAGATGAAGATTTGCAAAGTCAATAAGGCTTGCAAGTTTGTACAGGTGACATTTTTGTGTAGGGACAGGACATGATAGCACAAAACCTGTGGAGAAAACAAAGTCTGAAAGTTTGTGAGTCTGGTAGACAGAAATTCAACGCCAAATACTTTAGTATATGTGAAAGTGAAATATTCATGATGTAGGTGCAAGATCTTGAAAAAGCTACTGGTAACCAGAAGTGAACAGAAAAATTAAAGTAACGTAGCCATTACGTAGACAAAAATGTGGAAGTATTTGAAATTGGCTTGCGGGGAAATCCCTATAGACCAGCAAGAAAATAAAGATAACAGTAGAGAAGACCTTTCCCATGTATCCTCTTTTCACTGTTTTTTCCTGACAACTACACCAAACTGAAACAACCATCGGTGTTAACACAAACCTGCTAAGTGCATCCAAGAAAGATGATTAATTTTCAGACATTTTCCATGTAGTCTCCTACTCCATGCAAAGAGATAACATTTCCAAAGCTGAAATTTAGCTCCCTGGGGCAGTTCTGCTGCATATCCTCAGCCTTTGCAGAGCAGTGTAGCAAAACGGCTGTAAAAAAGGCCTCTTAAAATCTTCTGCATCTTGTGAATAACTTAAGTATCAGCATATTGTAGTCCAATGTCAGTAGCAGACACGGTATTTTTCCTATGAGTAGATAGACACACATTGATTTATCTCATAAGCCCGTGAGGTCTTGCTTGGTTGGAATAGAGAGGACAGGGATGTGCCTTCTCCCCAGTACCTCAATAGAGAGTGGTATCGCTTGCTTCTCCCATAGGGTCACAAAGGAAAAATGGGCAATAAAATATTTCCTTTGTTTTTCTTCCTTAGCATTCTGGAATAATACTCCCCCTCTTTGAGACACAGTTTGACAGTGTTGAATTTCAGTTATTTTATTGTAAGTATGGGGATGGGTGGTGCAGGTAAAGACTGGTATGAGAACTTAGTAATGAAAAGACCCCGTATTAGTCTTGTAGCAAAAGCGACATAGGAGTACCCCATAAGGGGACTGCAGATCAGAAGAATATTGGATTTTAAAGTCAGCCTTCGGCTTTTAATTAAAACTGAGGCCTAGACCTAGAGGGATTTAAGTCTGGTTTATGGATTTTTTTCTCAGTGTTTCTTTTTAGAAGTCCCCGCTCATGAGCGAGTGCCTTTGCCTTCACAACTGTCTTCACAAGTCTCTCGTAGGCTCCATCCATCTCGGGGAGTCTTCAGTTCCTCTCCATGTAGTAATGCAGCGTCTGGGGCAAGGAGTAGACAGTTTAATTTCCAGTGCTGTGGGTAAGACCCTGCATTTGAACTCCCAGGGTCCAGGGAGGGGCTGTAATGCGGGGTGTCCCACTGGCCCGCGCACTCCGAGGTGCCAAAGCTATCAACTGGCAGCCTCTGTCAATTGCTGCTTGAAATTGGGCTCCTCAGTTCTGGGGAAGTAGCGGTTCAGAAAAGCCCATCCTTTCTTTTTTGACCCTGAGATTCTTTGCTGTTGTGAAGGTCCTGGAGACTGCCCAGCTCACCCATTGGATGGTGCTTTGAGCCTAAAAATTAAGTTGTTTTTTGCAGTATCAACAACCCTGTCACTGGTTAGTCACACCTGTTTCTTCATTGACTATGATTAAAGCTATACAGAAAAAAATAAAGTCCTAATGGTAGTTTTGGCTGAATCAAGTTCAGTGGAGTTGTCTCGTGCACTCAAGAACATTTGTACTACAGATTTAGTAAAAAGAACGAGATCCTGTTGGAAAGATTCTTAAATTTACTGAATGGGAGTTTGCATACCTTTTAATTTGGATAATGTAAGTAAATCAACTACAAAAAACAGTCCTCAGAGTCAGAACATGCCTGGACTGAGTGACTATTGAAACCAAATACTTGTCTGGCTTTATATTAATTACACTATTAATTATTTTAATTGTTTACAGAGGAGCATGAGGAAACATCTGGAAATAAATATACGTTTTGTTTAGATATCTATAGTAATAGAAATACAGCAGAAGATATGAGGCGTCCTTTTAAGAGGAGCGTTGTAACTCTGTTGCTAGAATATGGAAAAAAATGACTAAAAGGCAACGTCTTTCCAGGGGAACTAAATGTGGTTGGAATAATTTTGTTTGGAGGTATGTCTCTCACTGAAATAAGTTATGCTATCTTTTTCACTTCCCAAGGGATATGAGATATATACTCTCACACACACACTGTATATAATGTGTATGTAATATCTATATATGTGTATCTCATATACAGATGTGTGTGTATGATACATACACCTATATATTAGAAATATATATACACACACATTGTTCCATATTTACATTTTTCTTTTGGGCGCGGATAACTGCATACCGTTGATTCCAATAGAGGTAAAGTATAATAAGAGTTTAGGCAAAGGAAGTGGAATGTGTGCGTTGCACATAACCACATCCACTTCATGATTTTTTATTAAAGAAAATCCACATACAGTAATTTTTTCTGCGTATAATTTCAGAACCTTTTTTGCATACGCATTTTCCAATTCCGGTTATTTATCTGCATATCCAAGTCTACTGTATGTGAGGTTTTATAGAGCAATCTGACAGCAGGGCTTTGTGTTTTACTGAATGTTTTCTTGGTGCATATGGTCTGACACGGATGAGCAGCCACGGTGAGATTTTGGAGTCTATTAAACTAGCTCATTAAAAAGATCAATCTGTTTCTGTAATAACACTGGGAACCATCAGTCACTGCAAGAGAGAAAAACTGACACCTGAGGAGACAACACATTTTGGTAATTTGTTCATGACATGTCATGAACAAAGTGTTCACTATATTTTGTTTACAACTTTTGGAGTTTACATTCACTGTAGTAAAGCAAAGGAACTTGGACCGATGTGAGGTTTTATTTTGGTGAATGAATGCTTAGTTATAAATAACATGATTTGAAATACATTAAGTATAAAAGACTTTTTGTTAATCAGTCATCCTTTGAGCTTGCTGGGAAGGGCTGTAGGGAACATGAGCGTGCCATATAGTGACTATATTAATGATAGCTGCCTACAAAGTGAATATAGGGCATTTTTAAGGAAAAAAATATGTTAGGATATCTCCTAACAATATTATTAACAATAATATTATAACAATATCATATTAACAATATTATCCTATTGTTAGGATATAGTTAGAACAAAAGTGGCCATGATTGCTTTGTGACTTTAGAAAGTGCTGTTGTGCTTGCTGTACCCTTGGCACCCCTGGCAATAAATTCATGTTGGAGGTTACTGGAAACAGGGACCAACTTTGATAATTCTGTTAGGCAAATCTTTTCATTTTAAGAAGTTCCTCCGCATCTCAATAAGGTGAAGGATGCTTTCAGCTCTTACAGTGATGCCTCTAATAAGCCATAAATAATTATGAGGAATTTTAAACAAATTTTCTCAATATGAACTGTTAGCAAGGAAATATTAATCTTTCTGTAACATAGTAATATAAACAAAATACATCTTTTATTCCAACAATGCATTATCACATCTTTGGTCATCAAGACTTTATTGGTGGAAGTCCAAATTAAATCAAAGCATCTTGCACAAATAACAGATGAACAGCTTTTGCCTCCTTCTTGCAAGATGACTTCACTTCTTTGAAATCGGTGTCATACTCGATCAGGTGAAACTTAATTTTCCAGCCAAGGCAGTTTTGCATGGTCAGATTTCCTATCCAGGAAATTATCCATAAATTGCAGTAACTTAAAACTGAAATGGTAACTTACGAGCAACATAAAATGTGTTAAATGGGTACAGACTAATGACTAGTATCTATTCTGCTATCTTTAATCTGAGTAAATCATGGCTCCAAGTAAAATGACTCCTTGCATGTTTATAGCTGAAGGACCGCATCTTTATCGTATTGCCGATTTTCCAAACAACAGTGCCGATTTATGTGCATGTCAAGGAAAATGTGGCCAACAGAGGAGGAAAAAGAAAAATGAGAAAACATGTCAGTTAAGCTTCCTACACATTTAATGTTATGTCCTCTCTAGAGCTTGTTGTTGCTTTGCAAAATCAGATGGATCAGATAAAAATCAGATTAAATCAGATGAAAATTGTGGGGGTTTGGGATTTGGCACTAATACTCGCATGGATCTGCCAATTACTGTGAAACAGGAGTGCTTCCTCAGGCACCTGGGGAAATGCTGCTGTCCCAAGGAAGGGAGACCTGGAAGAATGAGTCGGACTGAGATGAGAAGCAGAATAGTAGGTTGAGTTTAGGGCATCTGAATTATGACCCTCTTCAGTACTCAACTGGCTGTCTTTTATCACTATATTCAGTACGTTCAGATATAGTAAATTTGCCAGTGATCCCCATTCTGATGAGACTTTGAAAATTGTTACCTTTTTATGTACTTTATATGGTCAAAACCACTAAATGAGTTTTTATACAGCCTCATTCTGGTATTCTGCTAAGTTGTTAATTCTGCCAGTGCAGAAAATATAACAACAAATTGTAGAATTAAGATTTCAACACCCAGAAAAAACCCAACGGCCATTACCCAGTGTAATAGCAAAAATAGGAATTTAATTTCAGTAAATGTGTTTTCAATGGTAATGTTAATTTCTGTATTAGTTAAACTCAGGGTTCTAGACAAAAATGGATATACTGGTGTGTTGTCCAAGCTAATGCAGTTCATTCGAGTTAAGTTAATTAAGTATAAAGCATTCCTTAAAAAAACACAGAAGTACCTGTACAGTAAGGTGCAAATATGTCTATTTGTATGAAAATACATGATTTTAACATCTAATTATAGTTCAGAAAGGTTTGCTTTTCCTACACTGAGTGATCAAAAAAAGTCAACAAAGTTATTTAGTTATTTACAGTTTATTAATTTTTCCCCTATCTCTGTTAGAGATCATTCTAAGTGTAACACTAAAGAACTTTGTCAAATTAATAACTTGGCTCGTACATACAGGAAAGCCTGTATTTTGCTTGCATAGTATTTTTACAATTGAAAGACCTGGCTATAGAGTTTGAGTAGATATGTGCAAGGGAAACACACACCAGCAACTAAATACAAAACTTGTCTTGGAGAGCTGTCAAAAACATCATTACCCATTGGGAGTTACTGCAAGCAGTTCCTTCAGGCCAAAAGTCATTAAAAATATATGATGGTCCTCGAGTTTTCCCGATTAGGAGTTTTCGTAGCCATTCTGTGTTTGCTTTGGAACAACGTACATACTTCACTTTAACAAAGTATGTCTTTTATATTTCTGCCCAAAATTAGAACAGCTGTCCTGCAGTATTGGTGAAAGATTCTCCCCTCTTTGCTAAGTTAAGGTATAATAAAATATATATACCTGCAGCTTTTCTGGCGTTAGTGGTTGTGGTGAGGCCCCAGAAAATCTCTTTACTCCTGAAAACGGTGCAACCCATCTTTTCATTTCCTGCTGGTAATTGCAAGATCTTACTTTGATCCTTTCTCCCAGTGGATATTGGCAAAGATTTGGTTTCATCCTTACTCTTCATTGACATTAAAGGAGAACCTGTTGGGGGGCAACAATTAGTACCTTGAGTGTTTCTCCACAGACAGTCCCTCGAGGTTGGTTGGTTTGTGGGGGAGGGTTTGTTGAAGGGCATTTGGTTTTAACAGCAGGCAAACAAGAAAATTAACTCAAATTTACCTTCCTGTCAAAGTGACAAAAAATTGTGTTGTTATTAGGAAGAGATACTATGCCATCCATAAATCATAGAGAAGAAAGTTTTCTTTAAAAAAAACACTGGAATGTATCAGCTGTAATAAAGGTTTTTGGAGGGAGGGATGCAACCTCATCAATTTGTGATATTTATATCTAATAATGTTTCTGTTCACAGCTAATATTTTGTAGGTTTTGTTTATTCCAGTGGTAAAAACCCTCTGTACTTCAGTGAAACGAAGCTTCCCTAAAAGGAGTTGAAGTAACTCTAGCCTTTCTTTTTTTTATTTTAATGGAAAATTAATTCAGTATGAATTCCAGGTTGCCAGGTAGAGGTGCAAAGTAGAGACTTTATGATTTGAATTGATTATGATTATGAATTGAATTGAGCATCTATAACGTAAAGAACTGCCCCTCTACCTGAAAACTCTTCAAAGTTGCCTAAGCATAAAACCCCTGCCTAAGGGTAGTGGA
This sequence comes from Dromas ardeola, assembly GCA_013398915.1. Classification (NCBI taxonomy): domain Eukaryota; kingdom Metazoa; phylum Chordata; class Aves; order Charadriiformes; family Dromadidae; genus Dromas; species Dromas ardeola. The sequence goes on from VYZM01022868.1 coordinate 76,832, forward strand.
GTGGGAAATCTTGAATGTTGAGGACTTGAGTCTAACCACATCTTCCTGCAAAATTAATGACAGGCACAGCACCTTTGGCTGAAATAGCCCAAACAGCCCAGATGGTACAAAAATCTCTGAAGGAAGCATTTCTCATCATCCTGAGTAATTCTTGCCTAAAATCTTAGTGTGACACTGATCTTGTGAACTCATCCTGGCATTACGTACAACCAGCCTTCAGCACACTGACATGCACTACTTCAAGACTATATGCTATCCTCTTGAAAAAAACCCACATATTTCTTTAACTGTGGATTTCCTCTAACCACTATATACTATAGCACTACTGAAAGTAGGAATTTCTCAGCCTCTAGCTTCATGTATCAGTTGGTTGTTTCACCTCTGCAATTAATGTGTGTATCCATCCCATGAGTGGGTGATTTCAGTGAACGCTGCTCGCTCTCCTGCCCAGCTCTCTTCAAGCCGCTCCATCAGAAGGCTCACCCCGCTACTATTTCTCAAGTTACAGGGATAGTTAGGCAAGGAGAATGTGTCCTTTGTATATTTTGAAAGAACAGTGTTATGAAATGTTCTGCAATGACACACACTTGGAGCAAAGTGAAAGAACAGGCTTTAGTTCCTGAAGCTGCACGTGTAGGTGGGGGTGCCTGTTCCTGAGCAGCTCTGGTCACTAAGGGAATTAAAAGTTCCTTTGCTTTGTTTTTCAGAACCAAAGAAAATGGCTTTGACAGAGAGCCTTTGCACTCAGAGCATCCAAGCAAGCGGCCCTGCACTATTAGCCCAGGCCAGCGGTACAGTCCAAATAACGGCTTATCTTATCAGCCCAATGGTCTGCCTCATCCCACCCCACCTCCACCTCAGCATTATCGTTTGGATGATATGGCCATTGCCCACCACTACAGGGACTCATACAGACACCCCAATCACAGGGACCTCAGGGACAGAAACAGACCTATGGGTAAGGCATGTTGATTTTCTGCACTGTTTTTTCAGGTTTCTTTTTTCCTTGTAATTACATTCTGTATTGTGAACAGGTTTGCTTTTTTTGCTAATTAAATATACCCGCCATTCAGATGTAGCCTTTATAGCTGTTTGTGCATCTAGCTTCTTCTGATGGCCTTCAGATTTGTGTTTGTAAAAGTGGATTGAATTGTGTCTTTGCTACGCTCTGCAGCAAGAGAGTCAGAAGGAGGAGGAACCCATGCTTTCACAGCTGGGTAGATGACATGGACACTCAGGTGTCCGGCAGGCAAGGATAGGTGGAGCCTTTTATTTTTCTTGTAACGCCACATTTGTGAGGATAACAACATCGATATGGCTTGATTTCAGCTTTGACTAGAGGAAAGTTATTAGCCTTTGGAGAAGTGTTTTGTGTGTGACATGTCAGGAGCGCAGTGTAGCGTGGGGATGTCCACAGAGGATGTGAACAGCAGAAGCACCAGCAGCACCCTGCGCAGGGCTGCCCTTGCAGCACATTTTGGTTTAATGGGATGTCTGATGCTCTTGGATTTGCCTGGCTTCCTTCACATCTGCACTTACTGTTCTTTCTTTTTTTTAAACAAATCTTCAATAAAAGAGGAACATTTACAAATATTCAGCATCTGTATAGAGGAGGCTAAACAAAGAGCAAGTGTCGGTTCCTCTTGAGTGTTGATAATAAATACTGGCTTGGTTGTATCATGTTGTCAGCTGCTCTGATATATGTGCTACATTTTAACCACATGTTGTTTAAACATCTGTGAAGGGATGAACCCTTAATGATGCTCTGTTGACATGGTAGTAATTACTGCATTTAGTGAAATAACATTGAGTTTATACTAATATTTTTTCTGCTCTCTGAAGTACAGCTAGTATTCGATACATCGAGTTACCAGATAATTGTCTTGCTGACTTCTTCAAGTGGTGCAAATGAAAAATTATATATAGTATTGAATGCTATAAATATATATTACAATTGTATGTAGTCAGAAAGGATTATGTCCGTTTTTGAGAGGTCATCTTGCAACCTACAGAACTTGCAGAATTGAAGACATTAAATTGAGTAAAACAGTAGCATCTTGTGCGGGGAAAAGTGCTAAAGAGAACTTAGAGCTAAGTTTTTAAGCACCCATTTATTTTTGTGGTGGCATTCCTGATACTAGACCAGGTAATGTATACTATATTTGCCTGATAGGCTCTTTTTTCTTTCCCCAATCTCCCTGAGGACTCCCAACATTGTAAACATGATTTGCTCCTTTTTGGCAGGGTTGCATGGCACACGTCAAGAAGAAATGATTGATCACAGGCTAACAGACAGAGAATGGGCAGAAGAGTGGAAACACCTTGACCATGTAAGGGCTAAGTGTACTCTTATGTATGATTGTCTGAAAGGAGTCCTTCTAAAATAGGAATTTAAAATTTTTCTTTTAAAACAAATCTGAATCCCAGGACAAGTTTTGAAAGTGTTGGTGATTAAATCAGAGGGCATGATGTTCCCCATTAGGTAGCTCATACCAGGCTTTGCTGTTAAGTGCCAACTGCAGTATCCTCATTGTTACAGGCTGCCAAAAGGGGAACGGACTCTGCTCTATAAACCCTGGATCTGGGACACAGTGGATTTTTTCTTTGAATTTATTAGCTGTTATAACATTTGTAGGCATCAGTTCTGGACCAGATCTCCTGGCCTCTGCGGTGCCATGTGATACTAGTGGTAGGATTGCAATCTGTTCAGTCTTTTCCTCCTTGTCTTGGCCCTTTCCCCCAGAAATCCATATCTGTGCCATTTAGGATTGTCATTCTTAAAACAAGACTAGAATTTTTTGGCAGTATTTGAGATAACAGGAAGAGGCTCCTTCATTACTAAAACCCAGGCACTCAGCACATTAATGTTTTCTTTATTTTTCTGTCAGTTTATGAATAAAATGTTCTTTTTTGTTTCTCTGCTGCATCTACCGCTGTGAATAGCTGTTAAACTGTATAATGGACATGGTGGAAAAAACTAGGCGATCTCTCACTGTACTACGGCGATGTCAAGAAGCAGACCGTGAGGAGCTTAATTACTGGATACGGCGGTACAGTGATGCGGAAGATTTAAAAAAAGGCGGTAACAGCAGCAGTAGTCATTCCAGACAGCAGAGCCCAGTGAATCCAGATCCAGTTACATTAGGTACAGTATCCTCATTAAAAAGTTCTCTTTCAGCTCAGCTAAGTGCTAGTTGAAGTTCGTATTTCTTCTTCTGATTCTTACTCCGTGATAGCGGTGAAATGTTCCTCTCTGCTGACTACTGAATTAACGATAACTGTTATGCTCTAATGGTCATGTTTACATGTGGAATGGCTTGGGTTTTTGGGTGATGCTTGGTAATCTGCTTTCCATTCAGCAATGTCCAAGAGCAGTGGGGCGGGAGGACAGGCTGTCATATAGGGATGGCAGCGCAGTGAGGTGTGCGCTGACTTTCTGTCCCGTCCGTCTCCGTCCCTTGCCTGCTTGATTAAGGAAATCTGTAGGTGCTTCTGGATTGTTAGCACTGTGAAACCAGGGGCTTTCACGTCCTGAAATCAAATGACAACTTGGAAGTTGTCTTTCTAAGGAAATGAAGGGAGATATAAACATATGGGCACTTCTTAGCTGTACTTGGTTTCCATATAAGAAAGAAACAGCATCTGGGATGCCCACAGGCATGCACACATGATCCTCCTATCTGTGTCCACCACTGCAGCTCACGCAGTCTGAGCTAGTTTGGGTGCTGCTTGCTGTGTGGTTACACGGAGCTGCTCAGAGCTCAGCTCAAGCTGCAAAGCCCACTTACAAGGAGCAGACCAAGCAGTTGACTTTCCCCCCCCTGCAAGCCATCACGGTCACACTCACACAATACCTCATAGAACTACTCGAGATGACTCTGCTGTATAAAAACAAGCTTTTATTTTGTGCACTGTCTGTAATTTGTTAATATGTTGGCCTGCTCCTGCCCGATCCCCTCACATTTATGGCAGGTGTGGTAAAGTAACATATCTTGGTGATACCTTTTTATTGTCCTCTGCTCTTTTGAAGAGAACAGCAAACTATGATTGCTTGTCTAATATTTATCTTAAAAAAACCCCAAACTTGTCCATATCATAGAATCAATAGAACGATTGAGAGTTGGAAGGGACCTTGAAGATCAACTAGTTCCAACCCCCCTGCCATGGGCAGGGACACCTCCCACTAGACCAGGCTGCTCAAAGCCCCATCCAGCCTGGCCTTGAACACTTCCGGGGATGGGACATCCACAACTTCTCTGGGCAACCTGTGCCAGTGTCTCACCACCCTCACAGTAAAGAATTTCTTCCTAATATCTAATTTAAATCTCCTCGCAGTTTAAAACCGTTACCCCTCATCCTGTCATTACCCTCCCTGATAGAGTCCCTCCCCATCTTTCCTGAAGGCCCCCTTTAGGTACAGGAAGGCTGCTACAGGGAGCCTTCTCTTCTCCAGGCTGAACAACCCCAACTCTCTCAGCCTGTCTTCATAGGAGAGGTGCTCCAGCCCTATGATCATCTTCATGGCCCGCCTCTGGACCTGTTCCGACAGGTCCATATTGAATGCCATCTACTTAAAACCATCATAAACTGTGGTCATTAGTAGAATTGAATGTGTGCATTATTTTGCAACTATATTTGATTTAAAGCTGTGTTTTTCTTTTGCCCTTAAGAATAACTTATTAAATCTACAACTTATTTAGCAAATAGAAAAACAGAAAAACAAATCTTATGCCCTCTCCATCTTCCTCTTGGTAAATCTCTAGAGTTCTTACTGTAATATTTAGTGCCTCTGGATAACAAACAAACAAACATACATACCTTTTTTTCCTGTGTGTGTTTGCATCAAAAGATCTGAGCCAATAGCTCTATAAATTATCTTCAGTCAGTGAAAGGAATGGTTATAGAAATGCTGTTCCCAACTTCACTAATAAATCTAGTCCCTAGAGGAGCCCTTCTCAGAAAGAAGCATCCAGGTAATGGCTTGTACGAATAGTGTTAAATGTAATGTAAAGAAAGACTCATAAATACGGCATCTGAAATGTTGATCACATCTGCAGCTTCGGGAAGAATGCTTGTGAGGAAGCCCCTAGATTAAAAGCAGTGGCACCTTTCTCTAGTAAAGCTATGATGCAAAAAGAGCCAGACCATGGTAAAAAAAAAAAAAAAAAAAGGAAAAAGAGTTTTTATATAGTTTCCCCAAAGAAACTGGAACTGAAGACATTCATCAAATCTTTATAGATAATAGTACAATCCAAGAAAAATAGTCATAACCACAACAACAGCAACAAAAGATAAAATGGAGATCAAACGTATAATTAGATCCCTATATTATCATTTTGTTTGAGTATTTGTCAAGATGAATTTTTGGAAACAGCAAAGTCTTTTTGCCTAAAAAGACATTATATGGCACAGGCTTCATCACTGGACACACCAGTCACCTCTGCAGTACTATGGGTACAACTGAACCGGTTGGGGTGAGTTCATGTCCGTTTCAATTTTAACATGTCCATTTTGGTTATTTGGCTTTAAAAACTACTTCTCTAGCCTCATGGACATGAAACTTGGATCACTTCAGTGACGTAGCATCCATGTCAATTGTAAATACTGACAAGAAATGCTTTTATGTCTTGACATGGAAAGCAGAAAATACTTACTTTGGAGTCTATGGAAAGGTAATCCTTATATTTCCTTAAATCTGGTAGTAATTTGGTAGTTAACAAAATTAAAACTAACTTCCAGAGGTATAATAAAATTGAAGCAGTGTCTGTGAGCCTTCAGATGCTGTTCTGCTTTTAGGGCTTTTTATTTTAGTTTTGAAATGAGGTGGAAGGGGTTGAAAAATTCCTCCAACATTTTAATTAAAGTGCCACAACATGTAAATATTGTTTTTTGCTGCAGGGATTCTAAATGTCAGTGATTCCCCTTTGTATTTTTTTTTAAGGAGGTACTCCACCCTTTAAATCCATCTTGTCATCTCCACTAGCAAGAGGAAAAAATAAGGGGGCCATATGGCTACATTGTCTGTGCCTTTGTTTCTTTTTCTATACGATTAAAATATCATCACTGAAGCGGTAAGTTCTCACTATAAACATTATGCCACGGTCTTCATAGATAACTCTTGCTGAAGAACTCTGAGCTGAAATTTAGCATAGATAGTTTGAGTCCGAAAGAAATTGAAGAAAATTCTGATCATCATTTTGAACCATAATTTTGAAAGATTTTTCTGCTTCTTTTAATTTGACATCTGTGTAAATCATGATAAGCTTGATAGTTCACAGTATCTGATTGATAGTTCTCTGTTGATATTTTTAATTAAGAAATCAAATGAAATATTTGATAATTCATTTTAATGCAGTGTAATCCAATACATGCATTAGCCAGCTACAACAGGTTACAAGCTCTCATTATTCTCGGAGAGCGTGTTGAAGGTAAGATGGGTCCATTCCTTTCAGTCTGAATAATACATGTTTATGAAAGTCTAAAAATGACTCAGACTTTATATATATTCACTTGATGAACTGTGATGGTCTATGAAGTGAATAATACATCATCCGACTCCTCCATTTCTGCTGAAGAATTTCTGTACTACATACTGCAGCAGGACTGCAAGTTTCATCCTAATAATGAATAATTACACATATCAGACATTGTATACTGAAATACACACAGTCGGATAAATTAAAGATGAGGGTTCTTCAACATCATGGGTTATAAACAAGATCTGTAACCTTATTGAGTGCAGCTGTGGCTCTAGATAAGTAGTGCAGGCACACATCAGAAGGTCTGCAGCGATGTTGATATTTTCTGTCTGTTGAATTTATCTGAATGGAAATCTTACAAAATAGAGTTTGAAATCTCCAACTGAAGAGTGCCAATACCTGCAGGATTTGCCCCAGGAAGCCAGGATTCTCAGAACTGTATGAATTTGTCAAAAACATGTAGGTTAGCCATTTCTTAATACATTTTTAAATGGTAACCCTTTTGGAGCTAGTTTGTATTTTATCAAAGGTTGTTCACCCGCGTACTTTCAGTGTTAGCCAGGGCATTCCTGCCGATACATGTCTGTTCATGCTGAGATTATAAAATCTTTCCTTTGCCATTTGCAGGTAATCAGCATTGCTGTGATACGCATGATATTCTCAACATGAGCTAACGGGAATGCTGTGAATACCACAGTAACATTTATAACTTGTAATTCTAGAGTGTAAAGCCTCTGTAATATTGGTCACTGGTGATATTAAGTATTGCTCTTAATCCGCTCGCTGCACGGGAGGTTTGGGCTGGATTGTGGCGTACTGAATTGCATGTTGTTAGCTAGGGCTACAGTTGCAGAAACATGGCACGTTTGTGTTCTCAGTATTTGGTTCTGACTTGATCTTGGTTGAGGATGATTCAGTAATACAGTCAGTACCTGTGTGTTTTTCCTTTTCTTATTCTTTTTAAATGAGAACATAACTACTTTTGAAACTCAGTTTCACATGTGTTCAAGAAGTGTTGTAATAGCCACAAAGATGTATTAGAGGGCAAAGATGTACGTAAAAATGCTTGAAGCCTGTGCCCTCCAACAAGGTTAGCAAGGTGGTCGCATTCAATATTACACTTTTTCAGGTTTGTATCTACATATTTCATGAATTGGAGTGGAACATTTTTGAGCTTGACTTTTGTAAACCAGGCAGTGAATATTGGATATTTGTTGCTCTGAGAAGTTTTTTCTTTGTCTGTGTCCCACCAATGGTGTTACATTTATTATAGGGTGTAATGAAGCAAAACTTGCGTATGAAATATGAAAAGCATATAAGTACATATAAAAGCATATATATGTCATGTATGAAGTAATCTGTAGTTCAGGTCTGGTTATATGCAGCTTTTATTATTTTTGGAGCTCTAATGTTCACTATGGCATATAGGGTATTGTTAGTCACTGCCAGCATTTTCATAAATACAATAAATTCTAAAACATCCTCAAAAGATCAGCTGTTCATCTCCGTTTTTGAATATTTTGTTATTATAGGCTTGGACGTCATTGTCCAGTGATAAAAACCTCCATTCTTTTGTATTTTCAACTCTTCTTCTGTTCCTTCTTTCCAAATATGGATTAGGCTTTTTGACAGTTTTAAACACATCTTTTCCTTTTAAGTCTTTCTATTCTATTTTCTTGGGTTTGGTCCTTATTATGATGTGAGAGTTCATATCCTTTATTTGGTCCTAACTTTTTGTCTCAAGTTTCACTTCCCAGATCCATATTTATTTCTGCTCTTAAAACTCCCCACATCTCTCTGTTTCAGTACTTTCAGCACCTATTCTCTTTATCTTTAAACCACCAAAAATAAGCAGCCTACAAGATATTTCTACTCATTGAACTCCAGAAAACTGGTTGATCAATTAACTGTTGATGATTCTTATGGTTGAATGCGTTCTTGAAATAAATACACCAGGGCCCATACAGAACCAAGCACCATATTGTGACAACAGGATTTTTTGGGGGGAATGTTTTCTTTCTTTTCTTTCTTTCTTTTCTTTTCTAAAAAAAAATATCCAGGATAGATTAGAAATAGTACTTTTTCTATATATTTTACAAAGTAATATATTGTGTTGTTCCCTGCTGTTCAACAGAATGAGGGCTGAAACCAAGACCGATTTTTGTGTCTTTTCCTTATGTGTATTCTTATGTCTCAGTCCAACAACTTTCTTTCTGAAAAGTTCAATTTCACATTAAAATAGAAAATTCAAAAAACTTTTTTTATATAAAAATTTTATTTTTATTTCATTTGAGCTCTTCACAGACAAATACTGATTACTCTCCTGTATATGTGCCTTTTATTTTCCTCGTTGGGCTTTTTCATCTGATTCAGTAGGAACCGGACTGATTATCAACATCTGCTTTCAAACAATGCCTTGCCGTGAATTTCAAGTAAATTCAGTAGCATACATCCCGTTGTTCTGCATAATAACATTGTTGCATTTTCACCATTAGCAAACCTTTGTATTACGTCTGACATGTAAAGCCTTTTCCGTTTTCCTTTTCTGTATGAGCTGCCTTGTCACTTCAGGTTATTCCTAATTTTGTCTGATTTCATTCCGTTTTCTTCCAGGCAGAATTTACTTTGACTGCTAGGTGCTGCAGTCACTCAGTTAATATAATGCGTTTTCCTCATTATGGCTTTTTTGCAGTTGGCTTTACATTTAGTATTTTAGGGACTTCACTTGGTTTGAGTTTTCTAGATGTCCAAGTTAAGATCTTCTGTATTTTAGTTTTAGTGAGCAAGTTCTGTGATTCTTAATCTGAAGGATGTCTTCCCTTCAAAATAATAGTAATATTAGACTTACATCCTCTGGTCACGTCCTGTTGTTTAGCCCCCAAAAGAAGATTGTTTTCATGGACTCATCACCACTGACTAAACAATAGCCATGTTAATAATATTTTTCTTGCTTGGAAAATATGGTTTTTATTATCTTCCTAAGTGCTTCTTGTCTTTTTTTGTGCACCATTCCAAACTATGGGAAAGTCTCTCACAAGCTCTTGATTTAATTCTTCTTGCAGAGGATCTCATTCCTCATGTAAATAATTTGTGGTTGGAATAAGAGCTTGATTGATGTTTATGTTTTGGAAATTTTAACAATTAGCTGGCAATCTGGTCATTTATGTCATTGAATTCCATTTTTGGAAAGTCATGTGTAGCAAGAAATCAGCTCCACATCTCTATTTTTAACACTAAGTACCATGGTAAAGGGCTTAAATCAAGGTTATGATCTCCTTACAGTGGATGGTACCTTAAATAGCGTACAGGAAAACTCCACACAAAGTACAAGACATAGATGCAACAAGCCGCTTGTTTTGCCACATTTGGAGTCTAGTTGGGTCTTTTCCTGCAGGTATTGCAGGAAGAGCAAATAAGAGTGGTTTTAATTTTTCGCCTTTAGTTTTCCTGAGCTTTCAAGCAATGTTTTCTGCTGCCGCCTCTGTCCCTGACTGAACTGGCACTGTGCCCATAAGTCTGAAAGCCTCCAAGGGATGAGAGAAGTGTACACAATATTTGTCGTCTCCAGAACCATACCAGCCAAGTGACACAGAGAATTTTCCAATTTTCAGCATCAGGTCTGAAGTCCTCTATCAAATCGATTAAACCAATGTAAATAGTTAGCTGTTCTGCAGAATCTTGCACGCACACCTCCTCCCATCATTTTATGCTCGAGAGGTGTGAAATTCTGTCTACAAAAATCCCATCTTATTTTCATCCTATACTTTTGTGACCAACAGAAGAGCTGGGGAAATCCACTCAGCTGCCTGTCAGATGGGAACATTCAGTCTGCCCCGCCGGTGTCTGCAGATTCATGTGCTAGAAACTGCATCTGTGGAACAGCGCGCAGGGATTGGGATTCCCTGCTCTCTGTGTGGCTGAAACGGCCCCTGTCATTTCCACCTTTGTTAGCTGTCTGCAATGTTAAACATCATCTTTTAAGTCTATTTAAAGTTTGGTTGCCTACTGTGTATAAACAGCACTGCATGCATGCATATGGTGGTGTAAAAAATGATTTGCAAAACCTAATGATTCAACCTTTTTCTTAAAAATACAACTTTTTGACCAAGTTATCGAATAATGTTAGGATTAAAAAAATGAATATATTAAGTAAAAATTAGTATTCAAAGAATGGCATGTGTACTTTTGTTATGTTTCAGACTCAGACATCAAACAGGATGTTTAACTTCTTGCAACATCTCTAAAAAGATGCAAACTTTAATGTAATAAATCAAGTTATTTTATTTTGATAATTGAATTCTATCACACAGGCAAAAGCAATCATGGCAGTGAACTTACCTTTATGTTGTTTTGTTTTGTGTGGTTTTTTTGTTTGTTTTTTTTTTAAATTCTCCTCTATTACTTTGAAAAATAGTTAATCAGTTTTTAAATTGTATTTCAAAAGAGCAGCCTTTCATCTGCTGAGAATCTGTTTGCTAAATTTCAGGCCAAAGTGAATTTTCTTTCTGTATTGTCTGATCTTGCGTCTTTGAAGTCCGTGTGGAAGGGATCTTGCTGATTTCAGAGCTCTTAGGCTCAGGCCCAGAGGTTAAACCCTTTAAAAAAAAAGAGGAGAGGGGGGGAAAGAGCTGTCAAAATGTGATTGAAATATATGGGTGAGTTACGAGCTTCAGCTCCAGTGAGGTTGTTTGGCAGCGTATGTATTTAGGGGCTTAACCTAAAGTTCAAGGTTCTGTTTTTCAACCTCATGCAGCTAGTTGCCAACATGGGCTCAGATATAGGAAAGCGTAGCTCTGAACATGTAGAAACACCCCTTTCTTTTTCTGCGGACAGCTTATTTGATCGCTGGAATGACATCTTGGCTTTTATCTCTGCTCGTCAGTAGCCGTTCTGTTTTCACAGAGCAGAAGTGCCAAGCGCCGGACTGTTGCCCTCTTTCTTCTTCCTTTTCATAAACGTAATGACGAAGGATGAAGCACGTCACTCCCTCAGCTGGTCTCACAAAGCCAGCCTTAAAAGCATGCAAACTCTCATATAGAGTTGACTTGAAACGCTGTAAAATAAAAATAAAGCCAACTAGTCTCAGCTTGGCTTAAGATGAGACATTCGAGTCCTAAACATTGATCTGGTCTATGTGACATTCATGAGCTATGGCCACGGCATCCGTTTCATTTTGAGTAAAGAAAAAACTTCACGCGGATTTTTGTCTGAGTGATAAGTAAAGGGAAAAGGTATTTCTCTCAGCCTTGTTCTCAACAAGCAGGCGTTGCTTATGATGTTCTCTCTTTTTCCCTCCGCAACCCCTCCTCCTGCAGAATCGCATCGGGAATTCCTTCACAGGCCTGCATCTGGATACGTGCCAGAGGAGATCTGGAAGAAAGCTGGTAAGAACTGTTTAAAAACACCAGCTTAGTCTTCTGGCAGCTGTGTGCAGTTGTTAATGCACTGATGTGAGGCATGAAAAAAAAAGAAGGGGGGGGAAGAGACACCTTACTAGTAACAAGAAGAAATTGTGTTTAATAATCTTAAACTGGAACTGATCAGGATATGAAATAATCTTTATAATAGAAGCATCTGCTGCTATAGTTAGGGGGATACCAGTACTGCCATTAAGGACCCCTATTTTCTGGGGTTATAATGGTTTCAGGATGAAACTTGATATGCCAAAGTTGCAGTCTGTTAACAATTTAAAAAAAAAAAGTTTGTGTGGGATTTTTTTCTTTAAGCTTCAAGGTTCTTACCCAGTTAGGTCAGAATTCCCTATGGAGAGAAAAACCCTCAGTATACCTGTTAAAGAAAAAACATCCAGCTATGCAATGTAACCGTTCTTAATTTTAAAAAGATTTTGTGCCCATCAGACCTCAATGAAGTCTGTGCTCATAAAGTTGTAAAGCTTTCAATGAAGTAAGCAGGATCGCATCTCTGCAGCTGCGCCGGGTGGTTGCACAGGCATTGACAATGTCTTCCCTGAGCTTGAAAAGCACCATGGACAGATGTTGCGGTTGTACAGAGTTTTCTTCAACACTTGAAAACTCTGCCTGAGCACAGGAGCTTCCTGGCGAGGATCCTATTGCAGTGCTGGAGCTAAACCTTTGCTCTTTCGACATCAGTATTGGACTTTCCTTGGGGCCAGGAGGTAGCTCTTGAACCCCAGCAACATAGTTGAGCTTCTATATATACACTCATACTCCCCCCCCTCTGTTGAACACCTGTATAACCATGAAGTCTACTGCAGCCGTCTGGGCAGGAGTTAATGATTAAATGGCAAATATGCAGCAGTTTCGATGCTTTCTCATCAAATCTCCTGTAACTGCTTGCTGTTTTTTGGTGTTTTTTAAACTAGATACAGAACATGTGTAAAAATGTTCTGCTGGCATGTTTTTGCATCAGACAAGCAGGTGTGGTGTTTGTGTGTTGTGGGCTTATCATGTAAACTCTACATTTGTCAATACATAAATTCCTATTTTTTGAACTGCTGTGGTTTATATGAAAAATAATGAAATAATCTACAACTTTTTCTTCTGTCCAAGGAAAGTGTAGCCTTTGTAACTCAATGCTCTCGTGTACCCAAAAGTATTTTTATATTTTGCTTTGCCATATTTACATTAACATCTTAAATGAAAAATAAGAAAAAATATGCAGTCCCAGGAAATCTCAGGAAGAGAAGCATTATTCAGTTGAATTTCATGAACTTTATTCTTCTTGCAAAATCTAGATTTTGGTGTTGTTTGGCATATCAGGTCATTTGTGACTCCTAGATACAGTACAATAGAAGAAAAAAGTTTCCTCGTAAGCTAGCAATACAAGTTAAATGAAGCTTTTGGCCTGAGTTATAACATTGGCTGTGCATTCACATTGCGCATATCCACAAATGATAGTGTAAAGGGGCTGTGACATGTCTTCTTGTCAACATATATGTCATCAGTTCCTTTGAAACAAAGTTTTTCCTTTGGCCCCATTTCTAGTCTCTTATATTCCTGCTGATGTGGGTTTAAATCCCTGCATTAACTGAGTGTGCCTGTGAATGGGAGAATAAAAAAGTCTGACTCTCTACAGGATGCACACCTGTATCTGTTACTAAGAGTAGTAAAACATCAGAAAGAATACTGCTTTTCATAAATCATGGGCCTTCATTTTCAGGAGGGTGCACTGAAGTTGGAGGTCTCCACAGTTTTGTAATCAGTTCACGGCAGTAAAAGTGCAATTCAGCTCTGTAAGAATAGGTCTCTAGTGCCATTTGAAATGCTCAGTAGTTTCCTGGATGGGCTGCAACTGCCAGTCAAGAAGCCTGCAGATTTCTCACAAGTCATTTCTGCTGGCTCAGTGTGGATATCTTGGTATCTCAAATGTCCATAAAGACCAATGTGTAGACAGCTGAATCAAGTATAAAAGTTTGATTGGGATGCTGAATCCATTTAACTGAAAGAATTTGGCATAAAAATGGTTAATAAGCAACCTCAAAATCCTGTGAAAAAGGGATTAACTTTAAACTTTTGGAGATGAAAAGACTCCAGCGCAATTCTTTAAATATACGTGCTTTTGTGATTCTTGGAGCAAGCACATAGTAAGCAGCACCTTGTGAATTGAAGCCATGTGAACCTGGTGCATTTTCATACATCAGTGGAAAGTCGTCAGTGCCCTGATTCATCTCATTGAATTGTGGGTGTGCAGATGAAGAGCCCAAGACAAGTTCTTAGTGTCCCTCAGTAGTCAAGAGAGAGGTAGGCATGGGAATAGGATCAGTCGGATTATAGGTTGGATGACTTGCTCTCTGGAAACACCTATTTCTCTTTATTAAATACTGAGGGGATCCCAGGCCCACTGTGGGCTGCTGCCTTAGTTTCTTTCTGTGTCACGAGGAAACTGTCTTCCAGACATCTCCTATCACACAGCAAGACCTACTGTTCATGGCAGTTCTGGATTGGAGTTACTAGTTAATCGAGTGAGTTACTGGAGTTAAGCTCTGGAGTTTATCAAACAGGTGTAGGATGGCCAAACTTTGTCATACAAAGACAGTAAAGACCCCACACATTCTCCGGGGGAGCCCCAAGAAAGAGTATGGAGTATGAAGCTGAGATAAGTCATGTCACCAGCTCCCAGTCCCTTCTTTGCCACAGTCAGTCTGAGAGTCAGATGATATAAATGTCATGGTGACACAGGACTGCACCCCTGTCCACCACCTTTCCTTTTTCACCATGTGGACTGAGCGTGCCCGTGATGGGAGGGAGGTGACCAGCAGCTGGCTGGTGAATCATTATGTTGGGCTATCTGCAGCAGTGAATGATGAGTTGAGTACCTCTCCTGAGTCAGCTCCAAGGATCTCTGAGTAACGCCTGTTCCACACAGGCTCTTTGCTCCCTGGAGCTTCTCTTATGAATTGGTGCTACTCAAAGGGAAGGAAGATTTCCATTGCATTTATGTGCATTATGTGAATTTATGCCAAGAGTGCTTGGCATTAGTAGGAAAATGGAGGATGCAGATACATGCGTCTTAGGTATTTGGTTTCAAAAACTTTCGGATTTATGTTTTCTGATATTGGAATCTAATCGCTATTCCTCTCCCTGGAAAAACAGAGAAAGAAAGAGTACTGGTATCATTCTTGGTCTTCATAGCTCAGCACTGTCAAGGCAAATAAAATCTTCTTCACTGTCACCCATAACTTTTCCTGCACAGATATTACAGTTTTTGTTGTTATCCGAAACTAGGAAGCCTGCATTCTCTGTTTATAAAATATCTGTAGGTACTGGAAACATGTATTTTAAGAAGATGTGCAGAAAACCAGTGAAAAAGCAGGAAATTTTGTCTAGTTTATTTGGGTGTTCATGAGTTCATACAATATTGAAATAATGGTGGTACATTGTGACCAAAAAACCTGACATTATTTTAACTATTTGTTTTCACACTTAGTATAGCACAACACAAATTATTTTGTGAAAGTTAATGGAAATAATAAAGTCCAATACATAGTTTATTCCAATTAAAAAGTATCAGTCAGGCATATGGCCTTGTAAGCACTTTTAGCATCTTCACGCTTTCAGAAGCTTTACAAAAAAACTTGTGCAATATAGAAGCTAGAAGATAAGGTTCAGTTTCTGTATTTGGACTGAAAAGAAGTAGATTATGTAGGATGAAAAACTATAAAAATAGAATTCTGTGTAAAATAACGAAGTATTGTGCTTCTGTTTAATATAATAGTTTTAAACTGGCACTTCTAACCACGGCAACACCTCAACGTAAAACTAAATTTATATGATGTAATGAAAGTGCATCATGCCATACAAAGATAATTTCTATTCCCAGCAAAAATCAGCAAGAATACAGATTTTCTCAAAGAAATCTACTTTGTTAATAACCGCAGTTCACAGACACAAAACGTCTGTATTTAAGTTCCCTCGTTTTTATGAAAATGGTAATAAAATTGCATCTGTATGTTTGCCTGTGTATATTTCTTTTCTCACGATCAGTGAATGTTTGCAGTTGGTAATAAATATTCAAGCACCTTGCAAATGTCCTACCAATTCCCTTTGCTGATCTGTGTGTGCCTGTGGGACTAGAATAGGAATGCATAATTTAAATATAAATTGCCTGATTTGCATATACAATTAGTCTAGCTGCAGCTTTGATCGTAAGCAAAAATTATTGTCCTGTATTGCCACTTAGATAGAATTTTAATTCACCTTGAATATTCAAAGTAAATTAAGCCTTGGCTGTATGGTTGAAGGGTATGATTTTTTCCTCTCCTGAGGCTTTCCCCTAAACAACATTTATGGTAGGGTAATATAAGGGCATATTTTCAGCCTCATAAAAATAAAGGCGTAAGTTTTATCTCTGAATTCCCCTCCCTTGAAAACTTGAGTTGAAACATCTCTCACAAACATTCACACATAACACGCACACACACACACAGAGGAACAGAACTCTTCCTTCATTTTAATTAATTCATTTTTACTCAGTACATGGCTTAAAGTTAAGTCTTTATTGTAATTTGCTTAATAACTGAAAGTGGAGACTTCATGTAGTCATTTTTTTTCAAATAAAAATGCAGAGCTATGAGACATAAAAACTCAAGAGAGTTACTGACTCAGTATCTGTATGTAAGAGTCAGGTCTATGTGCATGCACACAAATCCATGGGCTAAATAAATACATGGACTAAAACTCAAACCCATAGCACAGTTATAATACTTAGATTTTAATCTACAGTAAAACATTTTTATTAGAAATCTATGTTTTTAATTAAACAGAACATTTAATTAAGGTGGGTTTTAAGTGGATGAAACAATTAAGTGCAAACACTTGAATGAAACATGTCATAATTAGTTTTAATAGAGTGTTAATTGGTACTAGGTTTGCCAAGTTAATAATTACTGCTTATTAAATTTTCAATTAATCATTGTCATTTTGCTTTGAATAAAGATGAAAATTAGATAAACTAATTCAGGGGGAGGATGGTTTCCTTGTTAATTAGAGCAGTTAATTAAAAAAAAAAAAAAGAAATTACTTGTTTTAGTCGTCAGTTAAAAGACTGTTCATTAGTAAAATCTTTTCACTCTTCCTACATCAAACCCCTAATAACTAATTTGTGACAATCCGCATGTTTTCCGGAATAAAAGATACGACGCTAGTACATACCGAAGAAGCAGCTCACACCAACTTAGTTATTTTGCAAGAAGCTTGAAGGCTTGAATTTAATGAAGCGGTGTGCCCCTGCTCAGTGTTAATTGTGCGCTTGAAGCCTTGCTGGCTGTGGTGTGCTCAAGCGCTCAGCGGAGCCAGGAAGTCAGGTCTTCACAGTGTAAACATGGGTTTGAAGGAGAGATCAGGAGGTCAAATGGATGTTCATAAACAAATTTTAATTTTGGCTCGTAAAATTATCTGTCCAGGAACAGATATTAGACCAGTGATTAAAAAAATTTTAAATAAACTCTGGGGTTTTTTATTAACATCATATATTTATGCGGTAACATACGGGGAAAAATTGTTAATGACTATAAATCCTGTCTTAATTTCCAGAGCTTAAAGATACATTTTTGAAAAAGTCTGTAATACTGTGTTTTAAATAATAGTTTTTGCCAAATTTGGCATTGGCAAATAATAATTTTGCCAAATTCATCAATCTGGTGTGCTGCAACCCCAATTTTCCAAGTAAAATGTTGAGAAAGATTTCAAAAAGTAACACACCAGAGATCTGAAATGTCTGTACTTCAAGAAGTACTGACCATGAATCAAAATAGCAAGAATTATCACAAGTGTTGGGAGAGCTTTTGTTGATGGGGAAGTAAAGAAGTACCTGGGTGGTCTTGGAGAGTCTTGAAGGACCAGGTTCCTCTGTGTCCTTCTTCTCAAAATGAAGACTTTCAATATAGTAGAGTCTCTGCTGCTTTTCACGCATCAGTCCTGTGTAGCTGGGTGCCAAACGTCCTGTGCTGATACGGATTTCTTCCCTCCTTTGTAGAGGAAGCTGTCAATGAAGTAAAGCGCCAGGCGATGGCCGAGTTGCAGAAGGCAGTGTCGGAGGCAGAGCGGAAAGCTCACGACATGATCACTTCGGAGAGGGCTAAGATGGAGCGCACTGTTGCAGAAGCCAAGCGCCAGGCTGCAGAGGATGCACTAGCTGTTATCAATCAGCAGGAGGATTCGAGCGAGGTGAGGTCTTCGCTGGGGGCAAGCATCACCCATGGCAGCACACCGTGGGTGTATCTGGGCTAGCGTTAATCTAAGCAGCACAGGCCATTCGTGTGACATCGGAGTTCAGCGCCCGCTATTAACTGCATGGTAGCTTTGGACATGTATTTCAGGTGCATGCTGAGCTCCAAAATTTCTTGTCTGTGTTGTAATTTGAGCCCAAAATAGCTAGTGAACCTGAGCTGCAGTCTCACCATTTAACTGCTGTTCAGGGTTACATACAGTGCACGCGTTTCTGTTCTAATGTAGCTTTTCGGTACCTTTATTTTACAGCTCTTCAAACTACCATATTGAATAGATAACAAGATTGCTTGGTGGAAAATATTTCACACTGCAATCTAATTTAAACAAAGAAATGATTCATGTAAGAGCTTGTAGAGCGAGGTGGCTAAAAGCTTGTCTGGGGAAAGCGTTAGATGTAGAAGTGATTAGCAAAAGATGATGGTTCCTGTAGGACAGAATGTGAATGTAGATTTGCAAGTGTTTCCTGATTTTGAATGTGTTGCTCCGGCTGCAGAGAGTTGAGGAGTGGGCAAACAGCGTTTGGAAGGAGAAAAATAGACTAGAAGGGCAAAAAATGTAAAACAAGAATAAGTATGTTACACCTTGATTTGCTTTAAGACCTGAGAGTGGAAGCCTTGAATTGCTGTGGTGCGGGGACATCCAGCAGCATGACTGGAAGCTGGGAGTGAAAGAGCAGCGTGCGTTTGACCAGTGCTGCAGCACGCTAGCTAGCAATTAAATTTTACACCCATTACAGAAAAACAACATCCTGAGTTAAAACCGCCCTTAAAAACAGACATGACAACAAAATGACATCAGCTAAAAGTTATTTGTGTATAATCTTCATCTCTCAAGGCCACTGAAATGAAAGAATGCTACTGTCATGAAGTATTTCTTGTTCTTGTAGTAAGATTTTGGCTGTAATAGAACTACTTTTTAATATAAATTCTAAATTACGGGGCATTGGAAAGAAGAGTAGATACCTGTCATGTGGGGACATTTATTTGTGTATGTTGGTGTCAAAGCACTTTTCATGGGCTGGATGGGCAGCGTTGTAGAGGAGCCACTGAAGTTGAAAGATGCGGATGAGCTGGCCGCAGCATGCTGAGAAAACTGGCAGAAATCATGAGCAGATAAGTCAGTGGCATGCTGCAGTATGCATCCATAATTTGAGGGAGCGTAAGATTTTAATTCATACCAGGCTTCTCTGGAGATGAAAGACCATTGTGGGATCACTGAATGCCCAGAGTTTCTCCTTAATGTGTAGCAGATGAATAACAAGGAGACAAAAGGAATTGATTTTCAGCATCTGAAAGTTTCTCAGGAAGAAAGGGACTAGGGGAAGTGTATGTACCCTTTAAGTACTAACCGTTCCATTGTAGATTAAATGAGACATAAATTCAATTTATTGGCATTTTGTATCTGAGATACTCAAGGACATTTTTCCTGCACTATGTTCATAGAAAGGGCATCTGTCTGACTTAGCATCATTGAAGAGCTGTCATTTTGTGTGTGTGTATATACAAGAGACTTCTATTGTTAAAACCAAAATTCCAAAGGTAAATGCCTTCGAAGGAAACTGCAAATTAAATCTGTTTAGTGAACTGGTACAGTGTAGGCAGGACAGAGGAAGTACTTACGTGCCAATACATACAGCCCATTCTTCCACAGGCAAATGCACATCCGAAGGAATGCGTAGAGAGTTTGGGTGCTGTAATTAACTCCTGAACAGTCATAGCTCTGGAAAAAGCTGTGTAACAAACCTCTCTACTTCTCCAGCAGAATTGCTTACGAGATTGTTCACTTCTTGGAAACAGGACTTTGAAAAAAGACAAATAATTCATTTAATTGCTTTCTAATGAAAAGTGGCTCATAGGGTTACAGAAGTTCTCAGGGCTGTGCATCCTCAGGGAGGATACAAACCTCCTGGACCTGGAAATGAAGTCTAATGCCCTGGTCCTGCAGCTTTACACCCTTGCGGTCATGGGTGGCACATCAGGGTGGCTGTTTTGATGTGAAAAATGCAGGTTTTAGTCAACCTGCAGAGAGAACTAAAGTTTGCTCAGTTTACAGGTGCGTGGTTAATTCTGAGGGGAGATGACAGTGATACTTATTTGAGAATTATATGTGGTTTTTTATGTAAGTTTTTATAATTATTTCCCGTTCGGCTTTTAATTATGCCAAACTCAAAACACTTAGGGCAGTGCTTCTCATGATTACCTGTTAACTCAGGCCATCATTTTTTTTTGATAACTCTTGTAAGAATGGACCAGACTTTTTCTTTGAGACAGGAGATCAGTTTGCCAGTGCTTGAAAAGTGTTTCTTTGGAGATGAGACCTTGTGTTTATTGGGGTTGAGGAATAAAACTTCATATTTGCTTTGGTGTTCTTTATTTCTCAGTCTCTCTGTGAACATCCCTCCTCATTTGTCTAGGTTATAAGTCTCCATAAACTTCTCTTAGTTTACATCTTTCAGCAGTACGCTTCCAGCAACACAGATTCCGGTGTACTAAAGGCACTGGAGTAATATTTCCAAGGCTAGAATATTTCCGGTTCCAAATACGAGGGTGCTGAAGTAGCAGCTTCTGCAGTCTTACAGGTTTAGAGGAAGGCTGAGCATCACTCCTCGTTTCTTATCCTTGGCAGGACATTACGCCAAGGCCTGCAAGAGAGCTCAGTATAGGCTGCTGTATAATCTCCATGCAGTTCCTGACAGAGAATATTTCTCCCACGGGTGTCATTTGTTCTTTTGGCTGTGGAAACTATGAATGGAGATGGGAATTTGGCACCAGATTTCTGGTGTAGCAGATAGAATTTTCGCATGAGATGGCCACTCCCTGTCTATTGGCAAGGTTTCTCTCTTACAGCTCTTCATTTGTTATTCAGTGAAATGCAGCCTGGACCTAGCTGGGGCTTCTTGAAGCTGCTCTGCTGTGAGAACTTTGTGGCATGATTTCTGTGGCGGTCTTCTCCAGAGCTCAAAGTAATAGCTAGTGCTAAGACTCAAGATTTTTCTAATTATTATAATTTTAAGATAATGTGTAGTCTCCTCAGCTAAGACCTTTCAGAGGTCTTACAAAGAGCAGTAGATTGTTTTTTTTTATATTCTTTGTTGTTGAGTTTGTTTGTTTGTTTATTTGTTTTTTTCCTTGTTTTGTTAGGGGGGTTTTTTGTGTTTTGTTTTGCTTTGTTTTTAACCCAGAAAAAGTAGCATCCCGGACTGCAAGATTTTCTGTGAGAAAACAGTGAAACTGGGCATGTTGAACTGACCGAGGCAAAATAAAGGAGGCTTAGAACAGTGAGAGGACTTTTAGGTGTGATATTTGGAAGCATCTTCAGTTTTAAGAAGTGGTCAGCAATGTTTTGAGAATCACCACATTGCGTAGTATAGTTTTAATTTCTGGCCCTATCTGGTACCTTATTGAACTATTGTTCTTTGCTTATGTTTGAATTATTCAGTATGATTTAATTTGCAGTGCCACTGCTTCAGTGTCTCTACCTTTACTTTCTGAAGGTTTCCATAGTTTCCCGGCATAAGCCCTTGCAACTGACCAGGACATGTTAATTATTTTCTGTTGTTACAATGAGAGATTGGTTGAAGACCAGCGAACAGAACACACTACTGTTGGAAAGCAAACGGACAGGAGAAGGCCTACCTGTCAGCATGGCTGTTCCTGAACCACAAATTATTTCTTTACCAGTTCCTTACAGTTGCTTGACAAAAGATGACCCATTCGTCAGTAGTTCACTTGGCCAAGTACAGAAACATGTGTGAGCAGCCGACTCTTTAATGACTGCCGTGCTTGCTTTGGCTGCATCGTACTGTTGTGCAAATCAATTTTAATAGTAAGGGTGAACAGCTTTGCAAAGACTGGCTGCCCAGATTGGGGGGTGAGGGGGGGAGAATCATCAGAACATCTGTCTTTCTGCTCTTGTATAAAATGCCACTGAAAAATCTGACACTCCATGTTCTTCCTCACTTTTGAGGAGGGGGGGCTGGGGATGGGGAAGGCACACAAATGTTTCGGTTCTCTCTACTTAAAGCAGATGCTGACATCTGCTCAGATAAAACAAGTATGTAACTGGTCCAACACTGCTTTTAAGAGATGTGTAATGTTAGGGCTTGTTTATATTGCAGCCGTTTATGTTGTATGTGAATATCACACTTACCTGACATTTTGAAGACAGCTGGGTTCAATCTCTGCTGACCAATCCATTGAGACCAGGACTGTGCCAGCAAACCTGACTCCGAGCATCAGATGCTGTGATTCAGGCAAGCCTGGTTTTGGGGCTGGTATTAAATTTAATACATATGTCAGCTAATGTTTAATTTTTTTGGCTGGGCATCTCTCAGAAAGTAGCACATCATCCCCCTGCAGTGGTGGGTGGTACAGAGGCGCCAGAGCCATGTGTTCTGCGCAGGATCAGTCCAGATGTGATGTGAACATTGGCGCTGCCCCAGACTCCTAAGCTAAGCCTGGCGAGCCAGCTTGCACGTCTCTTCCGTATGCTTCTCCGCACTTCTGTTTTCAGGATTTAGCTTCTCTCATGCTGACTTGTATGAACATAAATGTACTTCACACAATAAACAGTGGCTTGGGCAAGCCTGGAGTGTTCAGTGATAGGTGTAACTTTACTGCAAGCATCTAAAGGTTTCAATTTCTTTGTATGGGGTGCTGCATTTTGACACAGCGTGGGAATTTCCAGAGCCCCAATGTGTTTCCCTTTCTAACGGGTTTTGGATAGAATTTTCATAAACAACTTTGCTGTTTTTTTACACTGGTGTTCAGTGCCTCGCACAGTCCTCATTTACACCACTGTGGTTTCAGCGATTTCTAGATGTTCTTTTTCTTGTGGTTAGCAGCGATGAAGTTTTGAATGCCATGGGAATTGCAGAACCGGGAAGAATCTGGGTTCTTTGTACCCAGCCATGCTTCCTTTCCTGGTAAACTGGGGAAATCCAGAATTTGTCAAAGATGACAGAGCAGTGCTTGACACTGTATTACGGCATTTCAGACTTCATCATCTCTTTGACATGTCACAGTCCATTTGTTTTTTTTTTCTTCTTTAAGCCAGCTCTATACTGAGTCTCAGCTGGAGGTGTCAGAGGAAAGCAAATACTGAATTGTCGTTAAATATTTAAAAGATGAAAGCGATGGGATGGGCAAAAGTATTGACAAGTATGTGTCCTGGTACTGGAGACCACAGAAATGGAGATCGTTTGTTTTTAAGGATTTTCATGGTGGCAAACAGAAGTTTCTGAGTTCCGTTGTTTGAAGATGGAAGCTTAAGTGCATGAGAATTAAGAGTCTGACCTAAGATAAGGCACTGACCTAAGACTGATGTTACTTGTCAGTTGAAAGAGGAGGATGAAATATGATCGGTGGCATAGATTCGGAGTGAGATTCCCATCTGGTGTAATTTAGCCCAATTTCATTGAATTAATCCATTTTCAAGGTAGTGAAGTTAAATTGAATTATGTAGTCTGAGAATCTGGCCTTTTGTATAACCTCACTGTTTCACAGGAAAGTCAGTGCAGAGTTAAACTGTAATCCAGTCCTCCTCGTAGTTTTAGCTACATCTGGAACTCTCTAAAGCACGAGCTGGAAGTGCAGCGTAGTAGGTCACTACCCAGAGACAGAGAAGATAGACCAGGAGAGGCTTTGAGAGATCTGTTACTCCCTTTCCCAACGAATGATCAACTCTAGCTGTAGCATTCCTGTAAGGTAACACCTGCTTTACGTGAGCGTCAGTGATGGAGATTCTCCAGTGCCTCTAGGCAATTTGTGCCTGTACTAAAGGAGATTTCTCATAACATCTCTTTCCAGTTTTTCTTATAGAATCATAGAATCTGCAGATGTTTGATCCCGTTACTTCTCCTGTTCATCCGTGCAGACGTGGTCATGGCCTGTTTCACTGCAGTAGCTTCCAAGATGTTTGGCTGCTACTGTCCCCTCCCCTCCCCATCGCTCTTTAGGTTTAGCAGTTGCAGTTCACTCAGTCTCTTCTCATAGCTTGTGTTTTTCTGACCTGGGATTATTCTGGCCACCTTTCTCTGTGTTCTTTCCATGTCTTATTTGTCTCATTTCATTTGCTGTATTTGAAGTGCATGATCCCAACCTGGACCGTACTCCAGGCTGAGCCTTGCCAGTGCTAGGAGGTGGAGAGTCTCAACTCAGGTGTAAAGCAGTCCATGGTCCTACTCATACGTCCTCATATGATGATTGCCACCTTGTCACCAACATGACATTTTGGTCCCCTGTTATCCAAGATACTATCTACATAGTTCAGCCAGGTGCTCTGTTTTGCTGGTACCTGCTAGAGCTTCCCAGGAGTGAAGATACCTTGACCGTGCTCAATCCGATAGCGAGCTCAAGCTCTGTCCGTGATATCTGGATCAACTGGAAATACATGAGCACACACGAAGCAGAGCCCAGGCCATTAGCTGGCATCTCGAGCCTGGCTTTTCTTCAGTAGAATTTGGGCTCTGGAGCTGTCAGCCAGCAATGTGAACAGAAACCATCTGTTGCCAAAGCTTGTGGTGCCGAGGCCTGACCTTTGCTGCTGTTTTTCCCTACTCACACGTGGGAAGGAGCAATGAATGGCCACAGTGGCGAGGGCTGTGTAGGACAGGGAGTTCTGCGTGTCCAATCCAGCTGCTATCGCAGCGCAAGCTCCCCGTGGCATGTGTGCTTCTTTATGCTAATTTGCACTGGAGTAATTTCTAAATGCTATAAGTTGTTGCATAAATGTGAGCTGTAAAATTTATTTTGAAATTCTTGTATTTTATGTGCTTTTATTCCCACAATTACACTAAAGCTTTAATGACCTGTTAAATTAGAAATAATATGTCCAATGGACAAAATCACATACCAGACAGTGTAGGACACATTAAATAAT
>VYZM01022868.1:109397-197583 GCA_013398915.1 Dromas ardeola
CTTTTCTTCATGTCAGAACTCCAGCACTGAGCTAAGCCCTCTTTTAAAGCTCTTACCTGCCTTCTAGTAATTTGATTCATTTCTCTTATCATCAGTACAATCTGTACTCGTTGAGAGCATTTTTGTGGTTAGGGTTCCTGTAAGAGCTGTTCTTGGGGAAAGCCCGGTGTTCGTGAGCGGCTGCGCTGAAATCTGGAGCTCCTCCGTGTCTCAGCCGGGGCCGGGGCCATTGCCAAGTGAGAGCTGATTTTTGACCCTTCCAGTTACGCTGCCATTAAACGGCGTTTAGAGAGGAAAGGGAATTTGAGCGCAGAGTTGTCAGCTTTCAAACCCCGGGCTTCAGAGAGTGGAAAATATTGTCAGCCTCTGCCACGCATTCGGAAATGCTAACTTCGAAGATTGAGAGGTTCTGACCTCGGATCGACTCCTTTTTCTGGTGTGATACTGCAGTGCCTGACTTGGTAAGCTGTGGGGGAGGTAAGATGTAGGCTTTTTACCATTTTTACTCATTTTTTTTTCCCCCAGCCCATAGATGGAAAGTGCCCGATCCTGTGTTAACGGAGCAAGCGTCGGCACTCGTGGCTCTGCTTTTCTCTTCTCTGGCTCGGGATGAGATGCATCAGCCAAAACCAGGGGGCTTTGCAGCTTATTTTGGGATCTTCGGAGAAATGGTGGCAAATTCAAAATGTCTGCCAGAAGGGAAGGAAAGCTGATGAACTTTGAGTCAGGAGGTTACCTGTTTGCTGCTTTATCTCCCCCTCTCCGAGGCATACCCAGCAGGTTTAGGTCGCGCTTACAAGCTGACCAAAGAGGGGCTGAAAAGTAAACTCAAGTTTTGGGGTTTGTGCACCTTGCTGGGGCTGCTTTCCTGTTCCCGTAGCTCCCTTAGGTTTCTCCAGTGGTTATTCCAGCGCTCAGACTGTTGATTCATGTGCCGCACGTGCCGTGTTTGGAGCTGAATTTTCTCATAGGTGTTGGACACAGCAGGAGGAACAAACAGCAACCACCAGATCACTGGGTTTTGCTTTACGTGGCTGTAGTCTTAGCACGTGAGGTCAATGCTGGTATTGAGCTCGAGAAGAGGCAGAGAGCGCTTTCCCCCATTGCACCCAGCCAGAGCACTTGTCCCTGCCATGCAGTGGCCATCCTGGGCACAGAGTGAATTTCGGGTCTGAATGGGTCATCACTGGCTGTGGATTTTGCTGTTCCCCTCCTACAGCCAAAGCAACGTTGTGCAGAGGGAGACAGAGCCAGCTCAGCACTGATTCCATTCACCTCCTGTTCTCAGAAGGGTTCCCCCCCCTCCCCCCCATCTTTTCTTCACCAGTCTTGTTCACAGGACCTTATCGCCTGACCTTATCGCCTTATCTCAGCACAAGAAGGACCTGGACCTGTTTGAGTGGGCCCAGAGGGGGCCCACTAAGATGATCAGAGGGCTGGAGGACCTCTCCTATGAAGACAGGCTGAGAGTGTTGGGGTTGTTCAGCCTGGAGAAGAGAAGGCTTCAGGGAGACCTTATAGCGGCCTTCCAGTATGTAAAGGGGGCCTGCAGGAGAGGTGGGGAGGGACCCTTTATCAAGAGGTGTAGCAATAAGACGAGGAGTAGCAGTTTTAAACTGAAAGAGGGGAGATATAGATTAGATATTGGGAAGAAATTCTTTACTGTGAGGGTGGTGAGACACTGGCACAGGTTGCCCAGAGAAGTTGAAGAAGCCCCATCCCTGTAAGTGTTCATGACTACGCTGGATGGGGCTTTGAGCAACCTGGACTAGTGGGAGGTGTCCCTGCCCATGGCAGGGGGGTTGGAACTAGGTGGTCTTTAAGGTCCCTTCCAACCCAAACCATTCTGTGATTCTATGACCCAGCTCTCCTCTGGTGAGACACAGAGCAGGCGAGATAGCACATCGTGCCCTGGTTGCTTCACCCCTCGTTGCACTAAAGCGAATAGGTAAGGACTTTCCATTTCTGCATAGCCAACACCGTGCCGTCCCGCTTTTCTGCCTCCCCCAGCCTCCCGCACCACAAGGATTGGTTTGGGAGGGGAGAGAAGAAGCCACTGAGGCAAGGCTGGCTGGAAAGGAAGCAGAGGTGCTACAGTTCACCAAGTGGGCTTGAACCAGGCTGGGCTATGTTGGGCTGGGTGAGAGGAGACCTGCGTGTTTTTCCTGGCTGTTTCTGCTGCCACTGCTTTGCCCTGCAGGTCCGCGCACTGTGCTGCCATTTTTCCATCCATAAAATGGAGTTAACAGTGCTTCCACCTCTGCAAAAGCAGGCTGAGGCCACCAGAGGAAAGCACAATGCACAAGGTAAGTATTTATTCTAACAGCAGGACACCTATCTTGGGGGCACTCGAGAAAAAAAAAAAGAGGCTAGATGATAGAGCAGAGGAATGTAAACATGCTGGCTTTGAAGGCTCAGGCCATCTTGTTCAGTCTAGATCAAACACCAGCTCCCAGGCATGGGCAGGGACCCAAAGAGTACAGAAAGTGCATGCACAGTTCAGCGAGCACACTGGCGTCCCTGGGCTGCACCAGGCAGACACTAATGACAAAGGAGGAATTAAACACCGGAGTGCAGTGACAGAGTTATGTTTCCTTAGAAATCATTAAACCCAAAGGCAAGTTGTTTTATAAAGGAAACACCCCGTGTAAAGTGCAAGAGATGAGAAATGACAGGGAATTGGCTCCCAACCATACTATGCGCTTGGAAAAATCAGCAGATGTAGACTTGTGCGATTTTCTAGCATGCAATTTGTTTTTACATTATGTACAACTGGAGGTGAAATGCGCAGAGACCCCATCCCACAGCTCTTGAGTTAGAGAGGTGGGCAGCATGGCTGCGTAAAGGTGGTTATCACATCTATCTCCCTCCTGTAGAGCTGGGTCCTCTTGGGGCAGTCAGTGGGGGTACGAGAAAGAAGTCCACCGAGACCTGGTTTCACCACCGGCCGCAGCAGCTCAGAGCCCAACCAGCTTCTCCAGGGGCACAACCAGCACAGAAACGGGGGCTGTGAAAAGCATATGCATTAGAGCAGTACGACAAAGATGCACTTTTTTTCTCCTCTTTTTACTCTGTTAAGAACCACACATGCTCCAAAGGGGCCTGGCTCTCTTCTCTTTCCTCCACTCCCAAGTAGGCAACAAGACGAGGAGCCATGTGGGCTGCTGTGTCCCACTTCTGTGAGATAAATCCGGCTTTTGTAGGACACTTGGAAGAAAAATTTGCTTGCATCTTTTCATCTTTGTATCTTACAAAGACCGAATGGATGCTTTGAGTCTTTTTTTTTTTTTTTGTGTGTGTGTGTTTTGTTTTGTTTTTATTTCTGGATGGGAGAAAACCACAAGAAAGACTGACATTAAAGTTTCTCTGGATGCCCCTTCTGCGCGTACGTATGTCCAGACTCGCGCACGGAGACAGCGCTGGTTACCCTCAGCGCACCGTGTCTGCCACCCAGCTGAGCTCCGGCACTGCCATGTCTAGGGCTGCGCTCTCAATACCCATTCCCAAAGCAGCCCTTTCCGTCCACCGTTAAAGCTCTTTACGTTCGGTGTTTGAACGTTCTCTAAAACTTTTTATGTTTAGGCTTTTTTTTTTTAAACTCATGTTAAAAAGAAGTTTCTTGAAGCCTGACGTCAATTGTAGTTGATGGGCTTTGTTTATTCACGCCAGTTAACGGGCTAAACGGAGGTCTACTGTACTTTTGCAAGCAATCTTAATCCCTTCGAATGAATAACAAGAAGAAAAAGATGGGTTGACAGAGGCAGTTAGCAGAGATCATACTTACACATGTTTGTTTTCGGTAATTAGTCACAGTGTTAATAGAAACATCCACTTTAAGCAAAGACTGCTGATTTGCACAAACAGAGGGCCATATGCTCTGGTGGGTGTGGAAGGGGGTTGATAAAACTAAAAACTTTTCAGGAATTTTTATATGTGAAAACTTGCTATTATATTTATTCATTTATTTATCCAGTTTAATAATTTTCACGCCAGTTGGGTTTTGCAGTGTTTTCCGCTTGAAAATGACAAAATAAAAAGACAGGGCTCCACGTTCACCTTCTCTCACTTGCTCTTTCTCACACACACACACACACAGAACAAGAGAGTTTTTAAGTGGCTGTCTATTGCTAAGGGTTTACATATGGATAGCATATGAAAATGAACTAAGCCGTAGGTGTTTTAACAATGTAATTTAGAATATGTTGCCTTTTTTACTTTCCCAATAGTACCAGACGGGGTTTGCCGCCGGACTATGAAAGCAGCTGCTGCCTTTTGCAAAGATTTATTATTTTTTAGTGATATGATAGACTAATACTAGTTCCAAAGGGAGAGATATGCTGAGTTGTTAACATACCCCTTTGATTGCAGCCTATTCTGTTCCTGTCAAATGTAATGGGGAAACTTCCTATATGTTATGAAATGCTATTCAATTGCGCCTCTCTTCAGGTTTTTTTTCTTTTTTTTTTTTTTAATAATAAAGATAATAATTGTTTTAACTTCAAACAGAAGCCTTTTTTTCTTGGAAAAAATCATAACTTCACTTTCTTAAAGAGCTTGTGATCAGTATAGGTTTTCAAGAGAAAGGAAGCTGTATGAATTTGTGTGTTTGCTTTTGTTCATTATTGTGTTTTTAGGCATGTTTATAATTTACTCAGCATGGTGCCTTTGACTTTGCTCGTGTGAAACATTAGATATCTTGCAAATCATCCTCTCGCAATGGGCCCAGATGCTCCAAGCAGTAACTGGGACACTCGAATCACAAGCCCCAGCCCCGGGATACATTCCTGATTACCTGTGGGGAGGTGCCGACAGGGACAAGCGTCTTCCTCCTCTGCGGTTCCTCTGCAGCTGGTTTTCTGCCACCCATCCCCAGCAGGACCCGGATGCTTGCGAAGTAATTTGTTCATTTCCAAATCATAATGGTCAAGTTACAAAGCAATTTACCACTGAATCTACTGACTGATGCAAAATATTATTCTCAGTTTTATTTACATGAATACTTTAGAGAAGAGAAAGAAATGCATATCCATTTGCAGGTCTTTTAGTGCCACAGAAATGAATTCACCATTTGTAAAACTTGAAAAAACCAACCCCAAACCATGCAGGCACATACATAGACACAAAGGCTACAACAGAAATAGTTCTGGCCAGTTACACACCTGAGGCATCTTAGACAGCCCTTCCGTGGCCTCTTTGGTTGGCCACATCTTCTCTCCTGTTGGTATGGTTTGTCCCACAAGTTGCGTGCTGTCTCTCTGGCTAGGAACTGACCGTGTAGACTGATCTTCACGTAGAGGTAAAGTCCATAGTAAATGTGCTAAGAAAGGCAACCGCTGGCAATGCTCACATATAGCATGCAAAAAGCCGCTGCAGAACGAAAAGAATAATCTGTTCTCCATGTCCATGGGTGAGGGAAAAAGAAACGATGGGATGAAAATATAGCAATGCTTTAGACTAGATGTTGGGTAAAGCTTTTTCCTGGCAAGGATGTTGGATCCCCAGAAAAGACTAGCTGGGAGGGTGTGAAATCCCTGTGACAAGAGGGATTTTAGGGTCAGGCTGTACAAACATCTGCCCGACTGGCGAGATATAACTGATCCTGTCTTGGGACTGGGATGGAGTCCCGAAGTCCTGAAGACACCTGCTTTCCTGGTTACTGCAATAAATCATGGTGTCAACCCACGTTTCCTTTCTCATTTGCTCCATATAGACAATGCTGTTTTCAAAAGTTTTTGTTGGACAAAGACTTTAATGTGTAGACATGGCAGATTAGAGGCCATTTGTTGGCTCCGTCTTCAGCTGTTTCTGTGACAGTGTTGACACGGCTGGCTGCTACTGGCCTGGGTTTGGTGGCATTGGTCCGTCCTTTCACCCCAAAGCGTGCTGCTTAGGGGCTTTGGCCACACATCAGTGATGAGTAAAGGTGGATAAATGGACGAGCCGCGTTGGCTACGACAGAGCTCTTGCTGTGGAGGAAGCCGGCAGCCGGTGCGATTCGAGTCCATCTTTGTCTTTACTAATCTGGCTGGCTTTCCTTAGGGGTGGCTTGGTGCTTTGAGCCCCGGGTTGTGCATGTGGCACCGATGTGCTGTGAGCAGAGGTGAGAGCCGTAGACAGGGTGGCAGACATCGGTCGGAAACGCTGGAGTCAAAGCCAGGCTGCTTTTTTGGCTCCCTTTTCATCCCAGGGTAGCGGCCTCCCAGCAGTTTGGCTTTTGAGTCACTGTGGTAATTCATGGTTAAAATCATCATTCTTGGCACATGCACCGAAGATTAAAAGAAAACAGGAAAAAATCCTCTCCGAATGACAGATTTACATACCAGGAGGAAAAAACCCCACATAAAAATCTGATTTGAAGAACACAATTATAATATTTTACCCTCATTTCACTAACCATTTTATTGACTGAAAAAGGAGCTACCTCAGGACTATAGATCTAAAGTGCTAACAAATTAAAACCATCCCCGAAGGAGAAAGACCGCTAATCTGAAGCACGCCTCCCAGAAGAATTTCCGAAGATCTATAAGTGCCATATGCTGAATAGACAGTATTTCTTTTAAGGTACAAGCAATTTTTTTTTTTTCCCCAAATGACTGACCAAACACAGTCAAAAAGGGAAGAAAAAAAGACAAAGGACACCACATAAGAAAAACAAGAACGCTATACCAGCACGAAATACCAGCCAACATGCATATGGGAACACTTATTTGATCATCTAAATATGCGTATTTTATACAGTGGATGTCCAAAAGTGATTGCATTTGCACTGATTCACTTAAGAAGTAAAGTTGGCCCAATATTCATATTCCATAAACAGAGGTAATAAATTAAAGAAGCTGAGGCTCTTCTTGCTGCCAAAGCACATTTAAAATGCAAGCCAGAAGCAGAGCGCAGCTAAGAAGTTTTGGAGAAAAACAGAGAGAAAGAAAAAGCTGTTATTTTGTAAATATAGTCACTCTTTGAAATGCAGGAAGAGGACAGTAAGTGAAGACTCTGTGGGACTCTGGAGGTCTCGGCGGTGTTTCCCCTGCCAGGTCCAGGGAGTGACGATGCCTTTCTCCTGGGGGGGACACCTGTCCCTCACTCCTGCTCACCCACATCTGCAGGTCTCCGAGGCTCAGGAGATGAAGTTGTACACTCTTGTGGCATGCCTCAAGAGTCGTGTCTCATGCTGGGTGCACTTCCACATCCTTACTATCTTAAAATTACACTTCACACTGTAATGAAACACATGCACTTATGTTATGAAATACATAAATATAAACTGACAATACATATGTGCTTTAATACAAGCCAGAGAATATATAGTACATTCTCAGTGGCCGTTCAACACCTGGAGATAAACACCTTCATTACAGCTCTGGGAGCAGCCGGCCAGTCCCAGCGAACAGAGAGGGAGAAAAATCACCAACTCTTTCAGCAGGATCCTCCCTTACACAAACCAGGCTTTTGATAATTTCATATGACAGACGTCCTGGAAAGCCCTCTTGAAAAGCCTCAGGGCTGCCCAGAAACAGACGTGAAGTCAGGTGTACCTTGGCATTTGCATAAATGCAAATGCTTGCTGCTCCCCCCTCTCTGTGAACAGCTAAACCAATGTTATTACATGCTGAAACCCCACATAGCTCGCTCAGAGTATTTTTCAGTCGTGCATCATACCCTGTATGGCCGAATGTAAGATGAATCATAGAATCGTAGAATGGTTTGGGTTGGAAGGGACCTTAAAGACCACCTAGTTCCAACCCCCCTGCCATGGGCAGGGACACCTCCCACTAGTCCAGGCTGCTCAAAGCCCCATCCAGCCTGGCCTTGAACACTTCCAGGGATGGGGCATCCAGCTGTGTTGTCAGATGGGCCACCTCTGTTTACACTGACCTTTCTTCATTTTGGCCATGCGTGCTGTGGAAGGCAACAGTTTCTTTCTAGCATCTGTCTCCCAGTTTTCATGTGTTTGAGGCAAAATGTCGCTGGCTGATTATTTTTGGAAGAAATGTCTGATTTGACAGGAATGGCATAAAAGTATTCAGAGGAACGGGTCCTTGCTTTTCTAAAGCACTGCCTGGGAGGGCAATTCGCTCATGTGCACGGCTGGCACAGCCGTCCCTACACCAGTTGGCCTCCTCCATGTTGCTTTGATAATGCTTTGCTGCTGGGCGGTGGCTGAAGGCAGTGAACAAGTTCCTGCACTGCAAACCAGCGTGGAGATGGTGTCATATGGATATGTCTCAGACGAGCTTGCGAGTTGGTGGGATGAGGCGCCGCTGTCCGCTCTGCCATGCCGTGCCAAAGCCAGCGAGGAGCTGCCAAGCGCGGCAGGAGCGGAGGAGTAGGCTCCAGAGGGTTCCCAGATGGAGCCAGGCGAAGGGACAGCTGTTCGCAGGCATGGGCACCACTCGCGCCTTGAAACCGGGGTACAGACCTCGCCGGGGAAGCAAAGCATTCTTGGATGACATCCACTTGGAAACTCTTCCTCAGTAGAAGGCAGAGGTTTCCACTCAGCAGCCTGCTCGGGAAGGCTTTCATCCCTTTTATTTCCAGTCGTTTTCCCCCTCCTCGTACCAAGCGCTAGCCCCCAGCCTGCTCCGGTGCCTGATGTGGGCCATGTGGGCTGGAGAGCTGTACTGCAGTAGAGACTATCTGGGAACCATGTCTGTGTGCATGGTAAGTATTTGTCACTCTTCAGGCCATAAACTTCCCAAGGAGTCTTATTTTTCCTGTTAATATGGAAACTGAAAATCACAGGAACTCCTCACTAAAATGATGATGTTAGCTTATTTCCTGCGTAACATGGATTGACATGTACATATGCTGCTGACATGTTAGGAAAGCAGCTATCAGCTCTCAAACTTGGTAGAGCCCACTCACAGGACACGGATCCAGACTGAGTGAAAAAAAGAGTTGTTACTGTGAAAAATCAAAGTGTTCCAGGGCACATTTCCTAAAGGCAAGTAACTTCCTTCATTCCAAGGTTAAGAAAAAATCCCCCTGTAAATAATGTAGAGTGATTAAGAGGAGATACCTAACTGGAGTCCACCAAAGGAAACTCTAGCATTAAAATGTATGCTGTCCTTAAGAAGAAAGGACTTTGTGAGTCACGGACACAATGCATACTAAAAATCAATAGGGTTTTCATATGTCTCATACATGCCTCTAAGGACAAGTTACCCCATTCTCCTCCCGAATTCATGCTGGGATAACAGCAAATACTGAAACAAGCACATACCAACATCTCCTTGTTCATTTTCTCTTTTATCTGCATGCATATGTCATCTGTAAGCTCTTTTGTCCCATTTGAACCCAAGCCACAAATATTTAAAAATCTCAAATGTTTACTGCAAACCAATTGGCCAAACCAAATTTCTGTCTGTCCTCGTAAAAAAGGTTAATTTTAATAATTTCGGAATGTTTTGGTTCTGTCTTAAACATTTGTATTTTTAATCTCCTTTAAGAGCACAAAATAACACCCCTTTTGAAATCAGAGGGTCATCCCAAAATCACAATCCATTTTGCTTTGAAAAGATGGGATGTGAACAGTTGCTTACTGTTGCTTAAAGCCATTGCTCAAATGAGACTCAACAAAACTGACTTTTCCCTACAGGTGTATTCAAGGTTTGGTGACCTGCTATTTCACTAGCAAAAAATCACAAATGTTTTACTGGACAATTCCCTTTAGCTCTGTCCTAGGCAGCATCATTAACTTATATCCTGTAACAAATAATATTCTTTACTGCCCAATGGGTGCAAGGGCATGCCTGCAAATATCACCTGAGAAGAAGGCAGACAGTTCCAAGATCTCTCACTCTTGCTCTTGGGCAAGGGAAGGAGCACAGCCACAAAATCTGGTCAGAGAGATTACTTTCTTTTACATAGATTCAACAGCGAGACCTAAGGGAAAAGGTACTTTCTTGCTTTTCTGGGAAAACAAGCCATGTTTTTGAGCAGCACCTAAGCTATGAAAGAAGTTGTTCATATGTCTCACATTTCCTGGTGAAAAGGCAGCCAATGCCACTGGTGGCCCCAGACAAATTGGAGGTGGAGGAGAAAGGGGAGAGGGGTCAGGCAGGCACTGGACAAGGGGACAGATGATACGGTCAGCCCATGGAAATGGGCTGCTCTCGCAGGAGGGTCTCACATTAGCCCTGTGTCTAAGTAGTCCACCAAATCACAAGGGTTTCATACTTGCTTCATAGGGTCTTTTACCAGCATCATTAGGATTTGCCTTGAGCTCATGCAAGGGCTGTTTAAGAAAGATCACCTTTGAGACACACCGTTTCAAAACCTCCCCCTGTGGCTAATGTTTATTGCAGAATTTCCTGGCAGTATTTTGAGGGATGCAAAGTTACACAGACCTTCTGTGATGGGAGCAGGACAATGATTTCAGCTGCATGGGGTGTGATATATTGTTTATTCTGGCAAGTAAAGCTATACATTTGAATGTACCAAGAAACAGAAAGGGGCATAAAGCTCCTTAAAGCTGTAAGTAAACCACACAGATGAAGAAAACAACAAAATCAGGGAAAAAAAGGGGATAGCTGTATTTGTATACTACCACTAACTGGTACTATATAGGTAGCATTTGACGTAACTTCAGTTATCTATTGGCTGGTCAAGTTTCTAACAAACTCCCCTCCCTGGGGAAGTTTTGCCACTGGAAGCGTTTTGTGCTATTAGAGTGAATTCTGCAACAGATTCTTTCTAACGGTACCAAAAAGACCTCAGTGAAAATGAAGGTCTTTCTTTCCTGAGGAACGAATGTAACCTGGTAGAGAGCTTTGGGGGCAGACTTTATTTTCAGTGAGATGAGAAGAAAAAAAGAAATTATTACTCTTGCTCATGTTTTTGTGTGCTAATGAAGCTTGAGGAAACAGTGTGAAGGCTTTTGATTATTTTTTCTATTAAAAGATCAGAGTCTGCTTTCCATTATAATACACTCGAATGCTGTGGGTGAATCCCTGTTACCTTCAGCAAACTAAAGGCATCACCTTCTATTTACTCCAGAGTGAGAACAGAATCTGGCTACAGAGTCAAAGGATCCAATTCTGCCCCGAGGCCTAATTTGTCCTTTTTAAAAAGTGACCTAAATACGGCATCGATGCCACCAGGAGAACAGCAGGTCTCAAGTAAAGCACAGACACCATTTTCTGTGTGACTGCACCTTGTCTTTGTAATGCATAGCTGTATGTATGAGATGGTAGCACCACTGGCAGCTCTGCTGTCACCGAGTCTGAAAACCCTGCACGGTATAAAGGCCTACTCTCTTACATCCTCTAAATTCCCTAAAACAAGTTTGCTTACCCTGAAATTGGGGTGAGCGTCACAGGGGTGTGGAGCAGGGGTAGTGTTCAGCATCTGGGGAGATTTGAATACGTGGTCTCATGTAGCAACCTCTATGGGACAGCCAAGCCAACCTGGTTTGGGGGCTGCACGATTTCGCTGGGGTTTGCAGTCAACTTTTTTTTGCCCTGTCTAACGCGCAAGTGTGGAGAGTGACACTTGAAACACTAGTCAAGAAAGAAACAGGCTGTTTCAGGAGGAGCAGGCTCACAGAATCAAACAGAATCACAGAATGGTTGAGGCTGGAAGGGGTCTCTGGAGGTGGTGAGCTTGTCCAACCCCCCTGCAGGGCCACCTAAGAGCCAGATGCCCAGGACTGTATCCAGACAGACTTGCTCATCTATTAAACAAATTGAAGCTCTACTGAAGTAGGAGTCATATGCCACTGACCCCCAAGGCAGTTCAGAGCCGATCATGAACAGCAGTTTCTTCTTGCATGTAAATGTAATTTATCACAGTCTCTCTCAACCAACAGTGTGTGCCTGAGAAGGCAGACAGAGTTATTTTGGAGTTTTGCGTTCTGAAGGCACCACGAAATTCAGAAAGCTCAAGTTTTTCTTTCAGTGAGCTGGCAAGCATGAATGCTTGCTGCGAGCAGAGGCCATTAAGGGAAAGACGAATGAAAAATAAAGAATGAGGAGTCTGGAGCTACCACAAGAAGTGGTTGAGGGCAGACTTGGTCAGCTGGTGTGAAAAGAGGATGAACACATAGTGGAAAAGTAAAATCCTAAAAGAGGTGATCAGTTAAAGAACAATTTGGGGGGGTCACTGTCAGCCACCCATTCTCTTTGTCTCTGGGTTTACGGGCTTTACGGAGCCCCTGGCTCTCCAAAGATGTCTGGGCTACACTTCCTCCATATATATGTGAACATCTCTCCTCCCTCCCTTTATATGCAAGCTAGAAAATTGGCTATTTGGACAACACATCTCAAGTCCTTCTCTCTGCCGTCTCTGACTGCAGGGGTGCCAGTGCCGCCAGCCAAAACCAGATGAAGCACAAGTCAAGCCCAGCGCTGATCTTTCTGGGGAAGAGCTGAGAACTGGCGTGCTCGCTCCACATCACAGGAGAGGAATGCTGAGGGAGACAGGTTTCTGACCCTGTCCACCTTGGCAGAGTACTTCCATCTCAACTGAAAATATCACATTGAGGTAAACGGTCCACTTAACACCTCTCTCTTCTGTTTAAAGGTCAGGTATTTTCTAAGCACTTTAAAAGCTGATTATTTCTGAGAATGTCGTTGCTGTTTGGTATGTCTCATAAGGATACTGGGAAAGTCTAGTAATCCAAATTTGGGATCATAAAAATCAAGGGGTCAATATAAAGAGTCCTTCTTTACCTTTTCCTTAGTCTGCCACTCTGGTTTTAATTTCACAGATTCTCCCAGTAGTATTTTTCCCGGGTCTGGGGACCAAGCAGGATGCAGATGTAACCCTGAAGATCTCAGTGACTCAGGCTGTGCTCAGGTCACTGCCAGGTGACCACTGCCTGCTCTGAGCAGCTGCTCTGAGCGTTGGCCTTGGGGTGGGCTAGGGAGGGAAGATGGGTCTGTGCCTTGATCCTCCAGTTCCCCCTTGTCAGTGGGAAATTAGAGATTTCTGTCTTTCAAGGGAGGGGGAGGAAGGCTGTAAGAGCTCAGCCAGCCTCTTCTGCCATGTGGCGCACAGCAGCTTGCCAACCTGTCGCTCTGCTTCTTGCTCCTTCATATGATTTAAGTTCCAGCCCCTCTCCCGCTTCAAACCACCAGGTTTAGGATCTGGAGTTGCCCTGAGGAGTGCCTAAATTTAAGCTTCTGAAAACACAGAGATACCAGATGACTGCAGATGCAACCCTAGTGTTTGCTGGAGGTTGAAGTGAAACATTATTCCTTTT
This sequence comes from Dromas ardeola, assembly GCA_013398915.1. NCBI lineage: Eukaryota > Metazoa > Chordata > Aves > Charadriiformes > Dromadidae > Dromas > Dromas ardeola. The sequence continues at coordinate 122,602 of VYZM01022868.1, forward strand.
TCAGATAAGCTATGAATTATCCGCAGGCACACAGTTTAATATATAGGACTGCAAAGAAATCAGGATAGTAGTCAAACAGCATGTCAAGTGGTTCTAACCAAAAGTGCATAGCATTGTCAGGGAGGGAGGCTCCTGAATGATTAGAACCAGAGAAAAACAGGTCTAGAAGGGACTTCAGGAGGTCATGTAGTCACTTCCCTGGCCCCCAGCCAGTTCGGTTATATGTGTGCTGTTCCCGACAGATGTTAGCCTAAATTGTTGAGACCGCCAGTGATGGAGACTCCACGACTTCCCCAGGCAATCTATTCTAGTGCTTCCCTAATTGTACCATTAGAAAGTTTTCCCTAATGCCTCAGAAAATTTTTATACACTTCCTTTGCGGCAGTTGAACTCCACCGCTTCTTGACCTATCCCCTGTAGATGCAGAGGGCACGTTATGCCTTTTCTCTTCACAGCAGCCTTTATGTACTAAAAAGCTATTACCATCCCCTCCCCCGTCTGTTTTTCTTGAGACCACACCAAGCTAATTCCTTCACTATTTCCTCCAAGGTCATGCTTTTTTAGACCTCTTGTTACTTTCCTTTGGACATTCTCAAATTTGTCCACATACATCTCAAATTACAGCCGTATCTATGCTGAGGAACAAATAAATAGTATTTCTCCAAGTGTCTCCCCGTGACACTGCTTTTTATACAGCCCACACAATGTTTGCCTTTTTCATGACACAGATTTGCAACTCAGTTTTGTTCTCACCCCCCTCAGATTTGTGATCAATCCTGTCAAAGTGTGGCACCTTGCATTTTCACTGTGGAAATTCACCCTCTGTGTTTTCCAGGCCATTTCACTGGTTTCCCAAGGGCACTTTGAATTCTAATGTGATCCTGCAATGTACTCGCAGCTCCTCCCAGCAGTAGCATCTGCTAATTTATCTAGAACGCCTCCTTTCCTGTTGCCCAGATAGCTCGTGATAGCATTGGGCAAAACTGGCTGTAGTGTCCTGCATCATCCCGTCCAAAGCATCCTTTCACTTGGAGAGCAAACCTTTGCCAGCTGCTCTGTGGGTGCAGGTACCGGAACAGCTTGCAAACAGCCTATAGACCATACTGCTTGCTTATGGGATTGTGAGCCATGCGCAGCTGTCAAAACCTGATTAAAGCAAAGATAGCTGCTATCCACTGCTTCTCCCCTTATTTCAAATGATTTGTACTTGGTAGATCCAAGCTGGATGCTAACCTTTTCACCTTCCAGTTCCTCCCCAGAAGCTTGTTTGCTTATTTGTGAAGAATTTTCCAGAGGCTGCATTTAAGCTGACGGCTCTGTGATCATCTGATTCTGCTTTCTCTTGTTTTTTATTGCCCCCTTCCTTTCCCCTGACCTTTTCCAGGCTCCTGGTACCCCAGCTGCTCCCCGCAAGGCCTCACTGATAACTGCTGACAAGCCAGAGACATCCTTATGTCAGACAGGGAAACACAGCTAATTGAAAATGTGAGCCTACCTAATTCCTTTCTGACTTGTTCTTTTCCTATTATGGTCTTTTGTCCTTGGAATTAATGATCACTGCTATAGGGATGATAGACGAAAAAAAAGCATTAACCACTTCGACCTTCATCTGTAATGTTTCCCTCTCCACCAGTCTTTTCCTTACTCGAAATGTACTTGTAAAGTGATTTCTTTCTGTCCTTGATGCCACCGTTCTTACATGCTTGAGTTATTCTTTTGTACCCATCTCTGGTAATCTCACCTACCGTTTACTTCCTACATTTCCTCTTGAGTTTGAGATCACTGAAGAGCTCATAATTTTCCTAAATTTGTGTCTTTCTATAGCTGATTTTTTCCTCCGATTCTTTGAGAAGCTGCCAGCTTGTTTCATCTTTTCCTTAAAGGGCCTTCCACGAGACTTTGCCTATCAATTCTTCGTGGTTACTGAAGTTTGCCTTCTTCCATTTCATTTTTTTAAATTCTCTTTATGAACATCATAAACTTTGTCATTTCATGTTCACTCACACAAATTTCTTTTTACCTTTATATACTCAACCCCTCCTTCTCTGTTGGTTAGAATCAAAATGAGAAAAAGATTTTACTGTTTCATCTTCCTTATCAAAAATTGTCTTCCAAGGAGTGGCTGAACTGTCTGGGTTTTGCTATATTATTTCCCTTTTGTATAGTTAAAATCCCTCACTATTCCCAAATCTTTCTTAGCGTGATTCTGTTAATGAAAGCTTATAAGGGTGTCTCGTTAATCTGATCCGCTCTAGAGGCCTCCCCTTCCACTGCAGGGTGGCGAGCCTCCTTCTTTTCTTCCTTAATCATTTTAAGAGGCTGCCAGAGGTCTAACTCTCTCTAGCTCGTAGTAAATTTAGGAGCCAAGGGTAAGGCAATAGCTTCTCTCTTCCCCATGCCTGTCTTTACAGAATGCTTTATGAATTATACCAATATTCAAATAATTTCAGATAATCAGCCTTGTCTTTGTTGTTGTGACAGTACCATTTTCTTGACTATATATTAAGATTTCCATCTCAGTTTCAAAATAATAATGTTATACTTGGTCAACTGAAATGCAACCATCAGTTATCCAGCAAAGGAAGCTTCATGATGGAAATGCAACATTAAAACAATAACCTCAGGCTAGAGCCACAGTCTCACTTGGTATTGCACTCTGCAGATTTTGAGGGTCAGATTCTGAGATTTCCCTCCCAGACTGAGCTTCATGTCCGGGAATGGGACCCACAGATGTCCAGGTGGGAGGCAGCAATCTGCCTACACGAAGTAACCATGCCTTTTTGCAAGGAAGTATCCCCAGAGAGAGTGCATGCTAAATCCCAGATTCTGAAGAGAACTGAGGATTCACAGACACAACTCGTCAAGAGCAAAACGCTTAAGACAGCTCTTTCACGTGGAGGATGGGGATGGGGAGCCCGGCCACCGGTAGCTGCTTGTTAGATGGCTCAGGAGAGGAGGGGATGAATCCAGGGTGAAACATCCACCTTTGCCTCTGCAGATGTGTGTCCCCGTCACCCAGCCACTGAGCTGAACATACCGAAACGCTGAGCTAGAGGCATTATGTGCCTCCGGGGTGAGGTAGCAGCTAAATGGAGGATCCAGAGGTCAACATAATGTCTTTAAATGCCCCAAAATATCATCTAAAGACAGAAGCCCCGGATCTCACCCCTCCCTCCTTAAGCAACCCAGCAGGGAGACTTCAGCCTCTGCTCAAGTGATTTTCCTGTTACTCAACATACTTTCTCCCATGAACAAAAATAAAACAATCTGCTCTTGTGGCATTCCCAAGCTGCAGTCTCAAGGCGATATCATTACGTGTACACATAGCTGCCATTAGCTCTAATAATGCGCGCATTGTTCAGGGTGCAAACAGAGAGCTCTGCTGCCACCACCCATTACAGCGCGCCGTGCTTTCCGACTCCAGCGGCCCCGTCCATTGCCTGAGGAGCCATGGTTTGCTGAAATTCGTACCTAAAGCTTGTTTTTCTCAAAGCACAGAGCTGCTCAATCCCGGGGAGATTCTGCAGACTCGGGCAGCAGGAAGGATGGCAGAAGCTGTCTCCATCTGACGACAGTGTCCAGCTGGTCAGTCAGAACGGTGCAGAAGTGCCAAAGGAAAGCACCATTTCTTTCTCAGAAAAGACATGTGGTACAGCTGCCTGCACAGCGAGGAGAGATCTGGCTGACTAAGTGAGGCTGGGTGAAACATCTGTTTTGTGTTTCCCAGGCTTTTGACAGCAAAACAGAGTTATTTTGGGGTTTTTACAAGTCTTGCAGTCATTTTAAACATTGTTTTTGCCAAGTTTTCCACTTTTTGCTAAATAAGATTGCTCTTGATATCGAGACATAACTTTACTTCAGAAAAAAAGTCATAAATGTCTGCCATTACCTACATTCCCTCTCCCTACCTTTTTTTTTTTAGCTTTCCTAGCCCAGCTTTTAAATATCCATTCCAGAACTTTGTGAGAATTTCTGCTGGTGATACAAGGAGAAAGGTTTCTTTCATGAACAAATGAATGGTTTCTCTTAGAAGAGAATTACATATGCTGCTGCCTTATTTTTTCCCTCCCCCTCTAACTCTTGGTTTCCAGATGTAGCGAAAGCTGGTTTGAGCAGAAGAACATATGTTTTCAGCATGAGTTCTGCTGGCAGGGTCCTGCTGCACAGTACTGCAGAGTTGCTGCAAGCCATCCCTGACCAGCATACATGCATAATGTGCTCTAGATATTATCTTGCTCCATTTTCATCCTCCTTCCCCTCCTTTCAGCAAGTTTCATTTTAATACAACACTCCAGACTTTGTGCTCTGTTCCGCTGCTGAACACCTGAGTGCTCCTATCAATACATATGTTACAAACTGAGCTCTCCCAGGCGCAGGGAAAAGGCAGCTAACCTTAATCCATGCCTTCAGCATCCCACTTCTTTGATCTGCATCTGAGGCATGTGGCCATTCATATTTGTTAATTAAAAAAATAAATTTTGTTGTCCGGTGCTCTAGTTTTAGGCTGAAAAATTCATAGCAAAGGAAGAACCTTACATGTGGTCCTCAGTGTTTATAGAGATCTTCCTCTCTGCATATTAAAAATTAATAGGATCCTTTATATCTATCTGGTGATATTTGGCTCCAGCCAACTTTGGACCAGCTTCTGGCTCACTTGCTCTTTTTGAATAGTCTCTTGCTCCAGGAAGAGTAGATTTATTTTGGGGTGAAGTACAATTCAGCAAGAGCAAGTGTGCCAAAATCTAGTCCTATAGTAGCATCACAGGGAAACTGTGCTATAAACATGTCTTATCTTAGCAAGCAATATATCAGAATGATAATGTTTCCATTAAATATATTTTCAATGACAGAAGGTTAGAATCACACTTTGTTCAGTCATAGATGCTTGGCTGAGTCATCTGCTAACTTGCTGCTTGCCTTACTCCTGTCGTATATTATCCATGAATGAACACAGCAATTTCCATCCCTATTATTCTTTGGGTTCGATCGTTTAGTGCACTCTGCAAGGCAGCTATGAGGCCATCTTTCCATCATAACCTCTATCACTTCAGCTGCTAGTGAATTATCAAACCAGCAATCCATAAAGCCCTTAGAGCTTATATTAATTATGAAAAACTGATGAGATATAAGCATGTTAATTGATTCCTTTCATATGCATGATTTTAAATACAAAACCTGCCCAAGGTAGGAACTTTGTTGAGATTTGCTGTTATGCATATTATGTTAGGTTGCAGAACTGAAGACGTTTGGTTATCGACTATTATTTTACTTGGCTTAATTTGTCACATAATATAAATAATAGTAGACTCTGTATGTACATCTCAAGACAACACTGTTAGATTACTTTACCCAAAGTATTTTATGTTGAATAATAGTTCTGGGAAAACACAGTGTTACTCCTTGAGGGCTGTACAAAAGTTTTGTGTGGGTGGGTGCAGTTTGCAAAAAGAGGAAGGAATAATATGGTGCATGGCTAGATATGGTGACAGACTTGGAATGCCGTAAGCTGTTACCATCTCTGATTTGAGATGTGAGCATGTGGATGCATTTGCTCTAGTGTAATGGAAAAACAAGACAGATGAGCTGAAAGATCTTCAGAAAACTACCCTGGAAGTCAATGCTTCTTTTAAACCCAAGTGCTGATTTACAGTGAGAATGTGATGTTTAGTTTCCCCAATTTTCCTGAAACCAAACATGAAAATGTTTGCAGATGACTCCAAACCTGTCTCTGACAGCAAATGGCACTCATGGTTTGGGCCAGTAGGGCAGGTAAGCAGGTGAAGCAGGACATACGTAGAAGCTGAAGGCCCAAAATTTCAAGTTGGAACCCAGAAACCATGGCGCTGGGCTGCTAACTGACCCTATGGGCGCAGAGACTGCACAGGGGCTTGGCATTCTGCATGCGGGTTATTTTCTGAATGTCAAGTCAGAACAGTTAGCTGCCTCGCTCACCCCTCAAACCAGCCAGGAGCAAGGCACTAAGGAAGACGCAAGTAGGGAACTAAGTGTTCTTGCAACATGTCTCATGTTCACCAACAAATTCATGCTGTAAAAACCATGGGAGACACCCTGGCTATACTTTAAAGACCATGGTGCGCTGGCTTTGCAGCCCTTTGCCTTTCTAGAATAGCCAAGGAGGTAGGACAGTCCATGAAATGGGAGACATGACTTCATTTCCCTCCTCAGCCTGCGTGAGGACAAACAACACTGTCTCTCAGAGAGGAGAGCACATAAACATTAAGCCATAGGGTGTTGAAGAGGAACTTTTCCAAGTCTTGTGCTGAAGCCATGCCACCGTGCAGAAGGGAGGCCAAGTGAGACTGCAGCCCACTGCTTAGACCGCTCTCATGGGGCAGGAGTGGTCTGAAGTTTTTAAGTGACTCTTAATTTGAGATACAGAAATGGACTTTAAAACAAGGATAAATAAAGGTACATTTGAAAAAATGTGTAAGCTCTGAAGCAAAGCCAGTAAGCACCATTTAAAGAGAGGATATAGACCAAAAGTGGATGAATACATACCTACACATACTTCCAACCTCGAGAGAGCCACTACAACCCAGAGAGCTGGCTGAGGTGGCTCCTCTGCCTAACACAGGGAAAAAGCTTGTATAGACCAAACTTTGAGGACTGGAAATAACTAGCAAAGCTAATCATGCTAAAACACACCAGCTGCTTTACTTTCTTCTTGTACAAAACAGGCAGTCAGATAAGCCACACTCTGGTGCTGGTAAGGTTGTCCCTGGGCCCCTGGGGGCTCAGCAGGCTGCGGAGGGCATGGGGGTATGTGGGAGAAGGGCATCCAACCTCCCCATGCAGACCTGCATGGCCTGGGGAAACTGTCAACCTGCTTTTAAGGCTCAAACCCTCATACAAAGCCAGAAATATTGAATGTCCAAGGAGATCTCACAGCAGCTGAATTATTGTGTGAGATGTTTGGGTTTTTTTCACCCCAGAAAAGTGAAAGAGAACTTAAGGCAGGCTCTGCTGCCCAAAGGCCATGTGGAAATGGATGTTAGAGTAGCCCTGAGCAAGGCCAGGGATTGAAGCCTAAACCTAAAGGACAGATCTGGGACTTTTAGATAGGAAAGAATTGTAAGATTATTCCTGGCAAAAAAACCTCAATTTTGCCTTTATACCTCCATCCTTTTGTCCCTGCAAAGAGCGTGATCCATTGGAGTAACACAAACAAGCAGCTATGGTTAATCCCACAGAGAGGAAAAACATGACTAGGTACTGGGTACCCACTTACGTCTGGGCCATCCCTTTGGTGCACATCTTGAACTTGCATCTACAGTTGCAGCAAGGTACCGCATCTGTAATATCAATATGGGCCGTCCATCCTGTCAAAGGCAAATAAGGACCTCACAGAATGCATTAAAACATGAACAAAGACTTTTTTTTGTGTCTCTTGAGTGCTAGGACTTGTTCTCATACAGCATGAAAAGAGGCTCCACAGAAGCCAATGAAGTGGCCTGGGCAAGCAGGGATTTGTGTGATTCACAGAATCAGGAGCCAGAATTAGCCCCAGAACAACGAATGGTCTCAGGATCTAATGCTTATTCATAACTTCTGTTTAAAATATTCTTAAATCAACCTAAACATATTTCTTCACCTATCCCGAGTCCTGAGGTCATTTGGCTGTGAGAAGAAGAACTGAGATATTGTTATGACACAAGCTTGGATAAGAGTCACAACCTCGTAATTTCTTCTACTGTCAACATGATAAAGGAACGCTGCACTTGCTTCTTGACAGTCTGTTTTCGTATGTGAAATAGCTTTGCACTTATACACAAAATAGGCACTGAGTTGTACCTATCAGAGGGAAAATAAAATACGATTGGGTCATTTGGTCCTGCTGTTTGTCTTCAGACCTAGTTGTGACATTTGGGGAGACAGCAGGCCATGACAACAGTCTCCTGACATGACCAAGATTTGTTGTCATTGCAATGTCAAAAGATGCAGCACACAAGGACTCTCCCATGTAACAATAATCTTTTTATGCAGAGGCAGTAAAACTGTATCCGAAGGTGGTATGCCAAAAAGTTCTCCAAATCAGTAGGACAGCATAAGTATCATCTCAGTCTAGACCCAATATTCGTGTTTGTTACATTCTTGGGTCTTGTTTTTAGACAACAGTAGAAACGTCCACTTTTTGTAAAATGGTTAGGAAGTCTGCCAAGTAATCACCTAAAAAACCACCAGACCTAGAAGAAAGGGGTAATTCTCACTGTCATAACGGTTGCAGCCCCTGATATCAGGTCAGACATTGTTTCCAAGTGAATAATCTACAGGTGTATTTCACCAAGCAATATGTTTTCATGGTCAGTTTTTAAGATCAAAGAATACCGCAGGGAATGGTTCAATGATAGCAGGAGATGGGCTGTGAAAATGCATGTAATAGGCTACCTCACCTCACAAGACAGCCGTGAATAAATTAAGATGGGAAACTAGGAGTTGCTTAAAGTCATAAAGGGAGTTTGGTTCTTAAATAGCCTGAGAGCAGGGCTGCGCCAGCCCTGTGAAATGGGGCAGGATGCTGTGATGCAAGTGCCCATGACAGCAGGGGACAGCTTGGGACCCAGGAGCTCTCTTCCACGCTTCTTTCTATATTTATATATTTAGATAAATGTTCTTCATCTCTCATTTTTACCTGTTTAGATTTGCAAGCAGGATGCTAACTTTTCAAAACTGATGTCTTTACCGAGTGAAGAAACAGAGAGAATATAAGGTTTTGTCAGTGAGAGAAAAGTAGAAAAAGACCAAGAATTTACGGAGCCAATTATTTCCTTGATCAAGTCAGTTCAATGTAGTAGATTTTAAGGCAAGCTTCATCAGTTCACATAGCAAAACTATTCAAAGAAATAGGTTTACCTATACCACAGAAAATTCTCTAACAGTTTTCATTAGATTAAGGTCAAGAGGAACATCCCAGAAATAGCTCACAGTGATAATTCTGGATTTTCTATGGGAAGTAATTTGCAGTGAGAATTTGGTATTACGCAAGTTTTTCATTCTCATGAGAAACAATTCCTTCATGTCTCTGCACACAAATGATTTTATTTGCATTACAAAGGACCCCAACCAAGATAAATGGCCCAGAGTTTCAAGACCACAAGAAGTTCATCATAAGAAATTCTCCCAGAGAAGCTACAGCAACCTGAGCTGCAGCAACCTGCTGCACACCTGAAACGGCTCTTCTGAGATTCACAGCTATAGAGCACAATAATGGAAGTCTGAAAGACCGGGTGCTCCAGCCTCCTAGCTAACATGGACCAACAGTTTTAACCCTTATTCTCGTAGCTATGAAAATGTGTAAGATGGCATAGGAGGACAGAAGGAAACTTTTTTTTTGCAGAATTCACTCTCTGGGGCTGGAGCACCTCTCCTGTGAAGACAGGCTGAGAGAGTTGGGGATTGTTCAGGAGATCTTCTAGCTCCTTCCAGTAGTTAAAGGGGGCCATCAGGAAAGATGGGGAGGGACTCTTTATCAGGGAGTATAGTGATAGGATGAGGGGTAATGGTTTCAAACTGAAAGAGAGTAGATTTAGATTGGATATCAGGAAGAAACTCTTTACTGTGAGGGTGGTGAGACACTGGCACAGGTTGCCCAGAGAAATTGTGGATGCCCCATCCCTGGAAGTGTTCAAGGCCAGGCTGGATGGGGCTTTGAGCAGCCTGGTCTAGTGGGAGGTGTCCCTGCCCATGGCAGGGGGGTTGGAACTAGATGATCTTTAAAGGTCTCTTCCAACCCAAACCATTCTATGATTCTAAGATTCTATGATTCTAAAGAGAGGAGCTACTGTATAGGTAAAGATGTAAACACAAATGTCAAGACAACACAATGTCCTTCAACAAGGACAAGTGCAGGGTCCTGCACCTGAGGGGGAAGAATGTCAGGCACCAATATAGGTTAGGGGTGGACCTGCTGGAAAGCAGTTCTGAAGAAAAGGATCTGGGGCTCTTGGTAGACAGTAAATTACCCATGAGCAAGCAGTGTGCCCTTGTCGCCAAGAAGGCCAACGGAATGCTGGGCTGCATAGGGAAGAGTGTGGCCAGGAGGTCAAGGGAGGTCATTCTCCCCCTCTGCTCTGCACTGGTGAGGCCACAACTGGAATACTGTGTCCAGTTCTGGGCTCCCCAGTTCAAGAGAGACAGGGAACTACTGGAAAGAGTCCAGCGTAGGGCAACAAAGATGATTGAGGGATTGGAGCATCTCCCTTATGAGGAAAGGCTGAGAGAGCTGGGACTCTTTAGCCTGGAGAAGAGAAGGCTGAGGGGAGACCTTATTAATGTTTACAAGTATCTAAAGGGTGGGTTGAAGGAGGATGGAGCCAGGCTCTTTTCAGTGGTTCCCAGTAACAGGGCGAGGGGGAACGGGCACAAGCTGGAACATAGGAAGTTCCAATCAAATATGGGGAAAAACTTCTTTACGGTGAGGGTGACAGAGCACTGGCACAGGCTGCCCAGGGAGGTTGTGGAGTCCCCTTCTCTGGAGACTTTCAAGACCCGTCTGGATGCAGTCCTGAGTGATGTGCTCTAGGCAATCCTGCTTTAGCAGGGGAGTTGGACTAGATGATGTCTAGAGGTCCCTTCCAACTCTGAAATTCCGTGATTCGATGATTCCGTTACTGAGCAGCTGATGCCCAACCTGTTGTTGCCAATAGAAAATGTACTTTCAGCTTGTACTGTTTTATTCTTGTAATGACCTATTCTAATTACTTTTTAGCTCAATGTGCTAGGAGCCATTTGCTAACTGGAATTTTAAATATTAATGCAAGAGTGTTTAAGATGTGTCCATTAAGGCTGGTAAAGTTGTGTTTGATTAACGGGCTTTTCATAAATGCACTGACACCAACTCTTTTTTTTTTTTTTTTTAATTAATTCAGCCTGCAAATGAACATCATCCATTTTGCTATCATATTTTATCAGTCTGTAAAGTGCATTCTCACTTCAATTTTCAGCCCTGAATGCAGAACACTTTGTGAAAAATGACAGAATTTTAATGAGAAAGTGAACAACATGCCATCAACACCCTTTCGCCAGTAAAAATGGAAAAACATCAAGCTTTAAATCATGTTCCCTCCACACCTTTGGACATCTGCGATTCTGTCTGAGTCCTCAAAATCTGCTATATCTATCACCAGGTGCAGCCTTTAAACGCTGAGGAGCTTTCTGCTTCATTGGTTGGCATGGCAACAGTTGTCAAATCATCCCTTGATAATGCTCTTTAATTGATTGTATAAATTATTTCTGAGATATGTGATTGCAAAATGATGTACTGAAGCTCTTAAGTGAACTGATCAGAGTATGTGCGTTTAAAAATGCACTGCATTCACTGACCCTAGCCAGCAACCTGACCCTCTTACAAGCCTGAAATTCTTTAGATGAAGCATAAACATTAAGCATTAAGAAAAAGTTCAAAATGATGGCAAAGGTATATTCTACGCCGAGTGCATGTTAACAGCTATACCAGGAAAGGTCACTTATAAAAACATCAACAGCAATAAAGCTATTGTTAATACGTCTGCTTCTGCACAGAGAGCTAAACGGACAGGGAACGCAGAGATGCTTTCTTATCCATTAAACCCTGAAGCATTTTAGATCGCCAACTAGTGTAAACTTTGAGGGTAATATTCCTCTGGCGAAAAGGAGACGTTTGCAGTGGAAATGCCTGTATTTGAGCTGGTTGTCTATACTTAGTTTTATGGCCAGCAGAGAGAAACATGCATTTCTAAGACAGATTAGTAGATATCTAAAGAAAATCAGAAGATTTGCTAAACTCCAGAGGCCTCCTTTCCCTCCGCTGACTCTAAAGAGCTCTTGGTGTGACTAGCTCAGATGGAGGTACCTACATTCCAGATATCTGAAGTTAACTGAGATGATTATTTTTAATTCTGCTGTCTTTTCCATCCTTTTTTTTCAAAATGAGACTAAAACTTGTTGCATGATTTATGTGTAACTGATAAACTCTTTTAAGCCCATGCTTGAAACAATTTCTTTTTTCAAAGTTTGTTTCCATTATAGTAAAACATCTGACTATTGAGATAAATTTCCTATCTGAATAAAAATAAAGAGATGCCTAGGTCAATAAGTATCCACATAACTAAGATAAACATTTATCTTCCCTACTGCTTACAAAGGATTGTGAATTTATTAATCTGGTTTTGTCTGTAAATTTCAGTGTCAAAAATACTAATCATGAATAGACTGTCGGTATCAGTGAACTGCAATTGGGCCTTAACATGTTGAACAAGCTTTAAATCCCAACTAGCATTTCAGCACATGGATGAGCACAGATAACCATTTATAAAGATATGCAGAAGGAGAAGGGCTTATCTCAGCTGTAAAGCACAAGTATTTCACTGACCCTCAAAAAGAAATTTGGCCTCTTTCTGAAGTACAGGTTCCATCTCCATGAAGCAGAGAAGAAGGTGTTTGTTGGTAAGAAAAGGTTCGTTTAAAAATAAAACCATCCCTAACAGAGAATTTAAATGTCTTGGGTTTAGATTTAAAGGATTTTTTTGAGGCAATGCAAAAGCCCACACCCACTGAGGCAGAAAAGACCCTGCAGAAGAGGTCTTTGTGACAATAAATAACTACATGTCTGTTGTATATTTATCTTTCCAAAATGTAGGTCATAAGACAAGTAGTGTCCCACAGCATCACAGTGGAACTGGGCTCTCCCCATACCAATAATCCTCTCGTAGTCTGTGTTCATCATGCCTAGGTCTTAAGTCTGGCATAACTGTGCACACAGACACACATATATATTTCTCTTTATGCTGGTAATCAGAAAATGTCAGAGACATGGATCATTCATCTGCTATCTAAAAACATACAAGACATTCTGTACTAAATGGGTATATTCACAGTCATCTAGTATCCCCAGCATACTCCACTAATTCACCATTTCCATTACACTGAAGTTTCTGCCTCCCTTTGGTTGGAGAGGTTATCCTGACTTTGAAGATAAAGAGGGAAGAAGACACTAAAGGGGGAAAATGGTGGCTCCGCTGTCAAATATGTCTCCTTCCACGGGGAAGATGCCCAGCCCAGAAGATGTGGTGCCTGGGCAGCAACTCCAGAGGGATCAGGCTGATGTCAGGCTGGGCTTTAATGGGCTCACTGATCCTCCTTGAGCCAGGTGCAAGTGGCAAAGGGTGGCTAACTGCTGGTGTGATGAAGAGGCAGGCAGGGCTGTCAGGGTGGCCAGGCTGGTGGCCACGCCAGCTCCTGTGGTCTCCAGTGCTCTCCAGCAATGGGGCTGAGCCCCCTGTCCCCCCCCCCCAGCAAACCAGGAGCTGCTCAGATAGAATGGGGACCTGCCGAGTGCGTTTGCCCTGTGCATCCCCACAGTTACTGTGCACGAATAAGTTTTCAGTGAGAAGAGCTTGCTCATTGATCCCGGCTGCCCATCCCCAGCCGTGGTCCCAGTCACCTGGGTCCAAAGCTGGTGAGCTCAGCTGGGGTAAGAATACCTCCGACATCACATAGACCTACTCGAAAGGGCTTTGAATGACACTCCAGCTGCAGCCACGTGCAGAGCTCAGGACTGGCAACACCCCGTGCTCCTCGCACAGCTTGGTGCCACACTGACTAGCTGGCAGTGTTCTGGCATTTATCTACTCTACGCCACAGTCCGTTTGGTGCCTGCAGTGTAGGTACTCTCCAAAAGGGGAATGGAAGGATTTTCGCTTGTGTTAAATCGTCTATGCAGTAATTGATATATTGCTCTCATTTCGGAAAGTTGTAAGTTTTTCTAGCACACAAAAATAAATACAGAATGATCATAAAATGAAAAACAAAGAAGTACCATCTATCTTTATGTATCTAGAAGATATGATCTATCCGGATTGTAAGCTAGATGAAGAGAATTGCATAAATATCCTTTACTCTTGGATGGGGTAAGTATGCTCACTAAATGAGATATATATGACTGGCTTGACTTGAATTTATCCTCTTCAACCGCAGACTGAAGACCTCCAGGAACAGGGCTGTGTTTCTTGCTTTTGCTGTCTTTTTAAATTCAGTTTTCATTTCCTAGCTATTGTCAGAAATATTCCAAATTCATCAAAACTCACACATTATTCACCATCTAACCAGAGAACAGATAAATACATATGTCAGGCCTCGTTAGCAAAAACTGTCACTGACGAATGCCTGTTTTCCCTCCCCTTATATCCTACCATACCTCATGCAGCTGATGATCAACAACTGCTGCCGCTTAATGAGCCTGAATCTTCAGCACTGCCCCCTCAGATACGCTTGGTGTTGCAACACATCTGAAAACTTAAAACACAAACAAACTGGCTACTTTGTGCCAGAGGAAAAGGATTTTCTGGAAGGAAGGGTCCGTCCTGGAGGAAGGACCTTCTCAGCCTGAGTACTTCTGCTGAACTCAGCGCAGGAATATTTCACGGCTGAGAAAGACACTGCAAAGGTGGGAAATCCCTGCTGGGGCTTGCAGCTGAAAGCCAAACATCCCAAACTCCATCTGGCAGCGGCGGGCAGGCTGTGAAGGTGCCGGGAGCCCACCCGTGCTTGCGAGAGGTGACCCACTTAGATGGAAGCCCGCTGTGTTCGCCCTCGCCATGGTGCCACAGGGGTCCGTGATGGATAACCTCATGCAGGGATGCCAGGGTGCCCGCTCCTCACCCCACGGCCCATGGGGACGGCTCTCCTAGCAGCCCCCATCCTCCCAGCATCTGAACCTGTTGCCCTCCGTGTCCAGCAGCAAGAGGAAGAAATGAGATTAAATTAAATCAAATAAGATTATGTTAAGAACTTTTTTTTTTACCTCTCAGGTCCTTTAAACCCAGAGCTGATTGATGAAGGCAGTATTGCACCTCCAGCGCTGGAAATCTCCCAAAATGGGTTGGAAAAGGGGGGCACCACTGCTGTATTACTGATCCTGCTTCTCCAGGTTTCCTTGGCCCTTGGTTGTAGCAAGTGTGGATCCTTTCCAGTTTTAGGCACAGATTCTTAAAGCGTGTATATACACATAGGTACATACATACATGCTTATATACACACACACATTACCGCTGAAAAACTGCAGATCTCTTTATATAAGGAGGGATTTAGCACAAAAAAAACCTCTGAAGGCTGAAACAAGCTGGAAGCAAACGCCGTTAGGGAGGTCCCCCTCCTCCTTGTGGGTCCCTTACAGATTTCTGGTTATTCTGAAATTGTATTTCCACTCCAGCATTTTGCCTTGCTTGGAGGCAGCTGTGAAATAGCAGCAGCAGCAGCTGATTAATGCCAGGTGTACATTCAAATCCACGCATCTGTATTTGTTGCTGCAAACTTAAGTAAACAATGACCAAATGTGGCTTTTCTAAGTGCAGTTTGAACTGTGTGTGCATACAGAAACTTAATCACTGTCAGCCGCTACGTCGCAGGCTCAGAAGGCCCTAACTGCAGTGGAAAGCTCAAAGGAAAGTTCAAAAGGTATTTAACCACTTGACACATCTTGTGTTTTGGGAGATATTTTTGGATGACTGGAGAGCAATAACAATTTTTATTCTTAAGTCTGCTTTTCCTTTCTGTGGAAGAATACAGAAAAGAGGATTTCTTCTCCGCCCCCCACCCCCGCATTTATCTTGGTTTATTGATACTGTGGCCCATATCACCAGCTGAACAAAGCACAGGAGGGACTGATTCACCTAAGTCTAGTCCTTAATGTGCAGCGAATAGGCAACATCAGGGAAATTCCTCTTACCGGTTAAGATAAATTTACCTTTCATTGTCCCCGTGACTGGGGGCTTCCTGGTGAGTTGTTTTAATAGCTTGCTTTGATTAAGACAAAACAGGGAAACAAACAAGGTTATTTTTGGAAAACTGGGACGCAGCATTGTACATTCTGTCACAAAGATGGTGAGGAAAGCCTGTTCTAACTGAAGTCAGTGCTGAGACTCCCAGAGATTTCAAGAGGATCCGAATTTTATCAGAATTTATCTGTGTGAATGAGGCATCCATCTTGTCTTCATGTGTTCAGACAATAGTAATAATAATAAATAAAAACCATCATCCATCTCAAAACTGCCAGGTTGTGTATAAAAGTTCTTATCAAGCAGAAAAAGCTATTTTTGATGCCTGAACAAGAAAAAATGAGGGAAGGGACTAACTGAGTACGTTGTGAACAAACCTGTGTGAGAGGGAGAGAGGAGGGAGGGAGTGGAAGTTACTTCTGAAGCCATGCTGGTGGACTGTGCAGACTTGGCAAAACAAGTCACATATGTATGTCATCAGTAACTTGAAGTCTCTGAGTAACATGAAGTTAGAGCAGATGCTGACTTGAAATCTCATTTGTAGCAGGGTTAAATCATGTGTGGGTAATTATTAAATATTAAAAGCACAAGTCAAAAAGATTACTCAAAGAAGGAAAAAATGGAATATTTCATAAAACTTCTTGATGAGGAGGTGCTGATGAATGAAGACAGGCATAGGGATGGATTTAAGCGCCAGATTGAAACATTATCAATTTTGCATGCCAGGTGTTTGATAAAGGCTGTAGAATTCCCACTGTATAGCCCTTGTCTCAGGTACAGCCCTTTCCTGTCCTTAGACTCCATCTTTTCAATCCCTTACGGGGAAGGAAAAGTATGAAAATAGCACTTTGGACTGGCAAAGTCTTGCTCCTGATTAACCTCATTTGTCTGTCATGACACAGTGGACAGGAGGAAAACCTTCTCAGGTTTCTGTCGCTTTGAGCCCAATGAAAAGGCACTTTATGGAGCATAAAAACAGGTTCTTAAGGATCCAGCCAGCTCTTAGACTACGATTACAGCCACAAGGAGGACAGTAGCACTGAAAGAAATATGGCATTTCTAAAGACTTTGGCAAAGGTCTTAGAGGAGAAGGGTGTGAGACCATCCAGGCCTCCACTGTAACTGGGTAAATAGGGACTAAGACCATTTGCATGCCCCAGGATGGTTTCTGCTCTTCAGGAGTGAGTCTTTATGTGAAGTCAAGAATGATGGATGATATTTTATTATAAGAACTATCAAACAAGTACCCAAAATAAAAAAATCTCCACAAATGTCCACTCAACTGTAAAGACTTTCAACAGTTCTAAAGTAGGGAATTAAGCTATGAAGAGCTCGAACAGAATTAAATATTATTCCAAGACTTGTTGTTTTAAAATTATATTTATTTTTTTAATCTGCCTTGCTTTTATTCCTCACGGACTAGGTGTAAGCAGGAGTGCAAAGAAAGGGAAAAGAATCCAACTGTAAACCCCTGAATACTCGTCGTTTATCAGGCTCACCCCTATAATTCTTGTGGTAGTGCCAAGGTTCCTATTAAAAAGTCTCAATACACCTATAACTTATCAATAACAACTTTTTTGTTCAGTCTTGGCTTTTTTATTATGTCTTCTTGAAATCTTAAGAAAAAGCTGTGTTTCAGCACAGTTCATAAGTTCATAAAGAAGTTCATAAATTATGGATATTCTATTTTTTCATAGATGGATTTGGGGATTTAATTTCATTTGTTCAATTACAAGGGGGCTTGAAAGTTCAGAGTCTTATCCAAGTACAGTATCTGACACCTGAATAATTTTCTGATTGCAGAAGAGCAAATACAATGTTATCAGCCAGCCAATGCTAAGTTGCAATGTTTATCAAATGTTGGGATTTTATTGTGGCAGCCACAGTGTTTCACAATTTGCCGACTGGTATTCTCCTAATAGTACAGTTAAGTTGGATTTGAGAACAACAGCAGCTTAAAACATCAAAGCTACAGGAGAATATTCTTCAACATAAGCTCTGCTCTAGCTCTTTGTGTCTTAGCTCTCCCCATAAAAATCGCTGAATGTAATACTCAAAAATTAAAGAGAAGGGAAATCCTAGAAAAAAAAATGCCCCCTGTTTAGAGAGTGCTTGAGCACGGAGGTCAGAAGAGGGTGGCAGGGTGGTGGCAGTGTATGTTTGCTTTGCCACAGAGACCCCGAGAGCTCAGCTGACCAGGTGTGAAAGCTGCCACTTCCATCGATGTCCAAGCTGCTCCTGGCCACTGGCCCCAGCACCTGGATCCGTTTGCAGCTGCACAACCTTCTTGGCCAAATTCTTGAAAAGACAAAGGTCACATTGTGCTCTCTGCTGTAAATACATAGAGGCTGCTGCAGCTGCAGGAATGGAAACGGGATCAGAAGCCAGCCAAAGTTGTTGCTATAAAGTTGCAAATGGGCATTTGGAAAATAAATTCTCATCAGAAGTTTTCATGAAGGTTTTACTTTGGCTGATAGGCTGCCCAATCTGAGAACATAACCCCAGGCTAACATCTTTTCTTGCTATTAGTTGTATATTAGTGTAACTCCATTAACTCAGCTGCATTATTTCCAGACTCTCTTGGAGGAGAGAGAACGCCTTTATTTATGTGGTACATCTGAGTGTAGCAATCCTTCAGCTCAACCTCTCTGAGTCGTGCCAGAAGAGGAGATCGAACCTCCTCCTAAGCGGGGCAAACAGGCAGGACATCTCACTGCTCAAGCCACAATTCGCTTTCCTATAGCAGCGCAGGGAAAAAAACCTCACAGTAAAGATGGGTACATGAAGATTCACTAGCTAGCATAAAATTTAATTATTATTCTCTGTTAAGACCTCTTTAAAGAAATTGGCTAGATAGTACAATCCTTTGACTGAACTAGAAAAAACATATTAGGAATACACAAATATTTGTAGATATTGAAAGCAGAGAGAAAATTTCACCCTGGAAGCTCATATACTGTCATGAGATATATTCTTTCAGAAGCCCAGAGGTGCAGTGTTATAGCTGAGAGTGGAGGAGCGTTTATTCACTTTTCTTCTAATCTTTGGTAAGAATGGAATCATCCTCCTCACCGCCCTCATCGAAACCAGAATCCAGTATATTTGGCTATTAGGAAAATATTCAGGTCTCAACCTTTTTTGCCTTTTTTTTTTTTTCCCCCCCTTTACCAGGCTTATTGCATATTTAGTTTCAGGGAGCTGGCGTGGGAGCTACAGGCAGATTGCATAATTTTAATTTACAATTGTGCCATTCAGCACCATGGGCTGTCATTAGTGTTTTATTATCTAGAGAGACCAATGCAAGAGACCACCCTTAAGTCACTTGACATCTTACAAGACCACCCTAAGGTTGCCCGATACACATTAAATATGATTCTGGTTTGCCTTTATTAGAAATATACCTTCATTAAGATTTTTCTCAGAGCCTTGAATAATTCCTCAAGACTGGTTTCATTGTACGGAGACTGCTGAAGTATGAAAAAAAAAGAGTTCACAGCTGCAGTCCCTTTTGGTACATTATATCAGCGACGTCTACAGGTGGAGGAGAATTAAGAATTTATGGCTGATGAAAGACCCTAATGTTGGTTTTCATCATTGTGTTTTCCATTTCACAGACATACATAAAATTATGTTTGAATCCATACATTTTACTATTCCAATGGGAAATTATTGATAGTTGTAGATTTTGTGCATGGTATTGTTTCGAGCGCGGCTTTTTATTTTCTTTATTTGTTGAATATGGTTTTAATAACAGGGTGGGAGGGTGAGGAAACTCCTGATGTACAAAAAAATAATATTATTCAGCTGGCCTACTTGATATCAAATATAAAACTTCTATGTTAAAATGGTAATGTTTGGTGTCTGAGAAGATTCAGAAACTACAGCTGGGTCTGAAACGTTCACCATTCCCTGTTTATTATGAATTATTCTTTGTTTCCACACAGGCCTCTTTTAAATGTTCATCATACATGCAAATGCGTAATGCATTTCTCCTTATTCAGCCTAACACAGATTCTGTGATCCCCTGCGAACAATCAGCCCGGGAAAGGCTTTGCTGTCCTAACTCCTCACACACACTGTAGCTTTGTGTCTGTTTATTATGCTCATTTTCCACACTCAGCGGAAGATTGAAACGCGGGATTTTTCAGTCCTTACTTCTGAAGCACCAGACCCAAAGGTTTCCCAAGTAATCAAAAAAAAAACCAAACAAACCCAAACCACCCCCCCAGGGTGTGAATAGTCTTCCAATCTCTAAATAACACTTGCTTTGCCTATAAGAAAAGAAATAACTTCTGCGAAATGGAGCGGGGTTTTGCCTTGCACACTTGCACACTTGCACATGGAGCATATCTGGTAGAGGCATAGCATTTTTTCCTTTTGCATAGCATCGTTTTTAAGAAGGCATAATAGGTTTTCACTGTCATACTTTAGACCTGCAAGACTTACATACTTCAGTTAAGTGTAATCACAGCGTTCTGCCCGTGTTTATTCCTGCACGTGACAGCGTAACAACGTGATTACAAAGGGGTGAGGGAGAGGATGGTAATGTGGCCTTTACACGTTTATGAAATGAGCCGCTGTCACGTAGAGTGGGTAGGGTTTCGCTGGCAATAGTCTGGGCAGATTTACACCTAGCAGCCTGTTAAGGAGAGGGTTGAACACCAGGCTTGAGCAGGGCACAACCCCTTTGCTATCAGATGAAGAATCTGACCTCATCCAGCGGTGGTGGCAATGTAAACACCCAGCTTAGCTGCGGGCTCCCGGACACCGAGACTCAGAAGAAGCTGCAGTTCACTGGCAATGTTCATGCTGGCCAATTATGATTACTCCCCCTCTTTAATTACTTTTCAATTGAGGTGGAACCCGCGATGTTATCACCCTCTGCTCCTCTGATTCAGGCAGCCGACATAGGGAGTGTATATGAGGATCTGGAAAACATTCAGAAAGGTGACTAAAGAATGCAGCATGAAAGTACATTTTTTGAAAATTTGATATGGTCTTTGTTGGACATTTCCTCTTCTTATCTGCTTGTATTTTCACTTTCAAGTTGATAACACCCAGGCTGAGTTGAAACACGGTGATATTTCTGCCATTCTCTTCTGAGTTCATTGTGACTTTTTTATCATCAGCAGAAATGGAGGGAGACTGAATTAAACAGGAGCTGCAGAACTTGGAGCTTGCGATAACAATACAAATGGATTTTCTCTAACAGAGAAAAACAGCTGTCTCCATTATTTGAATGCTTCACCTTTCTCCATTCCATTAATTGGGTCTTTGATCACAAGCTGAGGTGGAGAGGCCCTGATAAGGAATAGGTTATTAGTAAAGTAGCCTAAAGGAATGAATTGGGCCTAGCACTTGCTGCAGAAGATGAGATAAACCCATAATGCCTGTGTATGTGAGTGGTAGAGAGTGATAGGGCCCTCAGACTGCCCTGAACTGCTTGCAAGAAGACTAATACTCTAGTGCTATGATAGCTAATGCAGGATATAAATTTAGCTCCCGGGAATGGAATAGGATAAAAATTCCATAAAGAGTTTTCTGTAAATGGCTTACACTTTTATATCAAACTGTGTCAGAGTATTCACGAAAAAAAAAAACCCAACATTTTCTTGATCTCACTATATGTTGAACACAACTGGAGGCTTTCAGTATAAGAAGGGGGAAAAATTACTGTTACATTTTTTCACCAAGACATTAATAAGAGCACCCTTTGAAGTGCGGTAAAGCTAAATTGGAGGAATTAAATTTGATTGAATCTAAGCCTGTTTATTTTTCATTTCTGCAGAGCAGGCGTTGAGTGATTTGTAATACTTCATTGGAAATCTTCAGGAACTTGCTATCATGTAATCCATTTTTTGCTGAAGAATACGACCGCAGGGGACAAGGCCATATTGGTTTGTTGTTAATGTACTGGAAAGAGGTACTATGGAGAAAACAGTTAATATTAAATTACGAACACAAGGTTATCTTTCTGCTGCACATGCTCCACTGCCCTAGGCAGGGGTAATCTGTTAATAGCATTCAGCCAAAATGACACCATTAAGGAACTGAAGCTACACATCTTTTGCAAGCTGAATGATGTATAAAGCTGGTTTTCTATCATCCTAGATGCAATAAATTATCCATGCTGCTAAAAATTGATACAAGACAGAAGTTTGATAGAACTGGCACCCCAACACAAATGGAAGTGCTGCTTGTCAGGAAAGGACACAGGGATGTGAGTGCTGCAGGCCTACCTTTTATTTGTGTCTCTCTTTCCCCCTTTCTGATTTTTCATATTTTAAGTGCCAATCTGGCGCATTGCCTACAGTGGCATGTAAATGGTGGGAGACCGAATGTGGAAAGAGAAAGGCAGAAAATGTATAGCCCATAAAGCAGTGTAAGGTGAGGAAACACGAAAGATGAGCATCCCTGGTCTACTTTGAATGAATCACTGCTTTTTAGTATCTGTTCTTCATTTCAGATGTCTCTGTGAAAAAAAAGAAAAGCAAAGATTATGTTAAACAGCTTCTACTGAAGATCAGCTACCTAAGAGCACTGTTTCGGATTTGTTCAGCACTGTCCCATGACACATGAGGTCTCAATTCCTCCCACTGAAACTGTTCCATGTTGTTATGCATAACAAAAGCTTTTATTATAGCAGAGAAGAGAGACGCCAAAATGGAGTGTTAGGAGCCTTCTTAACTGTAGGAACTTAAAGGATAGTTTTCCCTTTAAAAAATTAGTTTATTTGACTGTGTGGATTCACTGTTGGTTCAGAGTCTGTCCAGAAGGACTTGGAGTTAGATTCGTGAAGGTCACAGTGCTCACATCACATTTAACCCCCTAAATAGGATAAAAATGTGGTCTTCAAACCCTTCACCCAGCATCTGCTCATTCCTGAGAAGAATAAAGCCTCCATAGAGTCTCTGGTTTGACATTTAATTTGTCTGAAGTTGCCCCAAGAGAAGTTAGAGCTCTTGACCCTCAATAGTATTGAGTAGCCACGCACCTCCCTCCCTGTTCTGCCTGGATTTAGAAATGAGTCATCTCAGTTCTAGAGGGTCCTCGAAGAATGCTCAGCAGATTTGGGTCTCAACTACCTTGGTGGAAGGGGTATCCCTTTTCCTCCCATTTGTCCAAGGCTTCAGCGGAGAGCCCAGAGAAGAGAGGTCATCCCCAGCAAGAGCATCACTGATGCTGTTCAGTGGCAGATAGCAACACACACCATTCCTGTGCTGTAGCTATTCTACTTTGCAGGGAGTAAAGAAAAGTTCAGTGGGCTAGGAAAAAAGCAAAGGGAAGAGGTGCGATATTTCTAGGTCTGTTAGTGTCAAAGGGAGAGGGACAGAGAAATCAGGGTTTCACTCTCTGTGCCAAAAACTAGTGGTTTCGGTTTTTTTGTCCTCCCTCTTCCACCCATCTATGGTGAAATGACACATATGAATAATGTGGGATAACATTTGAGGGCAGCATGACTGGAATGAGGACAGTGGGATCTGTACAATGAGGGGAGGAAGAGACCTTGGTTTATCTGGTGTAGGAGGAGCATATTTTCCTGAAAAGAGGCTTCTGTATTCTTGTTCTCCACTCAGCTGTGACACTGGGCTTCCCCTGAAGTAGCATAGCCTGTTCAAAGCTGTAGTGTCTGTCGTACAGCAGTTTCTGCTGAAGCAGAAGGTAGTGGCCAGATAATGTGATGGACTCCCCAGATGAGCTGTCTTCCTTTGGCTGTCTGAAGGTATGGACAAGTCCTGGGGATCCACCCCTAGTATTAGGATCCATGGGCCACAAATGTGCATTTTTTCCAATTTTAGTAGAGCTTTTTAAGCGGAGGGTTTTTTTAAGCAGAATCACCGCAAGGGCCACAACAAAGGCAGCAAGGCTAAGCTTTTGTCAGCCCAATTTTTGCATCGTTCAAGGGCACCTACATGCCAATGCAGCATAAAACAGAGGTCCTACACAGACTACAGAAAGTTTCCTGTGGCTTCAGAGCACTGCAATGTGACTGCTCAGACAAATTCAGCCTGCTGAGTTCCAGTTCCCCCCTGTTCACTGCATCTGTGGCAAGATCCCTTATGGTACCCCAGCAACGTATCGCAGTTAGCCTGGATATCTCCACACACAGGATCAATATGTATATGAAAGTTTTCCATTGTGTCATTGCTTGTATTTTTAAAAGAAATAACAGAAGTAATTCTATCAATCCCTAGTCGTCATCAGATTACCCCACGCCCAACAGTATCCATGTAGCATGAAACACATCGGCAGGGTTGCAATAGCCGCAACCAGGAAAGAAAGTGATTAAAACACTTAGTAACAGATGGGAAGGATGAATATTTTTAAAGGCAGCATGAAGACTCTCAGATAATTTTTTTATACATACTGTTACTTGAAAGATTGAGAGTGGAATTATTATGGTATATTAAATCAAGATAGAACAGAGAAAAAGGGAAGGCCAGATGACTTTGAAAGAGAAAAAATATTTGTAAGGGAACAGTCTACATGAGCCTCCCAAACCTCATTAAAAAGGCCTAGATTCTGAATGATGAGATAAATAATGCTCCTGAATTCAATATGAGAGCATAGCTTCTTGTATACCCATTCAGATTGTTACTTACGTAGTATTTGTTTATTGAAATTGTATAGAGAATTTATTTTAACCACCGAAAGCCAAACTTACAGTCTGGTTTAGTTTTGTTTTGTTTTGTTTTGTTTCATTTTGCATGAGTTTAAAACTGTCTCTTGCTCCAAATCTAGGGAAGATAATTTGATTTGGTTAAGTGACATGATTGCTGATGTAGTTTTTAAATCTTGAGCTAAACTGAAGGGTCGATATATGATATATGAATGTAATTTAAGTCAGATCTCTTGAGAAGAACATGCTGCAGTCTGACTGTCATTTACAGCTACAGAAAATAATTGAAAAAGTGCTATTAGATTAGAATGCTATCCTTTTAATCTGCCTTGGCACAGGTATATGTGGCTGACGGTGCCTCTAATGACTTGGTAAGGAAGGATTAAGCCTGGTTAAAAATAGAACATTTCCCCACAAAAATTTCCATTGTAGTATTTCAGAAAAAGGAATTTTCCCCTGTGAAAAAACGCTGAGCAGGAAGCAAGGCCGGGAGTACAGAGCATCCGCCCGTGGTGTAACCTCCCCACCAGCCCACCGGCGCGTCTGTCTGCCTTGGGGTGAGGAGGGACATCACGGAACATCAAATGACCGTGTGCCTGACAGGGTCCCTGTGTGTCTGGCATCGCAGGAAGGATGGAGAGCTTCAACGAGGAGCTCTCTTGAGCCACTGCGGTCCGGATGAGTCTCAGCAAACTTCACTGCTAGTGTTTGCTCTCTACTCTTTCGGCAAGAGCAGAACTGTGAGCAATATTTGCAGCCCTTGGCAAATTCAGGGCTATGCAAACTAAAGTACTTCTCTCAAAACTAAAAGCCCGGTTTGTGACTTTGGGAATTTAGAGGTGGGATGCGTCTGAGGGGGTCTAATCTATCCACAAATAATCACACAGCAACAAAGAGAAATGCACGTATCAGCAAAGGTCCATTTCTTCTGTCGGGGCAGGTCTGGTCCTTTCAGTATGCTCCTCAGTGCTGTGCCCAGCAGAGCAGTCAGTGCTCGTCTGGTTTTAAACAAAAGAGTCTACCCTAGAACCCAGTGATTTCTTTTTCACATGAGACTTCTGATCCTGAAAAGGAATTTGCCACAATTTATAGTTATAATGAAACATTCTTCTATCTAATGACTTATTTAAGGTACTACTAATGTTATTGAGCTATGGGTAGAATACACAGTAGTCAGAACTAACAGGAAGGACATTTGAGCCGTAATAAAATAATATGTATTTTGCACATTATTGATCTTCATAGGGACAGGCAAATGTTACACTAACTAGTTGCTCTTAAGATAGCATCTGAGTGTGTTAAAAAGTCTGTTGTTAATGAGAGAAACATTACAGATTATGTGTTTTTACAGTAATTGACAATATGTGATATGAGCTGGGGTGTCTGACCTTTCAATGAATTAAAATTTTCAGGATCTAAGGGATCCAGAACTAAGGAATATTGCCAAGGGTTACACTCTTGTTGACTCTACAGGTCTCTAGAGGAGTGAAGGGGGCAGGAATAAGGACCCGAACAGTCACGTCAGTCAAAGGGAAATACTTGGGCAGGAGTAAAGCTATGGATCAGCACCTGGCTGCTTTGCTGGCGTCTCAGTCAGGGCTTTGGCTTGTCTTTCCAAAAGACCCTCTTCAAGGAACAAAGATTGCTGGGGAGAGACAGGATCCACCTAAAAAAGTGGAGCAAGAGTATCTTTGCCAACAGTTCAGAGCCTAAGGTGCAGACACTTACAATGGGTTTTGATACTGGGGCTGGTATTGTTCCAACACCTTTCTCAGTGCCTTGGGAGACATCCCTCAAGTTTGTGGATGACCTCAAACTGGGAAAGAGAGAAAGATCTGCTGGTCTTGGTGGGCAACGATTGAATATATCAGCAATGAGCCCTCAAGGCAGTGGAAGCTTACTCCATCCTGGGCTGCCTTAGCAGACCTTTGTGGTGCCAGAAGGTCGAGGGGAATGATCGTTCCCTTCTGTTCACCTCTTGCAAGAAGCACTGTGTCCAGTTTTGAACCTCTTAGTACAAGAAACATCAATAAGCTGAAGCAAGTCAAGTAGAGTGTCACTAAGATGGCTGGGGGCTGGAGAACACGGTGTATGAGGAGAGACTGAGGATTTGTTTGGTCTAGGGAAGACAAGGCAAAGGATGGATCTAATTATCATCTTCCACTACCTAATGGGTGTTTACAGAGAAGATGAAGTCAGACTTTTCTCAGGGGCACGCAGCAAAAGGCAAGAAGCAACAGTCGCACTTTTTGGCAGGGAAAATGCTGTCTGGATATTTAAAAAAGCTTTCCATAACAATAGTGGTTAAGCAAAGGAACAGGCTGCCCAGAGAGGCGGTGGAGATGTCCTTGGAGACCTTCAAAACTTGATTGGACAGTGTCCTGAGCAACCTGACCCAGCTTTGATGTTAGCCCTGCTTTGAGAAGTAGATGGGACAAGCTGACCTCCAGAGGTCCCTTCCGACCTGAATTATTCTGTGATTCACTACCAATTTTTTAAAGGCTTCTCTTTGAACTCTACAGAAATGTCTTCTATGGAGAACAAGCTCCTTCTCCCTAATTTTAACCATCTGAAAAATAGATTGGGGAATTTGAAGAATGTGAAGTTAAATCACAACGTGATCTACAGAACATGGTGTTTGCTTCTGGTTAAGTCACTGATAGCCAGAAATCATTACACAGGTTGCTGTTGCTGTCATTTTGACAGGTGATCAAAGGATGAAAGGAGTAAACTATTCCACTCTCCTACTTTGTTTAAAGACACCAAGAAACGATGGAGTGACCAGAGTGGGGTGCATTAAATATGTTTTCAAAAACACTGGTTTTTTGTTGTAGGCATTTCAGGACAAAAATTTCAAAACAAGTAACTCCCATTTTAATGAGGAAAATCTGCGTACAAAACCAGCTTTTGGACACAAATCACAGCGCTTGTGCCTCTAAGTAACCGATTGCTAATGTAAATCAGGTGCTCAGAGGAGCAAGTATTCTGAGTCGTTTATTGTGGAGCGCAAATTTTGTGGATTCAAAATGGCTCCACACAAATCTCTTTGGAAAATCAGTCCTCACATTCAACACGGCTTTTTATGCTTTGTGGCCTGTGCAATTATACATCTCCTACTGTGTCAGTAAAGTAACTTCTCTAATTACCCCTATTCCACTCCCACTTCCCAAAACGACATTCAAAAATACAGGTGTGCAAAAATCATTAAGGGGAATAATGTTTGCACTACCCTCGTAATGGCTGCTTTAAGTTTTATTCTCAGTGCATCAATCCACATGAGAACTTTGCAGATGTTAAAAACACATACACTCTATAAATTAATCTATGCCACTTGAGGGAATTGAAGGAAAGAAAGGAAATTCACATAATTCAGTGTAATGAATTCAGATATCTAGCAGTGTGGCTTTACCACCAGCTTCATTTTCATTTTAAGTGTAGAAACTGGCAATCAAAGTTAGCACAAAAGTGATAGTCTTTTTATAAATGCACATGCTTTGCTGTTGGATGCTTCTTGGCTGATAAGCATGGCTTCTCAAGAGTATTTTCAGAGAGAACCAAAAGGCAATGCTGAATAGTTCAGATGCAAAAACTGAATAGGAAATGATGCTTCAGGCAAACAAAAGCCCCAGCAATGCTTATTAATTGATTATAAATCATTTTATCTTAGAATAAAGGAAATGATTCTACTTGCAGTTTTAGAAAAGGGGGCCACAGAGCAAGGGGAGGGGCGGATGTGAATGAAAGGATACATCGAATATGAGCACCTCTATGCTGTCTGTGAAAACATAAATCGCAGTAGGTAAGCAGTTCAAAGGGAGATTTTCAAAAAGTAGCATAAGGGGTTTCTTAAGTAAGAAAAGATTTTTTGTGTGCTACAGCAATCACAGCCAGTCAGTCAAATTATGCTTGTAGTGACCCCCACAAACCTCTCTTCATCCATGCTTGGATTACTGAGGAAGCATATCAGAAAGGAACTGTTTAATAACCTCTTTTTTCTTAACTGTTCTGGAAGTCTTTAGGTCTCTTCAGCCCTGCAGACAGGGACTGGAACCAGATGTTTCTCCATTTAGCTGGGGCCAAAATTGTTCCAGCTCAGTTTGAGTTCCCATCAAAAACGAATTCAGCAGAACAGCTTAGATGCGTTTCCAGTGGGAGACAAAAATAGTGGTTCAGTGTGGTATTCTGTTCTGGCACTGGATTTCTGCACAACTTCTTGCTTCTTTGCCTCTCGGGTTGGGTGGAAGGGTCGGTGATTGATCTCTGCAAGGAGACAGGGTGGGCTCCTGCTAATGTGACATGAAGCAGTGCCACTGCATTTGTAGGACCCTCACAGCTGAACACGGGAGCAGCAATGGGAGCAGCTGGTTGCCAGTATTCAAAAGATGGGTGTTGGCCTTACAGTGGGACAGAGATCTGTGGCCACCTCTGGAGGTCTCTAGTCCAAACCTCCTGCTCATAACAGCATCACAACTGGATCTGGTTGCCCAGGCCCTTGTCCAGTCATATTTTTAAGTTCACCAGTAACAGAGATTTCACAGACTCCCTGGGCAGCCTGTCCATCTTCACCTTCTCTCAACCCTGTCTTCAAGTAATTCAGAGATGGTAAAAGGAGCCACAGTACTATACAGCCTTGGGGAGATGGGATCTTCTACCCCGATCAAGACACAGCAATCCATCCAGGAGTCTGCTTTTGCAAAATTGTTTGTTTCCACAGATATTTATATGAGGTGACGGATACTATTGATGATCCTCTGATCACATTACCCCATATACTCAACATTATGCTGGCTAAAATTCTGGATGGTTAGAACAGGGACTTGGGACCCTGTTATTTTACACCAACATGTGGTGCCTTACAAATCTTTAGTAATATGTGGACTCCTGTGGAGTCGGGATAATTCATCACTTTATGCATTGTAATTTTTTCTTCATATCCTATCTGTGAGTGTAGCTCAGAAATTGTAGACTGGAGTATGAAGACTAATTTTGAGCATCTGGTGACTGGACATCTACGGACATTGCATATGCAGTCATATGTTGGCATAGATGGCAGATCTGACTCCAAAGCCAGAAGAAACAATCCATGACAAAAAATGGTTGGAACTGGGACCGTAGGGTCCATAGGTGAGCACGCATCTCTATGAAGCTAGCAGTTAAGAAAGGTGACTTGAATGGTGCAATTGAGTGCCTATCCTGGTCCTGGTGATGTCTGCCATGCTCTTGGCTGGCCCAAAAGCCTCCACAAGGCATGAATTTGGAACTCTTGGGTAAAAAAGTACATTAGAAAGGAGGTAGATGAAACCATCAGGAAAAAGAAATTTGGAAAAAAATGTGAATCTTTTTCTTATGGATAAACAGAGTGAAAAGCTGTGCTGAGACTGGTGGTGGAGAACTGCCAAGCCCGTATCAGTTGACATGGCAGAAGAGATTAGGAAGAAATAGTATTCCCATTTTGAGTAAATATTGTCCTGCAGGGCAGCTGTTTTCTGATCACATTCAGGTCATCATCACAAGGAAACGGAAAAAAAGATTATGAGAGGAATAAAAGAAAGACCCCCCCAAAAGACAGACTTTGCAGAAATGCTCCCATGACAGTGATTTGTGTCTGAACACCCAGTCTTAGTCTCAACTATCATCCGAAATCACTGCTGAAACTCACGAAAATGGGTGCTGCCTTGTACAGTAACAAGAAATGCAGTGTTCGCTACTCATCAGAAAAAATATGGTAACAGACTCTCTCTTGAGAATGAGCTTCCTTTGAGGGAGTATTACCTATTATCATCATCACCATAGAGTCATCACAGAGTGTGTTGGTTTGGAAAGGGCCTTTAAAGGTCATCTAGTCCAACCCCCCTGCAGTAAGCAGGGACATCTTCAACTAGATCAGGTTGCTCAGAGCCTCATCAAGCCTGGCCTCAATATTTCAAAATCCATGTGCCTGTTTTAGACAAGTCCAAATAAGCTTTGTAATAAAGGGCTGCCACAAACTTGAGGACTGGCATATTTGAACTAACATGGTCACAGTGGTCATCTCTGGGATATTTTCTCTTCAGTCTACTCCTCAGTTCCATCTTTCCTGTGTATCTGCTGCCTTTTCTTTGTATAATAACTCGAGGTACCAGACAGACAACAGAAAAATTGCCTGCAGCTTCCACAGGCAAAGGGAGTGATAAATCTTTCAGGTTATTAAAGATGAACCCAAAGTTTTCATTTTCCTACCCTGCAAGATTTCCCTGTTTCCATGCTGTTTCTTATTCTTCATTAATAGCATAATGGAAACTGACTTATCTTTGGCCCCATGTCCTTTTTTATTTTATTTCATACTTTGTATCACAGAGCTGTGATAAAGAGTCATCAAAATCATTGTTGCACTGTATTTATACACACTACAGTGATAGTCTTCTGTTAGCTCATAAAAGATGTTTTTCTGTAACTACTTGTATTTTTCCTCATTTGTCATCATGGCTCTGTCATTCATTTTAACTTTTCATTGTCTTTTTTTTTTGTGTGTGGCTGTAGAATGACATTTCCTGTATCCCATAGATATTTTAAATAACATTTTGAAAATACTGATGCAAATAATAACAATAAAATATTAGCAGGGTGCTATTTTTGACTCGATATCTATTTATCACCTTCTGCTTAAACACATCATGCATTTTCGTGTTCTAACTTTGACTTGAATATTACAAATCACTTCAGAAGCATAATTTGATTCAATCTCAAAATGCTTGTTGAAGGAAGAAAATAAAAATATCCCTATTTTATAAAAAAAGCAAATCGTAAAAGTCATCCTGAAGTGACCTGGCCAGCAACTTGGTTCAGGGAGAGGACACAAGAACCTGGACTCCCATTCTCTGCATTCAGTATAGATGGTATTAGCTGGGTGTTTCGTTAATATTGTCTCCCTAACAATGCACAATAAGCCATAGGAGCTTTGGAAGTATTGGACGTTCCAAAATCGTTCCAATCAAATAATTCCTTTTGGTGATGGCCTTAAAGAAGATACCTCAAAGAAAGTGTAAAAAACACAATACTGATTTAAATTCTGACAAGCAAGGCATAGTATCTGCTCCAATATGTAAGAAAAATCTCACAACACATTGCAAGAGTCAACCCGTGTTTCAGAACAACTATATTTTGGCTTGAAACTTTTTTTTGGCAAAACTTTGGCAACAGTTCCTTGAAACTAATTACACACAAGACAGAAAAATACTATCTTTTATTGCTTTTGAATTTCATACTTTTAAATATCACTGAGATACCTTTAAATGTCATTTAAATGTCATTGGTCTTGTGCAGGGCTCAGGGGAAGATAGAGAAATGTGAAATAGAAAGGAACTTTCAGAGTCATCACGTGATATTTTCCATAAACTTATCAAAGTTCATAATAATCTTTGTTAGGCTATTTCCCTTTTCCCCTTTCTTTCCTAAGCCTGCTACTCCTATCTGAAGATGGATCCAGGATCCCAGGGAACTGAAAATCTCTCTTCTTGACATTTCCATATCAGGCCACCTATCCAATCTAGTCTATGCTGTTAATTAAATCCTATTTTTAATTAATTGTAGCTTATCAGTCTTTATTGTGAACACCCAGATATTTCTAGTATCACCATGAGACAATGCTGGGGAGCGATATGTCACAGATAAATTGAGTCTAAAGTGTAAACAAGTATAGAAGTCATTCATAACCTAACTTTTTAGGGATTTGATAGGTATTATTTCCAAACACACACACTTATATATGTATATATATATTTTACTTGGCACCCTATGTATTGGAACAATGCCAATTATACTGATGCACAGTAACTTAGTTGACATTTTACCCCAGGGGATAATTTTTGCCTTTTGTATAATGTCTTTAGATTCTAAGATTATGAAACTCATGTCCACTGAGAATAGTATAGATTTTCAGTGTCAAACCCTGAGTCAGGTTGTGCCATTGATTTTTAAGTAGGACTCCACATTAAAATCAATTTTTCAGAGGGAAAAAAAAGAAAATATTAATAAAAACATCTCAATTCTCTTCTTAAAGAAGCAACCCATAAAATTAGCAGGAAGGCCATGAAAGTGTTTTCTAAATGCAAATACCTTTCAATACAAGGAGGGAGCTTAGCTTTGACTTTACCTGAGAAAGCGTGCAAAGGTCATTAGAATGAGAGTAGATGAGATGGATAGTGTTTTGATAATAAACGAAAAATATCTTAAGACTGAAAGACTAAATGGCATGAATCAGGTACAATTTAGAACTGATTTTGCAGCCATTAAGTTGCAATAAATTGTAAAAAGGCCATAGACTAAAGCAAATTGATTATGCTAAGAAATTTCTTAGAAATACAGAGATCACTCCTAACTACACAGAATGGCATGGCATAAAATTAAGCAATTTTAAAAAAAATGCAGACATTTCAGAATCCCTTAAGACTTCAGCGAATTAAACATCTTCATGAAAAAAAACTCTCCATTATACTTATTACAAATTATTTCAGTGAAATACAAAATTGTCTTCTATGTACAATGCCATGTGCAAGCCTGATTGGAAATTGCCAGAGTCTTTGGCTATGAGGGATCCACTGCAGCTTCCATTAAAATTAAGAGAATGAGTTAACTGACGCATCAGTACATTAAGAAATAACTACAGACACCCAAACCTTTAAGGACTCACCCCATCAAAACACATTATGAAAGAGTTTCACAGTGCACCCATGGACATTCTGCAGTGGTAGCCCAATATTAAGGAAATATCACCAAAAATTAAAGTTTCATTAAAATTTATTATGAAACCCCATCTGCTAAGTCAGGGTTGGTGTCTGTGCTCTCTGGTCAGAGGAAAATTAAGGTATATTCATCTTTATGTGGATATTTGCTTTTTAAAAATGCATTTAAATTTGCATTTAAAAGATTTGTGGCCTTCCCAGGTAATGCATGATCTGATATCGTCACCAGAATAATTAAAGCATTTATGTAGCTTTGTTAAATATGGTCTTGCTAGAATAGGCCTACTGAGATTTTTTTCTGAATCTTCCATTTTATAAAGATACGTCCCAAATAAGAATTTATTAACACACTTATCTGTAATAATTTGCTTCTTACGTTTTCTCACAATTACTAGTCCCTTTAAAAGCAATTTGAAAAGTGTAAGCAAATCTTCCATGACATTTTAACCATCTATTTCATATCTGAAATTAAAATTGTTATTACACTGCATAAGACTGAGGAGACAAAAGCAATATACTCGAGGAAAATACAGAAACAAATCAGATATTTATCAACTGGTAAAAAAAAAAGGAAAATGTCATGTTAAACTAGGAGTTTAATCATAAAAATATGATAGTGTAATAGCAATTCTTCAAAAAGTCTTCCATGAACAAAGACATTTTAATAATAGTTAAATTTAACATATTTCAGAGCAATAGTCTTGCTTTATTTTAACTTTTTAAATAATAAATATATTAAATCTTTCCTAAGCACTGATTTTACAAAAAGGTGGCATGTGTTTCAGTATATGAGCAGTTGCATGCAATTCTGTGTTACAGCTCACAGGAGTAATATTAGATGTAGAAGCAATGAATTTGACCTCACATAAATTTTAGTCATTTCATAGTGAGCACAGGGTCTGAACCAAACATTTTAAAGTTTTGAGTCTCCTTGGGGGTTTGGCTGCGTTGAATCAGACTATTCCACTTCCACCTGCAATTACCTTCAAATCCACGTGCAGTTTTAACATTATTGCAAATTGTTTGTCTAATTATTTATGTACTTACATCTTGAAGTTATGACAAATCTGGTTTTGAAAGGCAGTGTCTTTTCCAGCTGTTCTTTGATCCTTCACCTTTTTCTTTTGTTCCACGCTGTTGGCAGTGGGCAGAATAAAGAGAACTAATATCTATAGCTAAGTGGCCTTCACACTTGAGAAGCCCATTCTACATTGCATTGTCATTGTCCTGAGTCCCAGCACGGTCGGAACAAATACGTAGCTTCAAGTTGTACAAAACCCAGAGTACAAACTCCAGTTAGAAATTCGTTATTTTTGAGATAAAATTTAGACTTCCACACTTCTAAGTGCTACAGGTTTTCCCTTTCGGTGCTAAAACTGCTCAATCAGATTTTCAAGTATGAACTTAAGGGCTTCGCATAAGGAGTTGTTTTCAATATATTTCTCTACAGGGCATAAGAACAAAGAACAACTGCACAGAAAAAAAGTATTAGCTGAAATTTAGATGAAAACCTAAGCCAGGTTAACATTAAAGACTTCAGAAAATACAGAGAGAAAACAGCAGTGCGTTTAGCTGAACCATACTGGTGGGCAGAACCAGAGCCAGCCCTGGCAGCTGTGATTTCCACTACCATAGACCAAAAGGTCCTGGGAAAATCGATCATTTTCTATGCTGTCAGGCCCCATAAAGAAGAACGAATGCTTTTTCTCAGCCTCTGACGCAGTTTCCGCAGGGTCTTCCAATGCAGTAATCAGATGTGCAGAGCCACTCAGACCAGTTGTTGAGCTGGGTTCATTTGGGCAATGTGGATTTTAGCGCAGACTAATGCATCTAGGGCTGCAAAACGAAGCAAAATGCTTATGTGTGTCCTGCTACTGTTAAGCAATGCTGAATCATACTGGTCCACTTTGAAGGTATTGTTTGTGATGTGTTTGTGAGTTACGCCAAGGGCACTTAGATCACCGCCTTGCTACAATAAAAAGATATAATAACTGAGGGATATGAACTGAACATCTCTGATCTATTAAAGGCAGGGTTTCTAGTCTGCAGTATACTACAAGTGGTAATAATTACTAAAGAATGCATAACAATAAAAAGGCACTATCTTTTAAGCCATAAACCAAGTAGAAAGAGTTATAGTTTAATTAATTTTGTTTTCTTTTAGGAACCCAAATAAGAGCCCATCCCACGCTCTAGGGCTCCTCAACAATAGTACAGTTTTCATAATGAAGTAAAACAATGGACAGCTCATCCTTCTCCAAAAATAAATGCACAAGCAAACAAAGTAATCAAATAAAGCTCCCTCACAGCAGGCAAAAATCTCAAAGTTGGGCTTTCAGCTTAACTCTGCAACTCCTGTTTTCCGAGTGCTTGAGTTCTCAGCTTTGTACTGAACACACGCAAACTGCCGTGTTAGACAAACAAAATTGCGTGGGGGTCGACATCCACCACAACCCATTTTCTCTAAGTGTTCTCAGAGGGAATGACTCAGGATCACAGAATCTGCATGAAGGAAATACAATCCTATGGAGGGGACGAGTCAAACCACCAGAACTTTCTGGAAAAGTCGGGTAGTTTTCATGCATTATTAGTAGATTTCAAGATTTTTCAAAAGAAAAAGTTTAAAGCAAGAGAGTTAGCATTGCAAATTTCCAAAAGGAAGCTATATTTGATTAAGTGCAGCTGTAAGAAAAAAAAAATCCCAGTTTTCTTCTCCTGGACCATACTGAGAAAGCAAGAAGAATTCTGGTCATGTTGATCTCTGAGGGGCAAAACTCTGCTATGAAGTAACATTCCCAGGAGAAGGAGGGGTTAAATATACACAAACCAATGTAAAAGTGAAACAAAGGTGGTAATTATTTCAGGAAATAAAACATTTCTTTCAAGGGCTGGAAACACATGGGATAATAACTATAATTGAAGAAGTTCTAGAATACAATAGAAGCCCATGTTAATATAAAATGAAATATATAGATAAAGAAATATCAAAGCTAAATGGAAGCATAAGGTAAAGAGGGGAAAAAAAAAGAGCAAGAACATAAACCTCACAGACAAGAATATTGAGATTTGGTCACTTGTCAAAAAAATGGAACAAAGAAAATGTCGAACAAAGACCAGGGACTGATGTTGCACATGTAAATTTGCCCAAAAAAAGTAGAGACCCGTGCCAAACCCTGACAAGGAGTTGCTTGTGTGAAGCAGAGAGCTGTCATGTTGTTTCAATATTTTTTCCCATTCCCCAGAAACAGCATTACTACAGGATACAACTACCAAGTAGATCTTCTATACAACAACTGTTTTTGGTAAGACAGATATATAAAGACAGGCAGGATGAATCACCCTTGGATGTACCTTGCTCTCTCCTCTCATGGTAACAGGGGTCTATATAAGTGAGTTAGGCTACATGTCTAGCTTTAAAATGGCTAAAACTAAGATAATCCAAACTACTTGGAAAAGAACAGAAGTATTGTTATGTCTTATAAACAACCCTAACATACGTTAAGCAGATCTAATATGGGGTACATGAACTAGAATCAAGTCATGTAATGGCAGAATGTCTGAAGTTTCTTGGAGCGGAAACCAAGATGTGGGTGTCCAAGAGCTGAAACCAAATATCTTCCCCAGAAATGCTTAAACAGAGCAACACAAAAATCTGAAGCATCTTACTTAATGCTTCTGACAAATGTGTGAATTTAGAGAATGGTGGAGAGTGTTCTGACTGTATGAGTCGTGTTTTCAGTACATATTTTATTTTTCCTCTGAACAAGGGAGATGGGCTTTCAGAAGCCTGGAATAGGTGACTGGCACCAGTTCTCTTTGGGCCAAAGGCCGTTGAACCCACCAGTCAGACAGACTGTTTCTCTCCTTCCTTCTCCCTCCACTTCCCACCCCCAAATCTTCCATGTCTGATGTTTGTTAAGCCTTCTCAAGCACAGCCTCGAGAGGGCAGGAGGGATTTGGGCTGAAACTAGGTATTTGTCTCCTTCTTCTGGTCCAACTGCAGCTTTCCACTCCCTGAAGTGAGTTACCAATCAGGGAGGTAAGAGATACTCTAAATAAAATAGTGGGTATTACTTCCCAGTTCCTCTTCTTCATGCTCTCTGCTTGGAAGGAAATAGGAAGTTGCCACCCAGGGCTTCTTAAGGTCACAGAGTCACGGCATCTTCACCTTTCATCTCTGTTTATCACTGAAGCAATGGGTGAACACTCAAGAGAGGTACTGTTTGATGTTATTCGCTCAGGGGAGTCTCATGTTGAATGTTATTTGATCTTTATCACTTGCTCTTCATAGAAGATCCTTTCTTTTTCTGTATTGTTGACAAGATACAGTGCTGACATTAATGACCGTGTTTTTTGTCCCATGACTGTAACAGTCCTTGCTGAAATTATTTAGGAAGATCCTTAGGTAACAGAAAGGGGGTGCTCATTCTTCTGCTTATGCCTCTGATTTATTTCTTTTTCTCCACAGCTCTGTTCCTTCCTGTTCTTACTTGTTAAATTGCAAACCCTTCATTCTCTCTTGAGTCTCAGCTGTCTCTAAAAGGGTAATTCATACTTCACAGACTGCGACTCATCCTTACCCCCACTCATGTTCAGGCTCTTTAGAAGAAAGTGAACTTCCTGTGGTATAAGCACATGGAAAGGGTTTGAACTGAACAATATTTATGTAAGCATGTTGTTGCTTTGAGAGAGCCATGGGGAGCAAACTGTTAGGGGCCTTTCTGTTTAAAGCCTCACAGGACTTTTTGAAGGAGAACACAGAAATCTGTGGACTTTCAATGCTGTGAGGCATTTGGAGCCAAACCTCGAGGGTGGTCTTTTTTGGAAACCTCACAAAAAAAGAAAGTTTTCTATTTCCCCTCATTCTTGCCCCATCTGCAGTAAGTCCCTGAATAGCATATTTTGATCAAATGGACAACAGCAGGGATAAGATCAGGAGTTCAGGCAGGCACGGGGTCGGGGGAGAGGGGTGTGCATTCACAACACAGGGAGAAAAGGCCAACAGAAATTTTTGGCCAAGATCAAACCTCATCAGAGAAAGCTAGAGCTGTGAGAACTGGAGAGGAAGAAAGAATTTGGAAGGAAGTCAAGGGAAACAAAGTTTAGAAAGTGAATCGGGATTCAAAGTTTAACACCAAAACTCGGAGACCTTTGCTGAAAAAGAAAGGTAAAATTACGAAAAAGATAAGGAGGAAGGATGAGATGGGAAAGTCTGCCTTTAATCTTTAATCTGTATTGGCTGCTTCATTTATGTCTTCCATAACCATCTCCCCATTCCAAGAGCTATTTCAAACAGAGAGACTGAAATAATTCTCAGGGAAAAAGAGTCAAAACAAAGGTTTTTAAGAATTGTGGACCACTGTTCTCCTTACAAAGAAGTCAGGGTGGTTTCTAGACAAGTTTTCTTTCTAATATTTATATGGTTAATTGTTTTCTGTGAAGAGTCATTAAAATTTCCCTTAATTTTCTTCTCCTTTATTTCCAATCAACTCTACGGTTTTTGATCCCCAGCTTATCCCATTATCACTATCCTGTTCTAATTATCTTCCTTACTGCCTAAATTACCATACATGCATTCTTTTTCCCCTCTAGGACTTGGCTTCTCGTACTTTGATCTGCTAATTGGCTTTTTAATCATCTCACTTTGTTTTCTTTTCTTTTTGATACTTAAAAAGGAATTATTGACTGTAATGACCTGAAAGGTACCAGTTTGATAACACTGGCTCCTGAGACCTCAGTCAGCCCTAGATATGGTGATTTCAAAGCAACTAGTGCAACTGCACAGCCAAGAGACAGCGCATCTCTACATCTGGGTATGTGATTTGGGCTCCATCTCCATGGTGTTTCTTGTTTCCTCCTGGAACCCTTGTAATTTAAACATCTGTCCACAGACGCGTGGACTGAGACCGTCGGCTCACTGCAACCTCTGCACATCTTTTAGTCCCGTTTCTCTCCTTCCTGCAGTCTTCCTTTCAGTTCTGTTTCTTCTCCTTGCCAGTGTTTCCTTCCTTTTAATAATTCATGTTGAATTCCATGAAGCTCCAGTTTTCTTATTTTACTGACCCTTTTCATAGACCCCTACTTTTCCTTTTTACAGTTATGTCTACACATTGTCAAAGCATGTAGGGCCACACTACAAGGGGTTGTGGGCTAAAGATCAAACCAGTCACCGAGCAGAGAAGTTCATGATCTTTTGGGTAACATAGATCCGCACGTGTCATTCTGCTGTACCGGCATTTCAGACTCTAATAATCTTCACTTGACATTCCTGGATTTGCCTAGTGATGACAGTCTCTGTATATTAAGGCTAGTAAATGTCTCTATTGCAAATCACATTTATGATTTTTTTAATGTCTTGAAGACTGTCAGAGGCAGACATCTGAAGGGTGCGATTTCTTGACAGACTGTTTATGTACTAATGTGTAAAATTTCCCTAAAATCTGCTCTGCCATTTCTGTTGCCCGTAGGGTTGAGAAATTCAGTAGTGCCTTATGTTAGTGGTTGTCTAATCGTCTTGAATAGAAGTTCTTCCCATTGCACTATCATCATGCTGTAAAATGGTTCATTGAAGTTTCCTAGAAATAGAAAAGGAGTTTAAAAAGTAAAAATCACTGCTGGGTTTCCCTCTGCAAAATAAAGATTTAATTTAACAAATTTCAGTGCTTGTGTATAAAATAAAATGTGTGCATTTGGGGGCATTGTTTTTAAATGGAAGAAAATTTTGAATCAAAGTCATACGGAAAACGAAGTTTAAAGAACCATTTTGTGAATGTAAAGGTAAAATGTTGCCTTTCCTGCACAGAACACAGGCTCCCTGGGAAAAGAGAGGAGCGACGCTTATCTTTTGTGCTAGGTCAGAGCCTTTTGATAAAGACAGTAGTGTAGGTGTGGGCAGATAAACCCATAATGGAATCCACACTGTTTTGTGTCCTATCTCTCTAGCAAAGGTTGCTGGTACCCCTACCTCTGTGAATCCAGCCAACCCAGCTCTGAGAAGCTAATCAAGCAGAGAGGAAGGATGGGGGTGAGTAGTCTTAGATATAATTAAAAATCTTGGGAATAATTATGCTTAATATTTTATTGTGTTTAAATGCTGAAGAATTTTGACTGATCACATCAACATAGAGAAGGCTTTATTTCCAGCAGGGTTCTGCAGGTATCCAGTTACCAGATATGACCTACCAGATTTCCCATAACACGTGATTTTTTTCCCTGATGTGAGCTTTCAGGGTCTATGGGTCTAAATAGTCCTAACAAGGATATGAAGACTTTCAAACAGGCAAGTGTTCATTTCAAATCATAGTGAAACTGAATGTCAAAATCTTTCATTAAACAGAATGACCATGCAACTCCATTTCTGCAATATGGAAAGCAAATCCTGCTCTTTCCACCCCTGCACTACACTTGTAAGCCATATAAATCACTATTTCAACATATTCTCAGTACTTCACTTCGAGGTTATTCCAACCTTGACAAACTTCTGCCTTGAAATATTGGTACAACAAAGAAAAGGTATTTAATGAAACAAGTATGCATATTAAAACAAACAAACAAAC
Organism: Dromas ardeola; assembly: GCA_013398915.1. Taxonomy (NCBI): domain Eukaryota; kingdom Metazoa; phylum Chordata; class Aves; order Charadriiformes; family Dromadidae; genus Dromas; species Dromas ardeola. Next base: position 163,268 of record VYZM01022868.1, read on the forward strand.
AAACGTGTACAAAGAAGATAGCTGCCACAGAAAGAATTAGAGATGAACTGTACTATGAAATGGCTTAATAAGCCTGAAGAATGCCACAGTGAGGTCAGTGCCATACACCCAGTCATTTCAGTCCAAATGTATATCAAATCATAGCTAGGAAAGAGATAGCATTTGTATGTGAAGTTAGTTGAAAAGAAAACATGAAACAAATAATGAAGCAGATAAAGTAGCAATCCAAATCCATAATTGGTGCATTAAAAATAAAGCTTTCAATATTCACATAGCACTGCATGTATATTAGATACCGGATATTTCATCACGTTAACAACACAGGAATAGCTGCTACATGCAGCTCCATGAAAGCAAAAGAATTACAAAAGAAATTCATGTCTATTTATCGTCTCAACAACTTCATATTTTTATTAAAGAAAATATTCCAATTTCATCGAGTATAAGGTGGTAAATTCTCTTTTCCATTAATTTGTGCATTTAAAGCTAAAAGATCCGTATTTTGAAATACATATTTTCTGTCACAAAACAGACAATCAAATTAAAACCTGATTGTATCATTACACTGCTATAAAGTCTGAGGAGTACTTAAGATAAAGACTAAAGATATTGTTATCAGTATATATTTATGTCATAAGTGGAGCTGAACAACTACTTCAATTAAACTTAGTTTAGTTAATTTTCCACAGGGTTTTAAAATTGTCGGAAGTGCTAAGATTTACTATTTCTTAAATGTAATAGAACAAAAAGGTAAGGCTGTATTTTTATACCCCTTAATATACTTTTTTCCCCTCCCACTTTGCCTTGGAAATCCTTAGTAATTAATTATTTTGGCTGAAGAAGTGAATCAGCGAAACAAATCTAATTTCATGTCTGATGCTAAAAGGGTATGTCTGGGCCTCCGCACCCGAGAACATGATCATATTCTACAAACTGAAAGAGATGCAGCAACACAGTTTATCTGAGAAGGCAGTGGATTTAAGGCAGGAAGACATTTTTAACCAGTACGGTAAAACATATACTGTGAAACTGGAGACTGAAAGGTTTTTTTCTGAGTAAAACTACTGTCCTCTAGTTTGAAGAAAAATGCTCTTCAGAGGAAATAGATGGCATGCTATATCTATCAATCAATCAATCATTTGCTTGATCGATGTCTTTCACTCCTTGAAGAAATGACAATACACAAGACTTAGCTGAAGTGGAACAAATGTTCACTTGCTCATCTTTAATGTAAATGTACCTTATGGATTGTTGAACTTTCCAGAGACTACTGCTGTGTTGATTAATTGCTAATGAATGCTAATGAAGGAGTGAGGTGAATATACACAGTGATGTATTTAAGTGATGATTGATTGGATTTAACACTAGCTGTCAGGAGAGTACTTACCACATGCACAACAAGTCCATAAATATGCACAGAACTGTTAGTTGTCTTCCTGCGTGTCTCTCTGGTCTTTTAAGTCGATCTGTGACAGGCAGAGAACTGCCCCTCTAGACTTGCACTGCTAAAGTAAATTCATTCCTTAGGAAGGACATCACCTTTCGATGACAGGTTTTAATTAAACATTGATGATCAGCATGCAGTTGCATGACAAAATGTCACTCGACGAGTTCCCTTTTAAAAGGAAGAGTCAATTTTTAGAAAATTTTAATAATAAAGAAAATACTAAGAGACTGACAAAAATAGACAGAGACTGTTCATTAAAGCTCTAAAATACAGAGGGGACATTACAATAAACAAAAGAAAGAAATGCCATTTCCAGCTTAAGAAGAGCAATACTATGTTATTCCTTTATGAGACGGAGGAAAATAAATTGAAGCAGCAAACTTTTTCTGGCAAGTGCTACGCAGCTGGTTAGAAATTTCAGTGGCTAAGAAAAAAAAACAGCTACTGACCAAATAAAGAAAAGTAAGAGAAGTGTGTGCAAGGCTCAAGTGCAAGGGAGGAGAGAATAGGAGGTGGAGGGTGCAGTGGAGCAGACCCCAGAGCCAGGATGGGGGAAGCTCTGTGGAGGTTGTTGCCAGCTCAGAATAAATTGCCCGAGTGGGAAGCAAGAGTTATTTTTATCATTGGGATGACAAATGCTCAGTGTTCCGCTATCAATATCCAGATTTCTATTGTGCGAGGGTCTTTTGAAACATCTACCATAGCTGCGTGTGAATATCTCCCAAACGCTAGTCTCTGGTGAATTCAGTACAATGATAATGACCCTTTAAAATGACCTTGCAAAATTAAAGTTGAAATTCCTTTCTTCAAAAGGAGTTCTTTTTCAATAATAAATATATCCTTCACACAGTCAAACTAAAACTAATCAAGTTGTTTATTTTATACAGCCCACAAGAAAGGAATAGATAGGAACAGCTATTTCTAAACACTTTGGAGGCACTTGCATATTACCACAGCGGTAATTTTCAGCTGCCTTTGATTTTCAAGTCCTTAAGCACTTTCCAGTAGGTATGCAGACTCTCATTCAGATAATTTAAACCTACTAGTACTTAATGGCGGGTGAAGGTAGTTACCATACTTGCAAGAATAAGAACTGAAATTCTGACATTGGCAGGAGCACATTCAAATATTTCTAATAATTCAGAAAATTTAATTTCTAGAGTCAGCTTTGCTGCTTTTGATGAAATTTGCTTGTACTAAGTTGATCTGGCATCCAGGTTTAAGAAATTGGCTGATACTTCCGCATGCCAAATGGGAAGGAAATCAATTTGGCGATGGTGAATTTCCACCTGGACAGCTCTGGAGGTAACAACAATTTCTTGCTGTTACTGTACTTCTAGGGACCTTTCATTCGGCAACAGACTTTTGCAGTCAATTGGCCACTGTAAACGGTAGACCCAGACTTTTCGCTAAGTGAAGGGAAGGAGAGCATCAACTGCCCTTGTATCAGTGCAAAACTTCTTATTTAGAAGAGGAAAATCCATTTCAGTGGTATTCCTATAGAAAAATCTTCTTAACTAAGACGTTAAAGTAATTGGTTGTAACCTATTTAGGCAAAATGGACAATGAGAAAGAGAAAGGCTCTGTATGGCAATACTTGCTTCCAATTTACTGGCACCTCTAAAGCAGATGACTCAGATCAGCTGGAATAAAAGAATTTAAACAAACAACTGCAAATGAGAATGGGAAACTGGTTTTAAGATGTCGCCTGGCCACAATCTTGCAATTTGAGAAGAGAGCCACATGGGGAAAAAACACAAAACCCAACCAACTTGATTTAGAGGGAATGTAAAAAACCCAGGAATTAATTACAGAATAATATAAAACAGTTCAGAAAAAAAAAGAGGATGTTCATAGTGATTAATGTAAATGAGAAGCTATGAATAATAGAAAACAGATAAGGGAGACAAAAGAACACAAGCAGTTGTCTAGGGTCAACTGATAAGCTGATATAAAGGAGAATTTAAAATATATTAGGATCAGAAGAAATGCTCAAAAGCTGCTGCAAGTGGGGAAAATACCAATACTGAAGTACATTTGACATGCCGCAGTTACTAAAAGAAGTAGTCATATCATATGCTGACAGTGAAGTGACTTATGTTCCAACGAAAACATGAAAAAATGAAAATAACTAAACATCAGCTATTAAAGGCAGATTTTTCAACAGTGACAATGCTAGGGTTTAGAAGATTTAGTCTAGGAGTCGTCTGAATCATTTGGCATATTTTTCAGTACATTTGGAACACAGGAAAGACCCCAAAGAATGGAATAAAGTTGCTGGGCTAGAAGAAAAAGAGGGAACAAAAAGAGATAGGTAACTACAGTTTCTTAGTCTGATGTCAGTTCCAAACAAAAATGACACACGTTCACATATGACACAACTTGGTTAATGTTACTAGAACCACTGAGCATAAAATTAAAAAATCTACAATCTTAGCTGTCATCTGCTATTTCTAAATAAGATATATCTCATGCACTTACTTTTACAGTACATTTGTCTTTTTACTGTTACTGTACACATTTTCAATGAAGAACACAGAAGAAAACCCTAAAAGTTGTCCCTGTTTAGGTGGCTTAAAATTTTGCTACTTGATATGTCTCAAAATGCAATTAGGGATGGGAGTTTTAGAAAAAGTAACGTTTCTAAAGAAATAAAAAATCTTTCATTATAGTACCATTTTATTCATGCATCAGAAAATGTTTCTGGCAAATTCCTGGAGAAATCCACATTGGAAGAAAGGAAATTTGAACTTTTTGTTTGTTTTTTTGAAAAGCTGACTTGAGTAGCACCTGCTGAGCTCCTGAAGAACATGTTAGCAGACCCAACACATTTTTTTTTTCTTAGTCTTGTCTTCTCATTCAGTCTGCTCTGTTGCTATGCCAGGATTTTGTAGGGACTCTTGCCACTGCCTCCTTCATTGTCCAGGCAAATGCATACGTAACCCAACCTCTATCAAACACTGTGTCCACCCAAATCACTGTGTAAAAAATCTCATGATTACTGGAGGCCGTTGTGACTTATGAAGAATTACATCAGGTGACAGATTTTTTTTAGAGCTTGTTTTGAATTTTTGTTTCAGTTTTATTTCTTTCAGTGGCTAAACAGAAAGTCTCTAAAATAGAAAGTCTTTTCAATGGGACACTTCCACTGAAGAGCTTTGTCAAGGAGGAGGTAGAAATTTGTCTGGATTTGAAATTTTCAGGTTTTTTAACAATCCTGGATTGAAGGTCTGGGTTTGAAAAAGTGCACACAGCATCTGTGACTGGGGAGGAACTTTCAGGCAATCTTAGCTGTCGTGGTAGCATTTTTGTGAACTGGGGAGATTTTCAGAGGTGCTGCCTGCAGAGTTTCCAACAGGAGCTGCTTGATACCATCTTGCTGTGAGAACACTGCTCTAAATCTGAAGCATAAGATTGAATAAATAGGCTGTCATTTTTGGACAGGGGACCACATTAGCCTTTACACTCATACACACAGAGACTAATTCTAATAGAATTCTCTATATTCTCTATATATTCTCTATATATTCTCTAATAGAATTAGAGAGAAAAACTCTCTAATAAGAGAAAATAATTTTTATTTCCTTTCCTCTTGCTTTATTAGTCTTGTCCCAACCTGCATGATCACCACCCACCATAGACTCTTCAGGGCACACCGTTCATATGTGCAATATAAGCCAGCCTGTGCTGCAGTGTACTCTTTTGTTTTATACCAACTGTATGAAATCAAGGTTTTCTTCTGAGCATAATGTGTTTTGGATTTGTGATAGACCCATGTGTCTCACTATTTCCCTGATAACTGCCGGAAAGTTGCCAGGCTGCTCTGTCTGGGCCCGGTGTCCATGTCTGGATCTACATGCTGTCAAGTTCTCTGGTTTTAAACATCCCTGTGATGCAGCACCCTTCTTAGCTTCTCTGGCACATCTCCAGAAGACAACCACCGTGTTCGAAGGTGGCAAGACACAGTCCTGAATAATCCTTCAAAAGAGCACTCAGGAAGGGGAAGAATGAGTCCATCCCACCCAGTGTCTTCAGAGAAGGCTGTATAGGAAGGAACAAATGCATGTCCAAATTTATTCATTGCCACGGTAAAAAAAAAAAAATCAAAGAATTTATGATTAATTATGTCAAAATCTACTGCAATGACGGCATCAGCAAGGCATGTTTTTTTGTACTCATCAGTCAGGGACTGGGTGCAAATGGTCAGAAGGCAGCATGGGACTCACCAAGCCACGTGACAGTATTTCCCAGCATTGGTCACCATGCAGATGAAGCATTGTTTTATTATAGTAATTGCTTAAGGATGCTGCAGCAGTAGTTGAGCAGTGGTAATCACTGAAATGGTGTCACACATTGCTCAGAGACCACAGAGGGCTCCCCCTCTACCACCTGGAGGGAGGGGAATGGGAAATGAAAAATGCATGTGGTTCTCCTCCTCCTGACTTGGTGTACCGGCTTCTTCCATAAAATCATTATCGGACAACTAAGACCCCAGCAATCACCCAAGGAAGTTTCGACAGGAGGAATGGGCAAACATGCAGAACACTTACGTTCCTACAGCCAGCCGTGATGTTATCTAATTTGTGTTAGACAAAGATGGACAACGTTTTGCAATCTTTAGGTCAGTTAATAAAGATCTTTCCTCACAAAACACTAACCACAGCAAATCTCTACTGATTGTCCCTGATTTTGTCTGATGAGGATTTTGGATTTACCTAGTCCAGCTGTCATGATAAGGACAACAGCTAGAATTGAGGACGTAGTGTCTGATTCAGCCTTCATAGGGCTACCTACTCCTGTACTTCCTTTACACTTGAAACCTAATGTATTTTTGACATCTATAGTCCAGTCACAATGTACAGTTCTTGGTAAAAACTCTTCAAAAAAACCTGTATTGACTAGTCTCTGAAGTGAGTCATTGCTTGGAAAAACAGGCTAAAGTAAATGGAAGAAGCTTTCTACTAGAAATATTCCTCAGACACCCTTTACCCCAACACCCCCTGCAATACCATGAATTTGAATGTACCCATTGGAAATTTGTTGGCTGCCAATGTGACTCAGTGCCTACCTCCTGTTAAATCCATAGCACTCACACAGATCAATAAAGAAATCCCTTTGAGGTCTCGCAAAAAAAAATGCAAAAGCTACCGGGAGACAAATATTACTCTTGGTCTGTAGCTCAGAATGGGCTCACACAGGCTCAGAGAGGTCAACGCAGGTTAGTTTCTAGACAGAGATCTCCGAGAAAAGTCCAGGGATTGAAGGAAGTTTTGTACACAGAGAAATAACCACAAATTAACCTCTGTGTTAGATAACGCGTTTCGTCTGTGAACTTCAGGATGATTTTGTAAAATTGTTCTTATACATGCAGGCATACTGATTTACTGTGTATGGAAACAATTCTATCTTATCCTTCAGGAAGTACCACAGAAGAGAAAGAACAGTGGCTTTATGCCATCTGTGCTCCAACCTTCTGAAGGAACTGAGAAGCTTCTCACATAAGCTACAGTGAGAATGTTTTCCCATGAGTGTCCTTACGTTGCGCCTGTTTATTTTTGGCCCCAAATTCCCACATATAATTATGAAGGAGGCAAAACTTTGGATATTAAAAAATGTGGAAATAGGAAACTAACATTACAAATCCCTTACACTCAAACATACAGTGGCCACTGCTGGCTTTTGGTCCTCCAGGATCTTATTCTTAAAGCTAATCTGAGGTTGAAATGAAATTCATCAGTCTCCGTTAACCCTAAACTACAGTTCATCTGGGCAACTGCTGCTGTAACCAGTGATAAATTTTAAATGCAAATTGCTAGCTATCCTTTTCTTTTTGCAGAAAAAAAAATAAAAATCCTTGGATTTTAATTGTACAAACATAATTTGAAACTATATGACATATGAGAAACAATACAAACACAAACAAATCACAACTCTTATGCGAGATTACACAACTGTGTTGCGAATATTGCAAATGAGAACTGTTCATTTCTTAATATTGATCAATATGGATCACACAGAAGAAACCAAGCCTATTTTAAATATTAACCCAGTATATTTTGCTCAATTATTTTTTTTAAAAATGGTTGCCCATTTTAACATTTGCCAAGTTAAAAGAGACTTCATCATTAACGTAAATGAAAACTGATCTCCGATTTAAATTAAAATCGCAGGGCAGAATCAGCCATGTTCTGGTGGTGTCTTTATTAATGTTCATCTAATATTTATGCTAGTACTTCTTTGCTTAATTTTAAAATTTAGTTTGGTTTAAAGACATGTTTCAAGTGGGTGAATCATCCCCCACCAAGCTCAGGGCTGCCTAAAGTTCCCCCATTCTTCAGAGGAGGCTGGTTAGAGTCAGCTCAGCCATTGCTGTGCTGCATCAGAAACGTACTATGTTTTCAGAATTGGTCCCAAAGCCTGAGATTTATTTTCTTTCCTAAATTTTCTAATTCAATGGGATACTGGACTATAATTAGGACTCCTGTAGTCTTCAGGCAATGCAAATTAGTAAAAACCATTTCTTGTACTCAACAACTTTTTTGCCTCAGTCTTCTCAGGCAATCTCTCTTCCCACACCCCTCAAGTAGATGGACTGCAAGGCAGGGACTGGGGAAGAATAGTCACACCCTCTGTAAGAGAAGATCGGGTTCGTGACCATCTGAGGAACCTGAACATACAGAAACCTATGGGACCTGACAAGATGCATCCCAGAGTTCTGAGGGAATTGGCTGATGTAGTTGCCAAGCTGCTCTCCATGATAATTGAAAAGTCATGGAAGTCAGGTGAAGTCCCCGGTGACTGGAAAAAGGGAAACATTAGACACATTTTTAAAAAGGGTAGAAAGGATGACCCTGGGAACTACCGACCTGTTAGCCTCACCTCTGTGCCTGGGAGGATCATGGAACAGATTGTCCAGCACGTGGAGAACAGGAGGTGATTTGAGACAGCCAGAATGGCTTCACCAAGGACAAGTCTGGCCTGACCAACCTAGTGTCCTTCTATGATGGAGCAGCTACATCAGTGCACAAGAGAAGAGCTACAGATGTCGTTTAGCTGGACTTTTCTAAGGCCAATGACACGGTCCCCCACAACATCCTTCTCTCTAAATTGGAATGATATGGATTTGATGGATGGACTATTTGGTGGATGAGGAATCGGTTGGATGGTAACATCCAGAAGGGTATTGGTCAAGGGCTCAATATCCAGATGGAGACTGGTGACAAGTGGTGTCCCTCAGGGGTCCATATTGGGACTAGTACTGTTCAATATCTTCATCAATGACACAGACAGTGGGATTGAGTGCACACTTAGCAAGTTTGCAGATGACGCAAGCTGTGTGGTGAGGTTGATGTCCCTGAGGGACAGGATCCTATCCAGAGGAAAGGCTCAGGAAGCGGGCTCATGTGAACCTCATGAGGTTCAACGAGGCCAAGTGCCAAGTCCTGCACTTGGGATTGAGACCAGCCCTGCTGAGAAGGACTTGGGGGTACTGGTGGATGAAAAGCTGGACATAAGCTGACAATGTGCTCTCACAGCCCAGAAGGCCAACCATATCCTGGGAAGCATCAAAAGAAATGTGGCCAGCAGGTTGAGGGAGGTGATTCTGCCCTGCTACTCCGCTCTGGTGTGACTCCACGTGGAGTATTGCGTCCAGCTCTGGAGCCCTCAGCACAGGAAAGACATGGACCTGTTGGAGCAGGTCCAGAGAGGGGTCACAAAAATGATCAGAGGGATGGAGCACCTCTACTATGAGGACAGGTTGAGAGAGTTGGGGTTGTTCAGCCTGGAGAAGAGAAAGCTCCAGGGAGACCTTATTGCAGCCTTTCAATACTTGAAGGGGGCTTATAAGAAAGATGGGGACAAACTTTTTAGTAGGGCCTCTCGCAATAGGACAAGGGGTAATGGTTTTAAAGTAAAAGAGGGTAGATTTAGACTAGATAGAAGGAAGAAATTTTTTGCAGTGAGGGTGGTGAAACACCGGAACAAGTTGCCCAGAGAGGTGGTAGATGCCCCATCCCTGGACACATTCAAGTTGAGGTTGGATGGGGCTCTGAGCAACCTGATCTAGTTGAAGATGTCCCTGCTCATTGCAGAGGGGTTGGGCTATATGACCTTTAAATGTCCCTTCCAATCCAAACTATTCTATGATTCTAGGATTCTTGTGCGACCTATATGCTTTAGTTCAACCCTGCCTGCAATGACAGACAGTGACCGCAAGACCTTCTCTCTTCCTTTTAAGTCTATTCAGATACCATGGTTCCACCCACTTTGTACATCTTTCAGGTTTTTTGGGCTAGACATTACAACATGACATCTAGAGTCACACGGTTTTCTCCTCTTATAGTGGGTATAATCTACAAGATTTTTAAAGTGGATTTGTTTTTTTAGGGATATTGGTGAACCTGTGTGTCTGAGTTCTGAGGAAGTTTTTGGTTTGGGGATAAGTCTGGGTCTGGCAAAAATTAATTTTATGATAATCTTATGGACCTTCCATCACCACAGATCACATTTTCCACGTATTTCTGACGTAAACCAGCAATCCAATACATTTCCTGTTAGAGAACTGATAACTGCAACTGCTTCAAAAATTTATTTCAGGTCTTCGTTTAAGACAAAAAAAGTTCTCAAACTCACAAGCTGTTTGTAGCAATGCCATTCTTCTTTTGATGATCCTTACAGAGGCCCTCACCTTATTAATATTTAATCTTTTGCTTAAAGTTAATCGTAGGATTAGTCCCTTTTAATTTCCTGGAACTATCCTTGTACTTAAACTGCAGAGGCACAAAAAAGTTTACAGGATTCATTTTAGATCTAGGAAATGGAGAACTAAATGAAACTAAAGATAAAAAAAATTATGTGCTTCAGGCTTCTTTTTTTCCCCCTCCAGCTCAAAACCTGAGATTTCTGTTCTGTTTCATTTGCTCCCTAATTTATTCCACGTTATTTTAAAAACAAAATGTGGCAGGTGAGTCACAAGTGGATGGCATATTATACTTCAGTAGCTTATTCATCCCCGATCATGTGAGCCAAGCTTACAATGGAAATATCTGTTAAGTTGTGAGAACATTTTGTCTCATCCGGAGAACAGCATGTCTCCTATTAAGGCTCGTTACCCAAAATCAGGGTGGCAAAGAGAAGTTACCAGCAATAGTACTTGCAAGTGAGTGAGGTTACCGAGATAAAAAAATGTCAACAGCTGGTTGTGAAAAACAATCTAAATTGTATTCAGACCATAATTAATATAAGGATGAACAGGCACTCTTTCATCACCATGTAAGACTGCATCTTAAAAAGAATATCTGTATATAAATGAAAATAAACTTACCAAACATACTACAAGGGAATTGCCTGGCTTTTCTGAGGTTGATAGTTTCTGTCATCATAAATTTTTCTGGCTTGTTAAAGTCAATCTTTCTGTCCTACTTCTCACCTACTGTGTCTCTGCTTGTGTTTCAAACCTCATTGACCACAGCATCGACGACAAGCCACATTTCTTGTCCTGTAGCTCCACCCCATTTTTCACTCTGAGTCTAAAACACATCAGCAAGACAGAGGCTATTATCTGCCTCTACAGTTCCCTAGACTGGTTCAGCACACAAAAATATAGACAGGATAGCTAGGTGTGCAATTGGTACTCTGCCATTAGATTAATTTGCAGCATTATTCACCTTATATAGCTGTAATTTCTGTTATACAGAGATGGTCTTTCTAGACCAGTTAAGTCAGTTACAATAGGGGAAACATTATTTAAAGGTACTTTGGATCCCTACCATACAGAATCACTACAAATAATGCTACATACTTTTAAAAAATATATCCTTCCCACAGCTAAAGACCCAGTGGAGGTAACTTTCTCTTTTAACAGTTATACCTACCCTGGATCAGCTATTCAATATGTTTCTATCTCTGTTCTTTTGATCTTCATTTACTTAATCAAAGCCAGCTGTTTTCTCCAAAGAAAAGCAATAGAAAGAAATATTGGTTTATTAATCTTTTCTGAAGCTGATGCATTCTTGAGCTGAGCACTGTCTGAACTTGGAATGATTTACATTCTTGTTTTTTCCAAAAAGGCTTTCTATTTCCCCATCGTTTCCCTCCTAGCAGTCCAAAAGATTTTCAGAGTGGTAAAACCTTCATCTACCACGCAGGTGAAGTTAAATATATTCCTATTCTCTTTTCAAGACTAGGCTCATTATTTTCACAGCTCTTTGTTTCTGATGAATTTGAAAAACAAAGGAAAGAACACAGCGATAAATGGGCTGCATTATATTTTTTCTTTTTTTTTTTTTCCTTGACATTGAACATAAATCCATTCACTAGAAGATACAGGACGAAGGTTTGAGATCATATACGCTCATGTAACACCACCAAATGCAGAAAGCTCGTATAATTTAGCAGTTCAGTACCGTAAGGGACCTTGGCTTAAAATCTATACACAATATGCTAGCATGGCTTTTCTGCAGCCAGCAACTTTTGACGCTTGCTAAACAAATGCCTTAATAGCACAAGGTATTGCATTGTATACTATTAAATAATTAGGGGACAAAAGGCACTTTTGTGCGCTGATGCTTCTGCAGTAGTTAATCTCCAGGCAAATTTTCCTGGAACTCAGGACAGCTGGTTGCTGGCCAGGGCCTCTGCACTGACTGCTGTTTGATTGCGTGTGTGTGTTTTGCTGCTGTGTCCCTGCGTCGCTCTGGCCCGGCAGGAGTTTTGAATCCAGATGAAATGCAGGGAGCGCTCCATTTCTGATGCATCACTCGCTGGCACCCTCCTCCAGGATCAGTGTTCAGCTTTGATGTCTGTGAGGCAGGACATGGTGCATCGCCGCGCATGGGAGGACGCCGTGCCTATGATCAGAAGGCAGATCAGGACACATATGCACCTCGAAGTCTTGCGTGGAATTTTAAGTAGCTGAAGGAAGTTAGTTAAATTTAATTAACTGAGAGTACTAGCTGCCTCACTAGCTCTCCCTGCCCCACCTTCCCATAACTGTGCATTTGAAGGAACTTGGTGAGGAGCTATATGGCTTAATCCAGTACCGTCAATATAAGAAAACTGACTGCCTTCAACCTACGGCCGTGTCCCTTTTGAGGAAAAAAAAAAACAGAGACACATGAGAGGTCTCTAAATCTGTCAGTACAATGGTACGTTTCCTACTCCTGTTTTCTTTCAGCCCACTGCCCAAGTCACAAGGAGCTCATTTAAAAAAATTAACTTGAATTTCCCAATGTAAAAAATGCCCTTCACCCATTTTATTCCAGATGAGGGCAATCACACCCAGTAAGTCAGTGAAGCCTCCCACCTGCACACCCAATGGCCCAGATGGGGAGCAACGTGCCTCACATCGGTGCAGGAGAACCACAGTGGGCTGAAATCATGGCTTGGGAAAACCTGCCATGCCGGGGAGGGAAGCCAGGCAGCAAATTCCCGCTGGCCTCCCTCCATGCCAGGACAATTGCAAAAGATGAAGGAGGATAGGGAAAGCAAGTTCACTCCTCAGCCTTACCACGGGATGAGGGGAGGTCTGTTCTTTTCCTTCTCTTCTTTAGGAATATTTCTACCCACAGCTTGAGGCAAGGGGAGGGGGAAAGAAAGGAAAACCCTCCAGCAGTGCTTGGTCTGTCCCAGTGAAGAAGACAACATTCTCCATGGCCAGCAAGGCTAACTGAGCTCCCATGCTGGCTCAGGTGAGACTTCAATGCTTCTAATGGCAAAACACATCAGTGATGATCTAAAAATTACCCAGCAGTTTACATTACAGGTTCCAGTATGGGGCAGTAAAAATAGGGATGTATCCAGTTAATAATAACACAAGTGTTGTTTCTATTCATCGTTAGATGTTCAGGGTGCAGGTTTTCTCCTCAGCTCCTGAGAGATTTACAAGTCGGGGTGCAGACTTTCTCCTGAGTACCTGAAGGATTCATGTTCACTAACAAATAGCTTAGAAAAAGTCTGGGCTAAGCTGTCACAACTTCCAGGACATGAAAAGCTAGGCCTGGTGGCAATGCACATTACTGGCATGTTTTCTGGTTAAATCAAACTTTGGGCAGCTAGAGTTGTAAAACAGCCAATAAACTTTTTATAACATATCATAAATAAGAATGCTCACACTGACTGTTTGGTTGAAATAGGCACTTCTTCATACCTCATATTTTGTGATCTCTTGGCTCCTACACTGCTGCTTTTACAGCTACATCAACTGGATGTTTCCCCTTGGCTTAGGGAGGAAAGCTTCTGGAGGGAAGCAAGTTTTCTAAAAGTTATTAGTATGCAAGCTGCTTAATGTCTGGAGGTTACTACTCTCAAATGCTGCATATGCATCATTTATTATTCTGTTCTTGGGACTTTCAGGTGGGTTTGTAACTTGTGATGTACTGGGAACACAGCAAATGTTACCAAAAAGTAACGTAATTCAAAGCCATGAATTTGCTTCCTCCTTCCTTATTCTTTCAGTTCACTTTCTGGAAATATTCAATGAATGATTTTTCATTCATGGGCATGCTCTTAGATCTAGGCAGTTATTTACAGGCACATCTGTGGCACTCATCACTGGTATTTCAGCAGCCCTGAGAGGAAGGCATGCATTCATCCCCACATTGAGCAAAAGACAACCTTAGCAACAGGGAGATTAGGTACTTCGCCCTTAGTCACAACCAACCATCCTCCTCCAGCAGCCCCGGTCCCTGCAGTCTCAGATGTGACCATGGAGGAGGACTGTAGGACTGGGGTTGAACACGGCTGTAGCCCAGGAATGGGAGAAACAAAGGGAGTGGACCAGGAAGAGCCAGTTGAGACCAGGTCAGCTGAGGGCGAGGAACTCAGCTCAGTGTGCTTCAGACCCCATGGTATCTTTCCAGGTCTCTGCCAGATCTCAGAGTGTGCCTAAAGAAGGCTGAGTGGGCATGAGAAAGCAAGGGGACCCCCCACTCCAGCTCTTGCAGAGTAAAGCAGGTGACATTTCTCTTGGTGGTGTTGGGTGGAGGACACTAGCCAGCCGCTGAAAGCTACATGGGGCAGAGGAGTTCTGCTTTTGTCCCTGGTGTGAGCAACAGCCAGGAGAAGGGAGCTGCCTTTTTGAAACATGTGGTTGAACAACATATGTAACTCATGTTATGCACCTCCTGTTCCGGGCTCGCGGTGATGGGCAGAGATGCTTGTGTGCATGCAGATGAGTATGTACCCAAATTAGTTCAAAAACACTAAACCGATTTTGCATTTGGTTGTAAGATTCCTCCGGCACTGACAACTTGTATGCCAAATTACAGTTTGGAGGGACATTTAATGGCCGCATTTAGAAACTGTTAAACACAAGGATTTCTACTGGAAACACTGACAGAGCCCAAACTCTAGCAGCACGTGTGAGCTCTGCCCTAATTACGACAGTGCTGTATAAATCACAGCTTTCAGCCTGTCACCACTCAAGGCCCTGATGAGAGTCCAGGACAGGTCGATGTGTGGGGATGATCAGAAGCGAGTCACAGCACACACCTGAGTTCCTGTGATCTCAAGTGCAGTGATTATTAATGTGAGAAAGCCAGAATGATGGAAAGTGGCCCAAGTTCCAGTAGAATTTATAGCTTTTAGTGCCAAAGTCCCTCAGCCTTGCCCAGTTGTTACACACCTGGAAGTGGAATACCGAAATACGCTCCTTCAATTTATCTTTCTTGTTCCTTATGGGACTAATGATGGACAGAGCAATAGGTAGCATAATTATAGATACCCACTTGCAGACAATGAGTTTCATGCAGAAACACTGCGCTCTGATACCAAAACGCTTTCCAGACAATTCAACATCTTAAAGCTATGTTATAATAGTAGCATTGTGCTCATATAGGAGTAGCATTTGGAGTTTTATTTCTTTATATTAATACATATATATATAAAAGATGACAGGCTGATGAAAGTGAAAGTAATTCTTACTCTAAAAGTAATTCCTAACTCAAAAATTGTTAATGTATGTGAAAAATGTTACTCGCAACATTTTCTTGAGTGCAGGGTATGCTGCATCTCTTATGGATCTCTCAGCATTCTCAGTTTTAAGGCACTTCCAGGAATCACAGAATCACACAATGGCGGGGGTTGGAAAGGACCTCTGGAGATCATCTAGTCCAACCCCCCTGCCAGGGCACGGTCACCTACAACAGATTGCACAGGAAAGCATCCAGACAGGTTTTGAATGTCTCCAGAGATGGAGATTCCACCACCTCTCTGGGCAGCCTGTTCCAGTGCTCTGCCACCCTCAAAGTAAAGAATTTCCTTCTCATGTTTAGGTGGAACTTCCTATGTTCATGTTTGTGCCCATTACCTCTTGTTCTGTTGCCGGGCACCATTGAAAAGAGCCTGGCCCCATCCTCCTGGCATCCACCCCTTAAGTGCTTATAAGCATTGATAAGATCCCCCCTCAGTCGTCTTTTTTCCAGACTGAAGAGACCCAAATCCCTCAGCCTTTCTTCATAAGAGAGGTGAGCAGAGGCACCCAAAGGATTACAAATACATGTGAGCAGAGGCACCCAAAGGATTACAAATACATAAATAATTTTATCTTACATAGAATCCTAGAATAGTTTGGATTGGAAAGGACATTTAAAGGTCATATAGCCCAACCCCTCTGCAATGAGCAGGGACATCTTCAACTAGATCAGGTTGCTCAGAGCCCCATCCAACCTCAACTTGAATGTGTCCAGGGATGGGGCATCTACCACCTCTCTGGGCAACTTGTTCCGGTGTTTCACCACCCTCACTGCAAAAAATTTCTTCCTTCTATCTAGTCTAAATCTACCCTCTTTTACTTTAAAACCATTACCCCTTGTCTTATTGCAAGAGGCCCTACTAAAAAGTTTGTCCCTATCTTTCTTATAAGCCCCCTTCAAGTATTGAAAGTCTGCAATAAAGTCTCCCTTACTTCTTTTGATGCAGCCCAGGATACAGTTGGCTTTCTGGGCTGCAAGTGTACACTGTCAGCTCATGTCCAGCTTTTCATCCACCAGTACCCCCAAGTCCTTCTCGGCAGGACTGTTCTCAATCCCTTCATCCCCCAGCCTGCATTGACACTAGGGGTTCCCCTGATCCCAGGTGCAGGACTTTGCACTTGTCCTTGTTGAGGCTCATGAGGTTCTCACGGGCCCGCTTCTCGAGCTTGTCCAGGTCCCTCTGGATGGCATCCTGTCCCTCAGGGACATAACCGCACCACACAGCTTGGTGTCATCTGCAAACTTGCCAAGCATGCACTCAATCCCACCGTCTATGTCATTGATGAAGATATTGAACAGTACTAGTCCCAATATGGACCCCTGAGGGCCACCACTTGTCACCAGTCTCCATCTGGACATTGAGCCGTTGACCACTGTCCTCTCGATGCGACCATCCAACCAATTCCTCATCCACCATATAGTCCATCCATCAAATCCATACCACTCCAATTTAGAGAGAAGGATGTTGTGGGGGACCGTGTCATTGGCCTTAAAGAAGTCCAGCTAGCTGACATCCATAGCTCTTGCCTTGTCCCAGTGATGTAATCATTTCATCATAGAAGTCTACTAGGTTGGTCAGGCAACATAATTTCATGAAATTCATAGTTACAATAATGAAAGGCATAAGCAGATTGGAATATAAAAAAATAATCTCCTCTTTTGTCTTTCGCCCAGTTACAGCCTCTGTCAATACAGTGCTCAAACAAATTCAAAATGACTCAGTTAAACTTGCAGTCAGATCTTAGTGAAAAAAATCTGATTCTGCTCATGTCAAAAGCAAGATTTTCCTTAACTTCAATGGGACAAGAATCTCTTTCTAAGTTCTTTCCTTTTAACAATCCCCCTTTTTCCTAGTTTGCATACTCTAGTTGGTGCAAGGACAAAATGTATTACATGGATTCAGTGAAATACAGATATCCATCCCGTGCTGAATGAGGGAACAAAGGTTTTCTCATATGTATCAGAGCAAGAAAATGCTCCTAAAGAGAGGCATCTTTCTGATTCAACAGCATCAGTCTTCAGTGATCTCTAGAAAAGTAATAGGGAGATCTTTGTGAGAGCAGAAATGTCATCCCTCCCCAGTATGCCTCCACTTGATATGTGATCATAGAATCATAGAATAGAATAGAATCATAGAATCTTCATGGTTGGAAAGGACCTTTGAGATCATCGAGTCCAACCATACACACACAAAAAAACCCCTATAATCTCTGCCACTAGAGCATGCCCTGAAGTGCCAAATCTATATGTTTCTTAAATACGTCTAGGGATGGTGACTCAACCACCTCCCTGGGCAGGCTGTTCCAGTGCCTGACCACTCTTTCAGTAAAATAATTCTTCCTAATATCTAATCTAAACCTCCCCTGCCGCAACTTCAGACCATTTCCTCTGGTCCTGTCATTATTCACTTGGGAGAAGAGGCCAACACCCACCTCTCTACAACTTCCTTTCAGGTAGTTGTAGAGGGCAATGAGGTCTCCCCTCAGCCTCCTCTTCTCCAGACTAAACATGCCCAGTTCCCTCAGCCTCTCCTCATATGACTTGGTCTCCAGACCCCTCACCAGCTTGGTAGTTCCCCTCTGGACACGTTCCAGTACTTCAATGTCCTTCTTGTACAGGGGGGCCCAGAACTGAACACAGCACTCGAGGTGGGGCATCACCGGTGCTGAGTACAGAGGCACGATCACTTCCCTACTCCTGCTGGCCACGCTATTCCTGATACAAGCCAGAATGCTGTTGGCCGCCTTGGCCACCTGGGCACCCTGCTGGCTCATGTGAAGCTGTCTGTCCACCAGCACCCCCAGGTCCTTTTCTGCTGGGCAGCTTTCTAGCCACTCTTCCCCAAGTCTGTAGCATTGCTTGGGGTTGTTGTGACCAAAATGCAGGACCTGGCACTTGGCCTTATTAAACCTCATACAATTGGCCTTGGCCCATCCATCCAGCCTGTCCAGGTCCCTCTGTATGTACCCATGTAATAACAGTAGTACATCAAACCTTTCCATCTTTGTTCTTGAATGAGAATCATGTTTTCTCTTTCTCCCCTACTCACTGATATCCTATTGTGTTGGGTTTGCATGGCAAAGTTTGGTTAGCAGGGAGGTTACAGGGGTGGCTTCTGTGAGAAGCTACTAGAAGTTTCCCCTATGTTCAACAGAGCCAATGCCAGCCAGCTACAAGATGGACCTGCCACTGTCCAGGGCCAAGCCCATCAGTAATGGTGGTAGCACCTCTGTGATAACATATTTGAGAAGGAGAAAAAAACTGCACAACTGCAGACGGAGAGAGGATTGAGAATATGTGAGAGAAACAACTCTACAGACACCAAGGTCAGTGAATAAGGAGGAGGAGGAGGTGCTCCAGTTGCCAGAGCAGAGATTCCCCTGCAGTCCATGGTGAAGACCATAGTGAGGCAGGCTGTCCCCCTGCAGCCCATGGAGGTTAACGGTGGAGCAGGTGGATGCCCAAAGGCAGCTGTGACCCCATGGAAAGCCCAACCTGGAGCAGGGTCCTGGCAGGACCTGTGGACCCAGGGAGAGAGAAGCCCATGCTGGAGCAGATCTGCTGGCAGGACTTGTGACCCTGTGGGGGACCCACGCTGGAGCAGTCTGTTCCCGAAAGACTGCACCCCATGGAAAGGATCTACGCGTGAGCAGTTCATGAAGAACTGCAGCCTGTGTGAAGGACTTGGGTCAGAGAAGTTCATGGAGGACTATCGCCCATGGGAAGGACCCCACGCTGGAGCTGGGGAAGAATGTGAGGAGTCCTCCCCCTGAGGAGGAAGGAGTGGAAGAGATAACGTGTGATGAACTGACCACAACCATCATTCCCCATCCCCCTGTGCCACTCGGGAGGAGGAGGTAGAGAATTTGGGAGTGAAGTTGAGCCCGGGAAGAAGGAAGGTGGGGGGAAAATGTTTTAAGATTTGGTTTTATTTCTCAGTACCCTACTCTAATTTGATCAGTAATAAATTAAACTAATTTCCCCAAGTCAAGTCTGTTTTGCCCGTGACAGTAACTGGTGAATGATCTCTCACTGTCCTTATTTCAACCCACGAGACTTTCATTATTTTTTCCCTCCCCTGTCCAGCTGAGGAGGGGAGTGATAGAGTGGCTTTGGTGGGCACCCGGCATCCAGCCAGAGTCAACAGACCACACCTATAGCATCTCCAAATGTGTTTACAATTATTTCTCTACCTTTGTTAAAACCAGAAGATTTTTTAAATGAACTTAATAAAAATGTAGAAGGAAGAGAGGTGTTTTGTATGTATTTTAAGGAATTGCTAGCTGTTTGTTAAAGCCTTTTCATGCCTTGTCTGAGATCTTGAAATAATTTATTTAATAAAATGATGGCAATGACTCACAGCTTCTCTAATAGAGTTGTTTTCATTTATGTTGTATGCAGAAACAGCTCTGTTAATAAAAAACATATATAAATAAAGTAGCTCCAGAAAGGAATGCTGATTTGTATAAGAAAACCCTGGACAATTAGGAACTAATGTCTGTAAAATATTCTGTTGCCACAAGACACACACAAACTGATTGAAGACAGACACTTCTATGAGAGTTTTGTTGAGGCCAGCTTTATAAATAGATGCTCAATAACAGTAGGCCAGATGTTCAAAATAAATTGTCAAGCAAGGTTTCTTGTAACCAAGCTGAGGAAAGCCATCAAAGCAATTGTTTCACAACTTCAGATCACATTCTGAGCCTGTTAGCCTATTGTCAAATGATGCTCTTAGAGATGATGAAGTGCTCTCTCCTGTCAGAAGAGGCAATGCCACTCTTGGAAGAGTGACTAAAATAAAAAATTGGACTGAGCTTTGTTATGGAGCTGAATGTAGACAGGGCATTTTGAACCAAACCATAGTGCTTCTTTAGAGATGTGACTCTTGTGAGGGTTATTGCTGTTATTGGTGGGCTGATTGATAGCTTGCATATGGTCTGCATACTACACTGGTCAGCACATACAATATTATGTCCACCAGCTTACTTGTGTGGGTACATGTTGAGGGGTTGTAATATTATCACTTTACAATAGGAAAAAAAAAAAAGACAAGATTTTTTTTCTTCCATAAATATAGACATCTGAAAGTCAAGTGCCTAGTCTAAACTTGAGGCTTCCAGTGTAGTCACTGGAGAAACAGCTGCATCCAAAGGGTCACTTGTCTTCTCCTAAGTTAGGTATAAGTAATTTTCAGATGGTGACTTCTCCATTGGATATAGAACCTAGATACTTTCTGTGATAGGGATGTGATGTGATCCCAAAAGCCATAATTCTGATGTACATCTGTTAATATTGTTTCCTTTAAGGAACACCATAAAAGCACCAAAAGGAATTTGTATCTGAAAAGTGAAGATCTCTTAAAGCACACATTTTTTTTTTTAAGTGGACAGAAATGCAGATGTGCTGGGTAAAACTGAAGTAAAACAAATGGATTTGGAACCAACTGTCTCTGCCCTGCCCCTTGTGCCTTCCATGCTATGTCTTTTCCTCTAGAGTTCCCCTTAATCCAGCAATTTTTATCTGAGTTTCCATATTACAACAAATTCTAGAAAATTTTCTACGGGTCCTTTGGAAAAGTCTCTTTCTTTCTATCACCTTTGAAAACTAACTGTGTGTTTGGTCCCCTATCTTCGGAGCAATTTCCCAGTCTGGGTTCATTTTGTCCATCCCATATTACATTTCAAAATCTTCCTGCTTGGGCAGTATTTGGTTCCTCTACAGGAAGGAAAAGTCTCCTCCTTCCTCCAGAGGTTCCACTTATCCCAGAGTGAAGGAGCCAAGAAAGGTAAAAACAGTAGCCTTCTTCCCTAGCTGCTTAGTTTTCCACTTAACACATATATACCAAGAGTTAGGTGAGACAAAAAAATCACATTTGGTTTGCATAAGAAGAATAAGACTACTGCAACTCTGGATTTGTATGTTGAAATAAACAACAGCTTTCCACAGGAAAATTGTACTGTGTGTATGCATGTCTGGTATTTTTCTTCCAATTTGGTAACAAATTCCACAGGCTAACTCTGCATCATGTAGGGAAAAGTATTTCATTTATTTGCTTTAAATCTTCTGCCTGGCAATTTCATTTGATGCTCTTTGAAAAGGATAAGAATATTGTGGGAAATACTGAATAAACATTCTTCACTCATCATCACGATATTAGTCATAATTTTATGTATCTCAGTCACTTCCCTGTTAAGTCATCTCTTTCCCAAACAAGGTCATTGTGGTCTGCAAAATCAAAGACATGAGAAGAAGTGAAAAGAATTAGCCCAAGCCCTAAAATTTCACTTACTGCTAAAAGGCAATCATGCAGCCAAACAAAGCCTAAATTCTCACTAAATGTTACCCATAGTTATGGAAGTCTGAGGACTTCATGTGTTCTCCAGGTGGCTTAGATCTTAATTTTAAAAACCTCCTCCAAAGGAAAGCTAGAAAAGTTTTACATACCACTGCTAGTAATAAATAAATATATAAGGTCTATATGTTGCAGTTGACTAAATGCCATTGTTCTTTTTCAGCATTATCCTTGCTGCCATATGTTTAGAGTCACTGGGACCGCAGTACTGTGAATACCAGCCACAAAAGCTATCAATTAACTGTTTCTGAATGCCTCCATATTCTTGCAATACATCACTGTGGCTCCTCTAACCTTTGCAAGATGTTTTCTTCAGTCTTTTTTTGAACAGCATTTTGATGCTGTTGATAACTTGAAGTATAACCATTACAATGGCACCATCAGAACATATTCATGGCCTCAAACCCTGTTGCATTAGGCTTTGCACAGATCCAGGTATGGATACAGAATTGCGCCCAACTGCATACAATTTAAAAACTAAGACAAAATACTTCAAAACCACAAAAAAAGTGGGATTCTTCACAATAGTTTCAGATATCTCAGTTACAGATACTGTCATCTGAGCTATTCACCCCCAGCTTCCTTTACAGTCAGTGAAGGGGAACGGCCACTTTTACATAGCGAAATATCGGATCTAATCTGGCAATGCCTTGTTTCCTTCTATCCATTAAAGAGTAAGTCAAAATGAGCTCTTTCACAAACACCCATATCTAAAGATGTCTGCATCTGGTCAGATATAACCCACACAAACAGAAATACTGATCAGCATGATGGTGACGGTCTCATTACGGTGCTCATTATATAGCCAAGTAGGTTTTACAGAAAAAAAGCCCACCGTGGCCCCGTAGGTGCTTTGGGGAGCTGTTCATTATCATGAGAAGTCAGAGAAAGTTAATGGAAAAAGTCAGTATACTTACAGAGATATAAGATGATGGAATCTATATGGAGATTCTCAGGTGTCTGAGTGGTTAGGAAATATATCTCAGAGAAGTTAGAAGGAAAGACTCTGCAACAGCAAGGCATGGCATGGGGTAGGGAATTAGAGAGATCTGAACAGAAGATCACATCCATTTAAGAGCAGCGTGGCAATATTGTGACAATGAAAAGCAGTTAAGAAGTTTGAGAAACAAGTTTACAAGGAAGAGATGTTGAGAGGTTTGTTTTCGCTAAGTTCATCTTTGCCTGATTGTTGAATTTTAAGACATGAAGAGGTTTTCATTTGAACATAAAGAAATAGATTTCGAGTAAAGACATGTAGGAAAGACATACCTTCTTGACACAGACACACTGGTTGGTCTTGTGTTCACAGATAAGACATAGCAGAAAGTGAGAAGAATCAAAAACATTATAAAAAATAAAGCCTTTCTGAACACCACTCTTCCCTCCCCAGTAACCAGCAAGGAGAATGAGAAAATCTTCCAGAGGACTTTCTGAATAAGCAGTTATGGAGGCAAGAAGAAAATGGAAAGAAGAAAAACTCACTGAAGCCAAAAAAAAAAAGGATGAGTTTTCCAAAAGTATGTGTTCATTTGTGTTCAAGTCCAAGGCAGCCAGACCGACAGGGGGAAGAAGAAACTTCGCTTTGCAGCTGGAGCTCAGAGGGGAATGGAGAAAGAATGGGCAGAACGGAACAGGAGAAAGAAAGAATGGAGAGGCAGACTGATGTGAGCTGAGCAAGAATAAACCTGCTTGTATGGTGATGGAAAAAGAGCCAGAACGTACTGAGAAGCTAAGGAGAAGACTAAAGAAGAGAATGGGATGAGGTGGAGCAACTAGAGGAGTAAGAGAAAATGGCATACAGCAACTGCCTGCATTATGACAGGCAAGGGGAAAAGGAAAGGAAGGTCAGGGTATGTTTTGTATTTATATATGAAATATACACTTTTTTCTTGAAAGAAATGGAGAATTGCAGTGTAGGCAGAAAGAAATAAAAGCAGGAACGGGGAGGGGTTAGAAGAGTGAGTGACAGGTGGTGAAACGGCAGCTGCTATTACAGGTGTAGGCACAGTGGAAATAGTAATTTATCTCTGAAAGTGACAGAGACAAGAGATTGTCTGTGGTGAGATCTAGAACAAAGTAAGCAGCAGTGCTTTACTAGCGATTTTTAAAGGTCGTCTTGTAATTTTTGCCGTGATACCTTGAGACAGATGAAATGCATTTATAATGTGATGATTCAAAAGGACACTAAAAGGGCGACCGTAATTTGCAGTTCATTGGAGCACCAAAGGAAACATCAGCAAAGCTGTATTATTATTTTTTAAAGTGGCAAAAATATGGTCACAAAACTTCCATTAACTGAGTTTTAGGCTAGACTGGTACTTTGAACTTCCTGATTATAGTTTTTTAGAGAGTCAGGGCTAAAATCTAAACAGACACACCACTTATTTCTGTGATTGAAGAAAGTATATCCAGTACTTATAAAAACACTTATGTACTTTAATAGTATAAAATGTTAAAAACATTTTTTATTTTAAAAGCTCTTCCAGAAAAAAAATCCAAATCCCAGTATCCCATAAATGTAGAAATTTCTGGCATTTCACTCCAGTAAAGTGTTAAAGAGCAGAGCTATACAGGTCTGTTTAATGCGTATCTGTAAGGAATTTTGCCCTGCACAATACCAGTTAGAGTGGTTAAAGCATACTGGGAATTTTTTGATGCTATTGGCTTTTGTCACTAACAAAGCCACAGTCAAAACCAAAACTATTTTAAGAGTGCTGGTTTCAGCATAACCATCTTGGGCCCCAGCTGGCAAAAGGCTCTTTGGAAGCAGGTTGAGACACTCACTCTATGAGAAAAGCAGATTTAAGTTCCTCTTCTGTCTGATTTAGAGGGGTAATTCTGGGTGACTAATGGATGCTTTTGGCTGAGTACCCTCCAGCAGTTCCTGAAAGGCTTGGATGTTTTCATTCAAGCAAGGAACATTTCTTTTCTGAATTTCGAAATGTTCAAAACGGCTTGATAATAACTAGCTACTAAGTGTTAGATCACATAGAGTAGGCCCTGTCTTATTTATTTTTTAATTTATAGGTAAGACCCTAGAGATTTGGCGTTTTACCTTTAGAGATTAAAATCTTGTTTCCTTTTAGTACAAAGCTGCAAGAGTTATGTAGGTTCCCTAATTAAAACGAAGATAGAAATGCACATATAATTAATTCAGAACTATTCTTAAAAACATGAAAAAGAGAAGTACAAATCTCACAATCTAAACAAAATCTTCTTCCTTTCAAAAAAGTATGTTCACAGCTTCCATTCTGGTCAGCAACTTTAGACAGCTGGAGCACACAGCTAAGAAAAAATACATTCTTATAATTGTATAAATTAGAGCAAGAATGATTGTAATTGCCCACATTCACTGCCAAGATGTCTCTACAGGTTTAAATTAGAAGACTTTTTACAGGCTTATGAGGGCAAATTGTTGCCATTGAGGAAAACAATAATTACTAAGTTTTGGACATTGCACAAGAAAATGAAGTTTTGTTTTAATGAACAAAAAGGTTTTTTTGAAGTATATACATGACTTGACAAGTCAGGCACACAGAACCTACCAAGTATCTGTCGTGGGAAAAATATAATTTATGAATAATCTCTAAGCAACATCTGCATTGAAGATACCTGTAAGTTACCTAAAAGGCTAAGAATCTAAAGGCTGACATGATTTACTCCAGTTACTGATAAGTCTTTAAAAATGCTTCTTTCTCACTTAGCATGATTTATTCAGAGGTCTGAGGGTGCCACAGGAAGAAGGAAGGGTGTCATTATTTCAATTTTACAGCTGAGGCAGCAGAAGAAAACAGAAGCACTGCGACATGTCCACATCGCCCACCTGGGGAAGTTAGTGTGGGATTTGTGGAGAAAAATCCTGCTCTTGCCTCTCCAGATAACTCTGTCCCCAGAACAGTTGGATTTTACTGGAGCTGAATAACTGCTGAGTAGTGCATTCACAACTATGCACAAAAAACCACAGTTCCTGATTTGATTCAGCTGCATTCCTGCCCTTTTTTTGTTCGTCTTGCTTCAATCTATTTTCTCTGCATATGAATGTTGCTGAAGGCAACTGATATAGAGGGGTACACATATTCATGGAGGAATAGGAGTTTGAAAAAGTGTACTCATCTTCTGTTTATTATTCATGATTCACTATTCATCATTCATTTTTTTTCTCTATTCATAAAGTTTCAGGCATCCAATCAGGAACGGAGACCAGGATGAATAATGGAAATACAGAGTTCACAGATAATACTCAGGCTGCAATTTGTACAGGCAAGTGATCTGATGAACATTTATAAATAACTGAAACACAGTATTTTGGGGGCACAAAAGAAAATCTTCCCTCAAGCAAGGAGGCAGATAAATGAACTTGATTATGGCTTGGGGCTCTAAGCAAGTTACCAGAATAGATAGCGATCTCCTGTGATATAACCTGACTTACCCCAGGAAGACAGAAGGCCATTAAGCTATGAAAACCACCCTGTCTTATGAAGATGCAAGTCTATCATTTTAACAGCCATCTCTGGGGAAAGATTGACCAGTATCCACAATTGGATTGAGGGTAATCGCGTCCCAGATCTAACCAGACCGGTGAAAACTTCTCATCTGCTGAGGAAGTGATTCCTGCAGAGTGCTGCTCTAAGGACAGGAGCTTTATATCACATCCCATGTCTTGAAAATTAAGGGGATTACTTTCCGTGGTGTGTACTCCACTCCTAGCTGTCCAAGAAAGGGCCACTCCTTAGTTTGCCAGGTGCTGTTGTTTGCTCTGAGATGTTCAATACTGCACATTTATTCAGGGGCTCACAAATTTTGGGAACAGTGGATACATAAGTCTACAGTATAGGTTAAATGGCCTGGTAGAAACATTGAGGGAACCCCCCCACAAAAGACAGAAAGATGCAGTGTCCTCAGCAATAACTTCCTGGTTAAGGCAGGGGCTTTACCCCTTCAGTTGTGAACAAAGCGCAAGGAGGATGGGGAGTCACCGTCTCCGCCAGAAGTTTCTTCTGTGGTGTTGTGGATGTGGTCCAGCTCCATGTCCCAGCCTGATTGCTCTCTCATCATATGCTATTATTAACATCCATGACTTTAACTGTTATACAGCCACTAGCTATTTGTTACTGCTGCGGTGCAGTGTTCAGATCACCATCAAGAGGCAAACACTTTAAGAAATCCTACCAGCTTTTTGACCCACTTTAGCAGAAGAGAGGTAGGTATCCTGAAGGGAATATATAGGCATTGTGGGACACTGCAACTTACAGTCCAACATATTAGTGTCAACTGTAGCTAATTTCATATTACTTAGGATGCCTGAAAAACTACTTACCTAAAATAACTGTTATACCTTTACCCCGTGCCTTTCTCCAGCAAAGCAAATCGGAGAGAGATGAAAAGAACTGGTCCAGTGAAAAAAATCTTTAACCATAGCAGGCAAGCCATGTCGTATAATTGTCTTCATGAACTGATGAACATAAATGCACCCCAAATCCCACAGTGAGCAGCATTCAAGCCCATGAAAAGAAATCCTCATATGCTGGGTGGGGGCCCTCACTTTTGCATCCCCTTCGCTCCTTCCTATGTGCCCAGTAATCTCCCCCTGCTATGCCTCGCTACGTGGAGAGCAAGCAGAAGAACAGCCAGTCCACCTAGGGCTGTACTTATTTTTAGGTGTTTTACCCTCTCTCCTTTGTATGAGAGAGAACTGATCCCAAAGTGACTGGCAAGAAGGGAAAGGTGAGGAAGAGCGCAATAAAGTAGGATAGGGGCAAGAGATCAGTGAGGTGAGCTAGCAAGATGGAGGTGTCGTCCCAGTATGTCCCACACAGCTGTGCCACACTGGGTCATGCTGTGACCGGGACAGCTTGCAGGGAGCAATGGGGTTGCAGCAAGGTGAGGGCACTGGCAGAAGACTTGATGTGCTTTCAGCCCGTGACTTGCCCACAGGATCAGCAAAGAGGAAGAAATGCAAGCAGAGGAAGGAAAGCATGTGGGGATAGAGGCAGGAGACAGGAGGGTGAAGCTCGGTTTATGGCTGGTGGGTGTGAGGAGGTGACAGAAGAATGCATCAGGAGAAAGAGAGGGAAACCCAAATCCAGTGAGGATAAGTGAAGGTATGTATTTGGAAGACTTAGGACCTGGGAGGAATCAGAGATGAAAAATTATGCCAGATAGGACAGTGTATACTGGTTTATCACTTTATGGAAGTTGTGAGAAACTCGTGCAGCCTAATGTGTGGGTTTCAGCAAATCCCTGGAAGGCTTTCAAGCACAACTGTCATGGTTTAATCCCGGTAGGAATCTAGGCACCATGCAGTCACTGGTTTACTCTCACACCCAGTGGGATGGGGGAGAGAATCAGAAGGGTAGAAAGCCAAAAACTCATGGGTTGACATAAAGACAGTTCAATAGTGGGGAGCAGGAAAAGAGAGAGAGAAAAAAGAGAAATCAACAAAGAGAAAGAAAACCAACCCAACCCCCAAAAAACAAGTGACACAGAAAAACCCCAACTGCTTACCACCAACTCACCCATGTTCAGACAGTCCCTGAGCAATGGCAGCCCTGGCCAACCTTCCTCCCCCACTCCATTTTATTAGTGACCAGGACATCATATGGTATGGAATAGCCTTTTGGTCAGCTGGGGTCAGCTGTGCACCCCCAGCGTGGTCGCTGGCAGGGCAGCGTGAAAAGCAGACAAGTCCTTGAGGCTGTGTAAGCACTGCTCTGCCATAGCTAGAACACCCCTGTGTTATCAACACTGCTTTCATCACAAATCCAAAACATAGCCCCATACTAGCTACTATGATGAAATGTAACTCTACCCCAGCCACTACAGTAACTCAGGTTGTTGCTTTGTCTGTATGTTTTTTGGGTGCTGCAGTGAGCTGAATTTTGGTCTATGTTTACAGCTCCGCCCACTCGGGAGTTTTTCGTTGTATGTACCCAAGGAAACCAATAATGACTTAATCACATCAGGAAACTTCCCAGTGAGAAAGGTTGGGGGTGAGGAGGGACTGATGTTAGAAGCAGAGCGAGGAATGAAGTTATTGCACAGCAGCCAGGGCTGTTTGTTTGCTCTAGCTGGTGACGTTAATTCAAGAATCATGCTTAAAACCACTGCCTGACATTTTTTTATATTTCCTTCTGGTTTTTTAGTTCTTCAGGGTTGGTCAGCAAATTAGCTGACAACCTTCTCTGAGAGGTTAATTAGAGGAGACTACTCAGGAACGCTACCCAGGCGTGTGCACACGCTGCCTGGTGGGAAGCTAACAGATGTATAAGAACCTTGGAAACCTCTATTTTTGTAACTGGGGAATCTTTTTCTCCGCAGGACCCAAGTTCAGGCAGAGGTCGGATCCTTGTTTCCTCCCAGTGAGGATCAAAGTCTGTTGAAACTGAGTAATGCTTAGAGTGGGAATCAGAGCCTCGGCTTATGGCAATAGAAACTGGAGAGGTTTTGCAGCTCTCCTCAGTGCAATGTTATTGATTTCCAGAGTAAGAAATTACTGCTCCTACGGTTTAAACTTTATTCTGTTCTCTGATGTTTGAAATTGGTTTGTCTTTTAAGCTATGCTAACACTCGACATGTAATATAAGATGATTTTGTTGTCGCTAGCCAGCAAATGTTTGACCTCAACAGAGAATGTGAATTTGTAGCACAAAGCTATAGAATTACTTCTCAGTCCTTGCATTTGTTTTGACTGTGCCTGGTATGGAAATGGCTCCAAATCCCGCTTAGTCATTCGTTGTAAAAGGACTGAAAAGGAGCCAGTCAATCTTCAGCCTGAAATTTTGGGTGAGCTTTGGATCAGGCAGCATTTGCTCAATCAGGAAACTCCAAACAATAGTGTGAAATATGATTTCCCTGCTCAGTCACAAGCAGACAATGGCGAGTATAGGCGTACATACACTCAGTACTTGCTACTAGTTCCTTCTGATCTCTTTTCTTCTCTCCCTCCATAGTCAGCTAATGCCATTAATATAACTGAAACTCCATCTTGGGAACAGGAGCACAATTAGAAACCCTCGTTCTGGCACTCATTCATTTGCCTTAGCAGATCTTTCTGACTCCCTAAAACAAAGTTCCTGGAGATCCTGGTTCTAACTTTCCTTTGGCTTGTTAATTCATGTATGCAGAGAGGGAAAAATAGCAGGCGTCAAGAAACAGGTATCACGAGCTTGCAGTAACTGAACTGTCAATTCAGGTAACCGCTGAAAGCCGGCACTAGCTCTGAGGAAGTCCCTCTCCTTTCTTCTTCTTGCTGACAGCATACTTGGGCATGAGGAGGGAAACTTGCACCTCCACACTGAATAGCCCAATCAATCTGAATAAGCAAGAAACAATACATGAGAGAGACCCCTGAGGCAATGAAGGAACCTTCAATTCTAAGAAGATCAAGATTGCATTTATTTATTTACTTACATTCACTAGTGACTCAAGTTAATTAAAGATCTCCTGCAAATTCCCCATGAGATACATCAATGGCTTATGGTACTACATGTTATTTCTACTGGAAATAATGACTTGTAGATGCAGTAATTCCCCATAACACACATCTTTACTGCAGTCTGTCACATTAGCCCCTGGTTCTCATGGTGCCGAAGTCCATTATGGTGCCCACGACTTTTTCATCTCTATGCAACTCCTTTAGTATTTAATGTTATATATTAGATAATACAGACCAATAAGCACATGTGTTCTGTTGTGCTCCCATAGCTCCATCAACTCATCTTGAAGAAACAATGGCTGCAAAGTCCTCTGAGTACCTCCACAAGTGGTTGCTGAGAAGTTTTGTCTTTCCTGTAGAGTCACAAAGCTTCTACCAGTTTCTGTAGAACGTGAGGTACCCTCATCCAAGACTTTGCCTCAATGAAATTCTTCATCAAAGAGTCTAACTGACACTCATTCATTCACTGAGTTCAGTGAATGAATGATGCATAGAGGTGGTACACTTTCTTTTGGGTATAGTTTCATACATACTGGATGCTGAGCTGAAACCTGTGGTGCCAGGACCCACAAACAGATATTTTTCCGTAAGATCCCACCCTATGAGAGCTCTCACACTGGATGCATAGGTGGAATAAGAGTTGATTAATTTATTTACCCAAGAGCAGGCATAGTGGTTATACCACTCACCTGAAGAGAGGTATTGGTACTTTATGTTCTCTGAAATGGGTCCAAACTGAGAGTGAAACCGTAAGGACAGATTGGTGAAGGAGATAATGTCAGTTCAGGTTCCCTCCAACAGAGAGGAAATTTGAAATTGGTTTTCCTTGATGCCAGGTGAAAGCACAAACCCCGGGCTACTGAGTGAAAGGCAAGAAGTGGGGTGAGTCCTCTTACTGCTCTTTGTGCAGACATAGCACCTACTCTGCCCATGGGCTTTTCTTTCTCCCCTGCATTTCCCTATCTGTAAAAACTGTGCAGTGTAATGATATTCCAGCTCAGCCTCTCTTAGGCTCATCCATCCAAGATCTTTGGTTAAAAGAAAGCTCTTTTGAAAAATCCTATTTGTAAAATAGAAGTGAAATAGCTTCCTCATTCCAGAAACTATGTTGTAATTTTTCCATCCTTCTTGAATCCTACATAATGTTACCTTGCAATAGTTCCCCGTTTCACTTGCTGTATCCTGGCTGTGTGTTTCATAATAGCCACACTGGGCTGGCTGGTGGCCCACTGACACAATGAAGCCAGCTAAAACATCCTGCTCTTCTCCCTCTTCTTACATGTTCACCCAATTAACTTCCTTCTTATAGCAGTTTTGTATTTCTGGGTGCATGGTCTTGTCTCATGCAATCAAAAAGAATTATAAATGACAAATAAAAATCAGGAAATTATCTGTTTTCCCGGCTGCCCACAAGAGTTATTAAAAAATTCATTTGCCTTTGGGGAAAAAGATCCTGCTAATTCTCATCTGGTATCTAAGTTTGTAAAGACACCTGAAACCAGGCAACTGTTACTGATCTTTGCCAATATTTTTATCACTGTTTATGCTACAAAATTGCTGCACACTAATTCCTCCTCCTCTCCCCCCCCCGCCCCCTTCACATAACTCTATTTGTGCCACGTACAAAAATTCTAGAGGACTGTATCATATTCTTTATTTTGGGTGTGCTACTTCCTGAAGGGAGTTTTGCTACTAGTGGGCACAGAGCGGCCACCCCTGTGCATTCAGAGTTGCACTGAGACTGATGGGGTTACTCTAGATTCATCATTATTTTAGAAGTTCATAATTTGGTCATTTTTTTAGAAGTTCCAAATGGTGTTGCAAGTTACAAAAATCTGGTTGCTACATAGTTTTTTTTATCGGGCCTCTTATACCCTTTCCTTACTGTGATAAGAAACTCCACTAGTGAGAGGAAAGACTTTGATCCCTCCTGGGCTGCTAGCTGAACATAAATACATAAGCAATATTGAAAGAAAAGAAACCATGAAAAGTGTAAATAAAGGATGGTGGAAAAGCCCAGCTCACTCATTTTTTCTGCTCTGTATCTGTGGCTACAGTTATTTCCCTGGGGACCAAGAAAGTGAAGGAATGCAAGGTTCATAATTTCTCTTCTATCCAGGGAGACCACATGAGAATGAGATGAGCAGATGACCATCCCTGCAAGTCAGAAATAAGACCTGTGGTATTCAAAGGGGAGGAGTAAAGAAAAAACAGGAAGGAAAACAGGCCAAATGGGTTCTTTTAAAAGCTCTTTTGAACAAAGGAGACACACTATTTTAAATGATGGGTTTTACTTAAAAGTAGTGTGCATCGTACCCAGTGAATGTACAAGAAGAGGAGGTACATAAGCTCTCCATTCTGCCTTGCATTATTCCTCCGAGATCTGAAATTAGATTTATAAGTTACTTTCACTTTCTGGCTTCATAAACTCAGTGGTTTGGCACATACAGATGAAGGAGTTCTGCACATTTGCACAAAACCTGTTGAGGAATATGAATCACCTGGACCTGTACAGGGACATTCAGAGCTAGGCAGGGGACATGGCTATTGCAAGGCTTGAACTGCTTGAACAGGTCTTGTGAAAGTGGGAGCCGCCTCCCCTTCTTCTTCTGAAGAAAGAAAATTTAGTCTTTCCTTTTAAGCCCATAAGGAAGTAATTTTTGTTGTTGTACCTCATCACGTGCATTCTCCTCTAACCATTCTCCACCAGAAAGCTGTCTACCAAAGAGTGAGATTGAACTGGAATTCTCTGGAGCAAAGAAAGTTCCCGAACCTGAAGAAAGGAAATAACACCGGATTTTCCATACCTGCTGCGAATGAAACACTTGCTAATAATACTTACATAAATGCTAACCTGACCTCATTCATCCACCTCCAAACAAAGCAGAAGCTCTGACTTCGTTTTGTGAAGAAACGATATGGCTTGTGTACATATGTGCATGTGTGTTCATGCATGTGCACATGGGTGACACTGAGAAATCCTACTGAATCCAGCCCCTCAGAGAGACTTACCATAAGGAATCCATTGCTTACAGATCCTTTCAGCCTCAAGCATAGCGGTGGTTGGTATCAGCACATGGTAGAAACATGATTCGCAGTACAGAAAATTTCAAAATTATTAGATGCCAGTAATATCATACAACTGTGATAGCAGTGCCCACTCTGCGCTGTTCCGTATGGGCTGCCCTAGCCCTGATCTGCACTGGTTGGCCACATTGTGCACATTTGCCTCCATGCTCCCGGCTGAGTCGTCTTGTCCCTTCCACCAGCCAGGGTGAAACAACATTTCAGCTGCTTCTGCACGCACTTTCTCCTCCAGCACTTGGATTGGGGAGCAGGGCGAGATGCGTTATAATGGGGTCAGTGAGGGTCACCAAGGAAGAGTCTTATTCTGGGAGAATTGTTCACATGCCACATGCACTCCAGGAGATGGAGTCTCCTTGTGCCAGGCCAGATCATCTGCATAGCGAGGATGTCAGTGAGGAGGGCTAGATCTTTGCTTCCAGCCACAATGAATCCGGCTAACCCCCTTAAACGTAATAACACTGGGTTTCTTGATATTACCTTTGGTATTGCAAGAGGTTCAACCGTTTGTCTGCTTCTATGCAGGGCAGGAGCTAAGTCCTGAGCTGTGTTCCTTCTTGAGCCACTCTGGTTAAGCACAAAGCAGAACTTCAGCTTCCCTGGGGTTTATACAGCCCCAAAGTCATGTGTAACGAGTTCTCTGCCTAAATTGCACCAGAGTCCTAGTCTAGATTGTAAATCTGTTTTGACTTTGTTTTAAGGGAACTCACTTGTCATAGTCTCTGACTTTTCATTACTGATAACTGGCAACTCTCACTTTGCATACAATTTCTATATGGGATCCAAGTGCTTTGAATAAAATGACAAAATCCTTTTCCTCCTCACCTGACTGTCTTTAAACCCATCTATTTTTATCACAGGTAGCTTTTGTCTTCCCTCACTTATCTAAGCTGTGTGCAATGTATCTTCTCGCTTTGTGTGGGTGTCTCACCAGACACAAACTATGATCCAGTCAAGGTATTTATTAATCTTTGATTCCTTCTGGCTTCATCCTTTCCCCTCCAGTTTGCCTTTTTTTTTTTT
>VYZM01022868.1:197608-247235 GCA_013398915.1 Dromas ardeola
TGGGGCTGGGTGGTGAGGCACTTACAGTATCAAGGAGCCCCTCAAACACCTCCACTGCCTGTATCCCCCAGAATCAGGAAGAGTTTGGATGCTCGAAGAGATTAACTGATCTGTTCAAGGTCCATAAGAAATGTCTGTTGTAGAAACAGTTGTCAGATCCCCTGCAAATCTGAGCAGACAGGGGCTTAAAACCAAAACCATCCTCTCTCACTGGGTATGAGATTTATCTTCCCTAAGAGCTCTTCATTCATTGACTCTCCCTTGTTCAGACTCCCAGATAATATTGTCTGGCAGAAATTCAGTATGTGCTATCCGACCGTCACTTGTAATTTTCTGGTTACAGCATAATCTACCCTAGTTCCACAGCTGCCCATTCTGCAGTTTCTTAAATCTTCCCTTGAAAACAGCCAATGTTAGGGGCAGACTATTGGACTATCTGTTCTGGTACAGTATGAAAACTCTGCCCCCTCTTTTAACAGCACAGCCACTTGTCGATGGTGTCTCCAAGAGATCTGGATTTGTGTTCAATCTGAAATCCCTAACATTTGGCAACTGGACTGATCTAATAAGCAGGATTTTGCAGTAGGGGTCTGGGTCTGACATTAGTTAACAAATATTTTTGTTAAAGACTTAGATGGTGACATGAGGAGTTCATATAGCAAAGTCTCCGAACTCCAAATGGCTTTGATAAATTAAAAAAAAATGCCCTGGAATAAACAGGATGCAGTTTAATAGGGTAAGTAAAACACATGTAGGCATAATCAGATGTGTGCTTAAAGGAGAAAAAATGTGAGCAGGACTGCAGGTCTGCAGAAAAAGACAGCAAATCCCAGCCAGAGCAAATGCAAACACAAAAAAGTATGCTAAACATGTGAAGTAATTCTTTTGTTATTCTCCTTACTTTTGATGACTCATCTTGACTATTGTGCCCTGTTTTGCATGCTGCATCTCAGGAAAAGTACGGTCTAACCAAAAGAGCCTGTAGGAAACCAACCTGAATGCTCAGTAGTTGAGGGAACACAACCTGTGGGGGAAAAATGAGCAGACCCAGGATATTTCTTCTAGGCTGACAGGGATCACCACTTCCAAGGTCCACCAAACTAGTCCTTCTTCCAATTCTTACCATATTACTCCCTGTAATTAACAACTGAGTGCACTCTCTCCAGGCTTAAATGGTGCCTCCAAGCCATTCCTCCCTGAATTCAATGCCTTTATCCAAGTTACCAGGAAACCTTGCGCATTTTCTCTGAAAAGCATTTCAGAATTTCAGAATGCTTGGAACATTAATTTAGCATGAAGGAGGACTTTCACTTTACTCACACTAGAATGATGGGGTCTATCAACCCCAAATTGTAATATTTCTTAGCAACATTTCAAGCTCCTTGCAGGAGTGAAGCTTCTCTTCTGGCATTTGTCCATCTCCAATCATCCAAATGGCTTTCAGTAGTTTAATTAATGAATAATGACACAAGATAGCTTTCACCTATTTGCCCTCAGCACATTTTCTTTTTATTTTCGGAAATTTTATGGGATTAATTTTTGATTTCCAAACGTAATAAAGCCCAGGGACATGGGTATTAACATAAGCTTATGGGGCCTAACATTTTATTACTCACACAAAGCTTTTCTGGATGAGACTTGTAAAAACAAAGACTGTTCTCTCATAAGTTAAAGGGCTGGTAGCACATTGAGTGAGGCTGGAGATACCTGAGATATTGCTTCAATTTCTATAACCTTGGAAACACTTCCTCCCCTGCCCCCCACGGAAAAGTCTGATTAAAAAAAGAGACCTTGGCTAAGCTCAAAACAATCTCTGAAAACCTATAAATCTTTATTAAATTCTTTGCTAAAACTCTGCTGAGGAGGAATGGAGACACACTTTGTTCTGGATATGTTTTTGCTGCGAAGTACTCAGGGGCCTATAATAAGCACAGAGCTCATCTGTTGCTAATGATTTGGAGGAAGGACTCTTGCACATTGCGGGATGATATTAAGGGCACCGTGCTACAGTAGTAGCATTATACTTCATCTGCGACTTAGCTGAGGCCTGACATTTGATATGTATGTAAAACACCACTTACATATGGTGCTGTAGCTGATGGCTCCTGGGCCGCGTTCAGCCCACGGGACACGTCCATCTGGCCTGCAGCCTTGGCGCTGAGAAATTGCATCCATGTGGGAGCAGTGGTCGGGGCTGAAGAAAAGCTGCTTGGGGGTTTTTGGAGGGCCAAACACTGAAGACCTTGGGGAACTGCTGCCACCTTCATTTGGCCTACGAGTAGAGTCAAAACCGAAGTCCCCACCCGCTATTAAAAGGCAGGGTCTAGCCTGTGTTTGATGATGGAGGAGATGGAGAAGCTGGCTCAGGAAGGGCTGCTCAGGCACTGTGGACCTCTCCCTCCCTCTAGTGGTTTGCCTACACATAGAAATTGTTGTAAATCTACTGCTGCCTCTGTGCTAACGGACTTGAGCCGGAGGTTCAAGTATTTCCAGGCTCAGTTCTGCATTTTTAAAGTAAAGGTCTAGGGTTAAATACCTACTGTGAGCCTCACCGCTACGAGAGGTCTCACAGTGTGGTGCTGAGCAACTGTGGCCCTTGAGGGACCGGGGATCTCCTGGGCAGCCTTAGTGTGAAACCTGTACTAACAGTGTGCCCTCTTAATCCCCCCTATTGACAAAACAGCGTTAGAGATTGCTAAGAGTTAGAAGCTCTTTAGATGCTTTTGGTTGTTGTGGCTGTTTTTATAAGATCGAGGGATCCATGCCATAAATCCCTGCTGACATCTAAGAGGATTGTTAAAAATACTACCAAAATCTATAAATCACAGTGTTTCTATGATATATTTATTATAGAGTCTAGGGTAGTTATGGTCTCAAGAGTTTCAGTCAAAGGAATCAAGGCAAAAATAATACAGTGTAGAAACCTAGACAGAGGGAGAGAGAGGGCTTCTGATGTGAGATGTTACGGGTTTGTTTGACTTCACAGCTTGGTTTATATGCTGCATCTGTCAAGGTATTTGCACTTGGCAAGTGAATTGCTCTTTTGTTTTTTGTTTTCAAGGTCAATGACTTCAAAGCTGGGTTGGAAAATATCAGAGAGAGGAGAAGGAGTGTGAAGAGGGAAAAAAAAAAGAGAGATGGGAAAGATGGGGAAGGCTGGAAATGAGCAGAAATACCAATTTCAAAAATACCCAAACAATGTGTGTCTCTGTTTCTTTTCAGCTGAGAGAACATGGTGAGTGTGGGCACCTTGCGGAGGACAGCCAGTACTCAAAGTCACTGTATGAATGATGTGGTGGTACCACGAAAGAGCAGGCATGTGCAAGACCTGCTCTTTCTGCTGCTGGGAAATGCTATCTTCTTAAGGATGAAATTCTCCTGCAGCAGAAGTCAACAAGGGCTCGCCGTTGATTTTAGCGTACCAGAATTGCATCCTGCTGACTCAGCCTCGTGTTGTGCTGCATTGCTAAATACGTGTCCCCTCTCCTAACTCATGTGCTTGTGGGAGAAGAGGTCTGCCCAAGGGGTCCTTGGCTGGTCTCGTGCCCCCAGCCAGCTGCAGCTGCGATGTTTTCTGAAGGCAAAACTGGAACCTGCCACCTCCTGCTCTACCAGCTTCTTTTCAACAGGAACTGTTTACTCATTACAAAGCAATATATATAAAAATATGGCCACAGCTCTACGATGGCGACTGCAATGCTTCAGCTGAAATGTCCGCGCACTGGGGAATGTGACAGATTCTGAGTCAGGCCCTTGAGACAAACACTAAAAGTACCACTTAAAAGTTATGTCCAATTCTAAATCTCTTTGAGCATAAACTGAACCAATGAAGAAGCGTTGCATCAAAACACTACAAAGAAAACAAAGTGCTGCAGTGTTTCAAGTATAGGAGAGTAAAAGCAGGCAAACAGCTTGATTAAATCTGATAGACACCATTAGTTTTGTTGCAGCAGCAGAAAGCACAATTCAGATGGTGCTTTCATCTCTCTTTTACCTCCTTGTAAAGGTCCAAAAATAACCCCAGAGAGTGAGAAGCACAATGTGTTGTTTCCTCCTGTCAGGCTAGCTAGGCTGAATCACAAACCTACAGGACTGTCCTCCTGTTTGATGGAGAGTGATTCTATTAGCCCTGCAATACAGAAAGGAAATTAAGGCACACAGGAGGCCACATGACTAGTCCAACATCACCAAGAAAGCCTGGGGTGAAGCTTGAAAGCAAATTCTTTTATGTCCTGGGCTCATACCTTAGCCATTTCGCCCTCCTTCCAGCCTGAACGTTTTGTAAATGTCACTGTTGATGCATTGCAAACATTTTTTTCAGGAAGAAAATATTTGTTTATTCTACCCAAAGCATGAAATGTGCTCAGTGTTACCATGTACTGACTGGCAGTCAGATGTGAACCTAAGTTCTAGTCCAGACAACTTCTTTGTCTCCTGAATTTTAGGAACGCCTTTGCCACTTCAAGTCAGAAGAAAGAGTCATAACTCTAATCTGCTGCTGCGTGCTGCAGCTGCTATTGGATAGTTGGAGAATATAAGAAACAGGACAAATATAGACTGATCCTTTCCTGATTTATTCTCCCATTATTCTAGCATGAGTGCTTCGTAATTTAAGAACTTCCTTGCCAAAATAAATTAAACACATACCATTTACATGATATCAAAACTGATACCAGGTCAAGTTTTTTTGCATTTGCATTATTTTAACGTACTAATTGGCTGACAATAGATGTCTGATTATTTTCTGCATCTGTAAAATGTCATATAACATTAAAAAGCAATATCTGGTATTTATTGGAAACATTTCACAGTTAGTATTTGCATGCTGCTTTCATTTCGGTCTTCATTTCCCTTTATAATCTAGAGTTTAAAGTTGAGTTTTGTACTCTTCGATATAAATTCAAGAATTCAGAGTTCATCCTGAAGCCAAAATGCTCACAGAAATGCCCTGGATCAAAAAGGCTGATGTTTTCTGACATAGTCAGACACCCAAATCGTTCACTGTTCAGTTTCTGGAAGCATTAAAGCCTTGTATTTATCCGTAGGTCAGGCAGCTGCAAATCTGAACTGTGCCCATGTTGAAATGTCTCTTTTTAAAGTAGGAGGCGATTCGGACTAATTTGTCCTTGGCCTCTTATGAGCTCAGACTACCACTTGAGTCCAATTATATGCTATGTCTTTGTGCTACTGACCTACAATCTACAGGGAGCTGAACTGAGAGCATCTCATCTGCTTCCCCAAAGGATTTTGGCATAATGATTTTGAATGTTTAGTGTGACATGAAGCCAATCATTACATCTCCAGCATTTTTGATTTATGAGCAATATTAGGCAGGAGCGGAGAGAGAATCCTGTTGTAAAGGTATTTTTGAGTATGCCGATTTTATATAGTGGAAGGAAATTACGGACTCAAGAGCCGTTAGCAGTGATTAGGTTCTGCATTACAAAGTATGTAGTGTAGGCATCCAACACTTCCTATTCAGTTCCACATCTCTTTTTTCCTGGGAGGTTAATTTTTTCAGCATACCCATATAGGATTTATTAATGGAGATTATTATGTTTCAATAATAAAAGGCTCAATATAAACACTGGCATAAATTTAAAAGATGTCAAAATGGGATGCCTTTTGACACAGAAACCTTTGTATAAAACATGGAACCGGGCAAAAGAAAAAGGAAACATTGGCAAAGTGGAAAAGATGTGCACTGCTCAATGAAACATGCTTTGTGTGGAGTCTTCTTGGCAGCTGGCCATGAGCTCCTTGCCTATATGCAGGAGAAGGAACTTCCATAGGCGGCGTGA
Source organism: Dromas ardeola (assembly GCA_013398915.1). NCBI lineage: Eukaryota > Metazoa > Chordata > Aves > Charadriiformes > Dromadidae > Dromas > Dromas ardeola. The sequence continues at coordinate 203,410 of VYZM01022868.1, forward strand.
TTGGAGCCTTGTCTTTGGCTCACTTCTGGTAGGGCTTTAAGACAAACCCAGCTGCGAATTGTGTAGTCATTTCCCAAGGCAGGGAGGCTAGAATAGCAAATGGGAACGGTCCAGGTTAGACTCTTTTCACGGATTTCAGCAGGCAGCGTAGCCTGAGGGCAGGCAGGGAATGCACCTTGGCCTGTTATAATTGTCCCTTAGCAGAGTTTGTTGTAATCAATCATCTTCTCTCTGGTAAATCTCCCTCCTGGTAGTCTAGTCCCACCGGCTTCCTAAAATCTGTGTTGGCAATTTTACAAATCCTGGAGGCATGCAAAGTCACACGGTTACCAATGTCAATGCTGAAGTGACTCAACATTTTAACTATTTTTTTAAATTGAATAAAGTATTTCCTCTTTGTGTTGCTCAGCTTTCATATTTGATGTGGATGTCTGAAAAGAGAATGAAACATAAGTGATGCCAATATGGATTTCATTAATAAACTTACGAAAATGTTGAGCTTCTGTTGGTTCAATATCTTATTTGAATATATTTGAAACAGTTTATATTAGAATATTCCCTGAATGTTAAAAAAGAATGGGGGGAAAATGCTCCTCTCTGCTCTTCAAAGTTAGTTAGTAAGGTGAAATGTACGTGATACAAAACAATCGATGCGGCAGCACCCTCACAGTTATTAATGGGAAATAAATATGGATTACAGATGTGCTGTCTGATTGCAAAATAAAGTGGGTGATTTATAAATTGTCAGTTACCACTTTGAAATACCAGTCCTCACAGAGCATCTGAACTGGATTTATTTTGAAGGAATGATCTGGAGCAGAAGGTTTTACAGCTTGCTCTTGTTCTCCTTGAAAGCACTGAGACAAAACAGTGTATGCTATAAATCACATGCTGTATACCAAACATTGTTTACATGTTTTCAAGTGAGTTGCTAAACTAGTACAAAAGAGACAAAAATTCCCGTTGGTTCTTGATAGAGATACTTTAGGAATTATATTCTAGTTTCTCTTAGGGGAGTACATTCATAAATCAATTTGTGGTTTAATCCCTACAGAGAATGTATTTCTTCTAAGAACCTTGTCTATGTCTTTGTGTTTGAAGACAAATGTAATTGATTTTACAAGACTGATCTTTTGATCAGATTAGCTTATTGGATTAGTCCTTTGTCATCACCAGGATTTATTTGTTTTCCATGATGTATTTATTTAGATGTTTTATCAAGGGTTTTTGCACACTGCGTGACAGTCTCTTAAAAGATTAGAACTTCCCATTACTTTTTGGAAAAAAAATTTGCATACATAACAAATGGTTGGTTAAGGTTCACTGAGAGCCAAACTCTGTCGTGCCTCTTGTGAGAGAGCTGATGGGGAGCAGTCAGTTCGAATTGCCAAGGAACAGCCTGCACCACCTGCCTGGAAAGGCTGACGTTGAGTGGCGATCCCGAGGAACTCCGGAGAGGTGGTTTAGAGCTGATGGCTTTAGCCAGGACTGCTCCTCTCCAAGGGACACAAGCTGACACTGCAGGCATGAAGGAGGCCAAAATCACTGATGAGGTTTGCACTAAGGCACCTTTAGCACCTCAGCGGACTGTGGTAATTATTTCTTAAATAGCTTTGATTTCAGCTTCATGTGTACAAATGTCTTTTTTTCTTTCATTCTGCCTATACTTCGCATAAACCTTTGTTTCCATAGTCTGCTTTGGATGTTGTCAATTAATACTTTTGTCTGCCTTTTACCTTAACCTGACTTGCATTAAGGGTGATTTGAAGGTAACTAGTTTACATAAAGGCATTTTTCTTTGAAAGGGTGGCAAATCAGAAAAATAGGGAACTAGCATAAGCAGCATGCTGTATCCACACTGCTGTTCAGCTGTGCCCCTGCAGATGTGCACAGACTGTTTAAAAGCTGGTATTTTAGGGGCTGTAAAAGGAAGCACCTTTTGGTGAGCAGCAACCAAGAGTGCAGCGAGTCCGCCAGCGTGCAGTGAGGAAGTGGGAGGCTCCCAGAGACCCTCTCTGGGCTTTGTGGCAAATCTACCGATAATAAGTAATTTCCACTGCTGCTCATATGGTTATCTGTACGAAGAGAGCTGGCACTGAAAGCATTTAGCAGCCCTGCAAATCAGGATACCTACTTAGGTGTTTAGCACAACAGACACCTTCTGGCACACGCTCTGGAAAAATTTAGTCCAAGACTCTGGCTGACTTTCTAGATTTATGTTGGCTTGGTGTAAAGAGCTTTAACTATTGCGCAAGCGTTTGGATGTTACCACAGTCTGACCCGGTGCATATGGTAGCATCGTGGCATCCATTGTAGTAAGTTCTTGACATACTGTCTTCTTGCATATCAATGGGTTATGGTAGCCATTACTGGTTGAGTTATATTATTAAATCAAATAGTTGGCAGTGAAAATCAATATCCTGTGAAAACCTTGTGAAAATCTCAATTTGAAGCACGAGTGGCTAACCATAGCAAAAGACCATTACATTTACCTTTGTTTGCCATTTAAAAGCAGGTGCATTGATAGTGATGAGATAGAAAACACCATTAATCCCGCCAGTTCTTAGGCCAATGAAAGAGTGCACCAAGCACTGGGTCTTTGTGAAACCAGAAAAGCACATTAAATATTTCCATTTTGGAAACAAAAATATTTCTGTTGGTAATATTTTTAATTTATCCCAAATCCCCCAGTGCTCATAGCCTCACTGCCTGGTTTGACATGCCATTTGGGCAACTTCAGGGAGCCTGAACAAAAATACACTCTTTTGTTTACGAAGAAACACTGAATGCTAAGACTTGTACTGAGGTTAGTCTCTTGTTATTTCCAACATCTGTGTTATAGGAAACTCTTCATAAGTGGAAGGAGGAGCATTTTAAAGCTAGACTTCTGTTTAAGTAACGATTTTGGGTCTTGCAGGTGGGTTTTCTTCTTTCCTTTTGCTTCATCTACTGGAGAGGTACTTCAGAACCTAATTGTTGTAATTTATTAAGTCAATTAGAAAAACTGCTAAACCAAGGTGTTGGAAGGGTGGTTATGGGGATTCTTAGAACCTCAATTTAGTCTAAAGCAGGTTAAAGCAAACACAGAAAAAACAATTCATAACCGTTTCAAATGACGTTATCCTTGATCAGATCCGTGTCACTGGTACAAAAGATAAAGTTATAGTTTAATAGATTTTGACACCAGAAAAGATCATTTTGGTCAAGTATTGTGATTTCTTACACAGGAATTATATAATGTTACCCGTGGTTCCTGCATTAGGATTCTGCTTCTTGGCTGGTCCAGAGCACATCTTTTAAAATAGTAATTTCAAGACCTGAAATGATGAAGAATTAAGATGCTGTGGTTATATTAGCATCTATACCAGATGAAATGTGCAGTTAAAATAAAGATCCTCACACTGAAAAAGTCCAGAAAACCAGAATGTGTTACCTATGCGTATAATAAACTGAGTTCATAGTCCAAGTCATCCCACTGAAATCATTGTGATCTCATGGGGCAAAATGGGATGGTTCAGAAGGAACAAAAAAATCAGTGTCTCACCCACTGTGAATCATGAACCTGCTTATATTCATACTTAACTATAGTCTTTTGCTGTAAGTACAACATCTTCATAGTCTCAGAGAAAATAAAATACAAGTAGTGAGGAACGCAGAAAACTCTTCAGGCAGACTCTAAGCACTAGCATGCTTATGCTGTGACTTGTATACAGGGTATGGGAGAAACTAGTATGTGCTCAGAGATGTTTCAGGAAAATATTTCTTGACAAAGCAGTTTTCTAGGAGAAAAAACCCAAAACTTTAAATGTTAAAATATTCCTTCTGCTACTTTCCTAAGACAAATATGCCTTTTCACTCTGTTTAGGTATAAATCAATTACAATAAATATGCTAAATTAAATTATTTGAAGCTACTCCATCAACTCAGATTATTTTTCTTTTGTTTTCCCTCACTGTTGTTGTGAGGCAAGTATGTTAATTTGTATGATATAGTTGCTATGTTCACCTTTGAATCAGAGAATTAAAAATATCTTAAAACGTAAGAGGCTGACCATGTGGGATTTAACCATATAAACCTTCATCTTTCAGAAGAATTGTTTCTTTTGTTATCAGCACCCATTAAGAGAACTTGTATCCATTCCTTCTCCAATCTAATTGCTGTTTTGTTAGAATTTTTTTCCTAATAGTCAGCAGGTAGTTTTTCCTCTCAGTTAGAAAGCTGGGAAAATATAAAGCAGAAATCAAGCAAACAATTGGAAATTGATAGAATTTTTACAAGTAAGAAAAATAGATGCATTGATTAACTCTTTAACAGCCCCACTAGTTAACTTCAGTTTGAAACTAAAAAGGGAGGAAAATGTAAATAAAAGGGAAAAGAAATGTATAAACTCTTTTTTTCCCCTGCAAGATGCATCTCTCTCAAATCTTTCACATGCCGTGTTTGAAGCAGGTTGCAAGCATCAAATCGTGTTAAGCTTGTCTCACTCTAATGCAACATGAAAGATACAGCCTGAAGTAATGCATTACAATGTGACTTGTCACATGTGGGAAATTTAAAAGAAAGCAATTTGCTGATAAAAACAACACAATTAAACAATGGCTGGTTTGAATAAAAATGCAATATTTTCGTGATGTGTCTGAGTTTGGGCTTATAAGAAACACTTTGGTCTGAGAAAAGGATTAGTTTCTTGTCTGCTGGGAAGTGACTAAGGTGGGTAAAGAAGGAATCTTACATAGCAGCTGTCCCCTGCAAAGGCAGTGGTTTGAGGTAACCAGTGCACATGAACGAATACTTCCACCATTGCAGTGGTCAACATGGTCCTATTGGAAAAGCTCTTTACTCAAGAGTTCCAGTGCTCTGCCGTAATCCCAGTTCAGGAAGACATGTTGGGCAGTGGGTGTTCTCACAATGATTTTGGTTATCTGCAGTTATTTTCCTTGCTTGCTGTTCTTGCCTTGCCCGATGCAGGTGCTTCCCTGTGGACCACAGCAGGGGACAGGACTCGGCGATCCTCACAAAACCACATGCACTGTCAGCTGCGCTTGGGGTGTGCCAGGCTTTAAACCTTTAAGAAGGTTTTCATTCCTTGTTCATTGTCATGGATGGAGTGATGCACTTCACTTGTAAGAGAGAAGCAGTGAAATATTTATTGATATAAAACAAGGGTTTAACAAAGTTTGATAGTAAATGCAACAGTGTTTTAACAAGATTTGATGGCATGGTACACTTGGTACCATGTGTACACATAGAAGACAGGGTCAAACAGAACTGTCAGGGAGACATCCCTGTTGAGTCGAGGTTCAGAAAGGACACCCTTGCTTTCTAAACTCCTTCTCAGAGAGGAGTCTAGGTGGAGCTGAATACATCCCTGCTCCCAGAGTTGGCCAACAGTTTATGTCTAAAGGATTATATCTGTGCAATCAACTCTTTTATATCATGTAGCTACGATGTCAAAGTTTAGCATGCTATAAACCACTTACTGAGGATCTGTTGCGACAAGGAATCTCTTAACCTTGAGGACTAACCTTGAGAGGCATCCCTACTCAAGGGGACATCCTGGCATGCAGATAGCTGCCATTCAGGAGAGCTCAAGGGAGCTCACTATTTATAGAGTAAGATGATTGACCTATAGTCATATTTGCATACCAGTGAGACATCTGTTCCAGACAGCCCTTGGCTAGGTTGCCATCCATCCCCCAAAGTCCAGGTGCAACCCACCACAACCCCCACTGACAGTTATGGCTTGAGCAGGAGATGGGGAAGCAGGGGGCTGTGGGGTGGGTTAGGAAGAGCACACTGCCACACACGTTCTGGTACTTTTCAAAAATCCCCTTCTTTGAAGGAAAATGCTACTTGTTTCCCAGTTGCGTAAACCAGTAGGTCTCACAAGGCTAAGGCTGGGCACACAGTGACCACAGGAGTTTGGGCTTCTTCAGGCAAAGCTTTACCTATTGCTCTTCCTGACAGCGCCAGCTGGTCACTCCAGCCGGTGCTGCTGTCACCTGCGCCTTAGAGTAAACAAAGAAGGCATGGAGTAAGCCTGAGTGGGGTGTGCAGCTGCTCAAATGCCATGTGATTCGCAGAGGAGTTTCATATAAACTGTTGAGATAAGCTGGTATGAGGGAAACATGAGCTGTACGAGAGGAGAAGAAATGGCAAAAACAAAGGGACTGCATGGGAGGGGACGAGGAGCAGGAGAGCAGGAGCAGCGTTTATGGTAGGAAAAGGGATGGGGAGGGCAAGAGTTTGAGCAGCAAGAACAAACAACACCAAAATAAAGGGCAAAATCCTGTTTGCTTTCCCAGGAGATGATAAAATGATTCACAGCATGGTATTGCTGAGAGCCTCAGCAGACAGAGCGGGGCTCTCTTCATGCAATGGGAGAGGGTCTCAGGTCACCTCTCCGAGGTGGCAGGGCCTTGTGGCCAGGTGCTCCACAGTTAGTGCTCGCACGTACTCGCAGTAGTAGGTTCAGCAAGGCGGTATCAAGCTGTGCACATAGGAAAAGGGAATGCGTCACTGTCTGCAACTGGCTGTGGAGGAGTGCCCATGGTTAAAGTGCAGCAAGGAACAGAAAGGGGCCATAGGAGTTCCTGGTCTTCAACAAGTGCTTTTCAACAACCTTTATTTACAATCTGGTTTCGCTCGCATTTGTGGCTGCAGTCGCTGCCAAAGGTTTCAGAGCAGGAGGATGTTGCTGTGCTGTGTCACCTCAATGAAGTGACCATGCTGTCCATCACATACTTCCGAGTGAGGTGGTTGTTCCTACACACAGCTGCAGAATACTAGAAAGCTGTTTAAATCAGAAGAGATTTCTCTTCTTCATTCTGAATTTAAGAAATCACAGTGGAAAATTAAAGCATATATTTTTAGCAAGTGAAACCGATGTCTATTTGTATAAAGCCCAATAAACCATCACACATCTAGTAAACCCTAACATGATTGACACTGTACTTAAGAGAAGCCAAGCTGGGAATAGAAAGGGTTAGACTTCAAGGACAATTTAGCAAGCAGCAGAAAGACATTTGCATATGCAGTGTCTGAAACAGGAGCATGAAAGAGAAAGACAAGGATCAGCAAGTCCAGCCATGGTCATTGGCAGGCATGTCACAACATTTGGTCTCTGCACTTTACAGCTCACAAAACGCTTCTGTGCTCCCACTTACCAGCTAATGGGCTACAGTGAGAGAGAAAATGCCACAAATATGTCAGAGGAAGAGATTAGGAGATGGATAAAAATTATGATTAGTGTCATGCCCTGCAACGTCAGTTCAATCCTGCAGTTCTTCTTAAGGCACAATTTTTACCGCTTTCACTGGACATCGAGATCTTTGGCTCTGAGCCTCAGTCCTCTCTTCCTTTGTGCTTGTACAAGAAAAGGAGAGAGAATCAGCTATCGTTTCGATGCTAAAGACCTTGGGATGGCAGCAAGAGAGATGGAAAGAGACACACATGTGTGTATTTGTCTCCACTGGTTATGTCCTCAGTTCTTCATATTCATGGGTATGGCCAGGGGTTAGAAGGAGTGTATATGTGGTTGCATTCCACTAATGGATTATTTTATTCTTAAAATAACATAGTCTGTGGACAAAATTCTTCTCTTATGTAAAACTGCGTCACTTTAATGATGTATTGTCAGAGATGAATTTTGGTCTACTCATTTAAACTAGATCCAAGTGACTAGAAAACCCCACGAGCGATTTTAAATAAAAAATAAGAACTGGTAAATAAAAACATCTGGTAGATGATTAAGTTCCACATACTGAGCTTTTATTACGAGTAGCTGATGTAACTCTAAGGGAGAGCTTGCATGTAAGCAGTGTTCATTTACATATGGTGCCTGACCAAGAGTGGTAAAGAAATGCAGGTGGGCAGCAAAGCCACTGTGAGACTTCTTTAACAGTGGGCTTGAAATGTGCTGCTTCTTCATTTATTCCTCTTCTTTTGACTGTGGTGTGATTGCAATTTTCAGGGAAAGAACCCCACTAACTTCTACCCCTCGCCCTTTTATACTTGATGCCTTTAAATTAGACATTTATATTGTATTTCTGTAAATGGGCTGGTAGGGAGAGGAGAGGGAAGATTTCAGGCCATCCAGTTTTCATCAGAAGAACCCTGGGAAGATCTGGACACCTCTGACCTTCCACATGGAGAATGCACTTCATCTGTGGTATGTGTCATCTTGAGAAGTAAACTTGTTCCCGATTAGAAGTGACTGATTAGAAGTATGACACCTTGCACATAAGAGGTACTCCCTCCCAATGAAAACACAACTGAGAACAGTTTTCCTCCATTAAAAGCCAAAAAAATAAAAAGACACCTTTCCAGCCAACCAGCAAACTCAGCAAGAGACCTGAGAGAACCTTTGTTATTCCTTTAATGTGAAGAAAGGCCCTGGACTACACCCAAAGGTGTGGTAAACTGCCAATGCTATCAGTATGTCTATGTTAATTTATACCTCCTTACCTTAAAATACACTCTTGACATTCCTACTTATGGAAATCATATAGCTGTACAAATATGACTTGCTTTATTAATGTTTTGCACACCTTCATAAAGCGAGAGGCATTAACCCTGGTGAAACGCAAGGGAGCCGAGGATCCTGGTCTCTGCTGGGTGAGCTGGTTGTGCACCGCTTCTGCTGGTGGAAGCCAGTGGAGGGCTTTGTGTGCCTGTGCTGAGGGTGCACGAGGGTGAGGGAAATTCAAGGCAACAACATCACAAGGATTTCTGCCACCTCAGACCTCCAGAAACGCGTGCCAGCAACGCCAGGTGCCCCATGTGCTTTTCCATTCCTCTCCTGCCCTAAGACAAGGGCGGGAAGGATAAAAATGTGCTGTGGTTGCTTCTCCTGAGCTGTGGTCACACTGCAGCACACCAAGGATGCTCAGGCTTTCATGGACCTAGAGAGCGCTAGTGACTCCACGTGCTGAAGATGCAGGCGTCTGTGTGGACTATACCAAAGCTGAGCCAAACATCAGCCCTGCCTGCACAAGGAACCTTCTTTGGAAACTTTTGCGGGAGAGATATCTTACTTTTACCAAAAACGGATGCAATTTCATTTCAGTAGGGCAGTCTAAGCCAGGGAAAAAGAAATATTTGATATCATTTTCCTTCATTGTCTTTGTCTAGCAGTGCTATCCCTAACTGGCAGCTTTGCTTTTGCATTGCACTTTCTCAAATGGGAAGCCTGAAAGGCTTTTTGCTGTGTATGTTCTTAATTATTTTTATTTTTAGGCTTCTATCCACCGAAGTCTTATTTAAACCAATGGTGACAGTAATTGTAACCGGACCGCCTTACTTGCATGAGTAAGAACTACTCAAAGTTTTATCAGATTGTGTCCAAGATTCAAAATAGAGAAGAATATGTAAGCCAAGATTTTGTGGACTTTAACACTTTCCTCGCTTTTAAGCAACTAAATCACACCATAAATAAAATAGACTAACAGGATAATTAAACAGCCTGAATGTAGCAAGGGGGAATATTTCAATAACAAATATTGCTACCCATATACCTCAACAGAATGTGCTAAAGTAAACAAAATGATAGCATAATTATAGTCATTCCAGTTATGTTAATTAGGCTATATATACGCTTCATTGATAAGCAACTGTGGTGCAAAGAAATGCTGTAAGCCTGATATTTCCTCAGTTAGCAGCTTTGTTGTGCATATGCTGCTGTTATGATCTCGGTTACATTAATGCAGAGCAAAAAAAAAAACCCCAACAACACCAACCAATCCTAAAAATAATAGTAATAATAATGGTATGCGTCACGGCAGGCATAGTGCAAGGTTCAAGCTGAACAGCCCAGCGTGATGTTTCTCTCACGCTGCATTCAGATTCCCAGAGAAGGATGCCAGCAAGACTTCCCAAGGCAACATCCCAATAAACTCAAATACAGAGCAAACATCGCAGCTAGTTGTGCTCCACAGAGGGAGCCCTTTACACCTGTGTTTTGCTGACTCCGTAGCTATAATTTCTCAACACTCTGCAAGGTGTTGTTTTGTTTTGGATTGCAGCTGCTCAGAATTTAACGTCAAGTCTTTTTCTTTTTTTTTTTTTCTTTACAGAAGTATCACTTCTTTTTTGTGTAACTTTTTTTTTTCTGAAGTGTAATATTTCACAAAAAAAACCTGTTTTTGATTTCTTAAAATATTACCTTTTGTGGGGAAAAAAATAATCTTTTAATGGCAAGAAATACGGCTTTGCTCGTTCTTGATAATTGTTTATGATGAACTTAAATTGAGAAAAAAATATTTTGAAAATTTTCAGAAACCAAACAGAGAAGAAAACACTGCCTGAAACAAAATTTAAAAAATAGGTTCAACAATTTTCACAAAACATTTTAGAGCAGAAAAATAACTTACTTTTTAAAGAAAATAAAAATTATTTTTAAGAAGTTTTCTTTTTAAATACCCTAGAATCTCTACCTGTTTGAACCTTAAACATGACCTATGGCACTTTAAGTCTTTTTTTTTTTTTTAATTTTTCAAATTTATTCATTATTGTTAACTTTGAACTCTTCCGAATGTTTGGAAAAAACAAACAAACAAACACAAAACTTTGGGTATTTTTAATGGTTTCCCTGAATTATTAAGCTTTTACTACCACTTGTTTCACACGTGTAGCCTGGACACATCTCTGCTGCCTAGTACAATTATTTTTGAGCATGATGCTGCGGTGTGCCATGGAGATACTCCTGCCAGCTCAGAGCTGGTAGCGGTCTCTCCTGCAGTGCCGCTTTGCACTCTGTAGACACAGCTTTAGTGTAGAATTAGGCCCAAAATTATAGGTGAATAGAAAGTTCAGCGCAGGATCACGTTAGAATATAGGCACTTCAATGAGGTTGGAGAAGTCAAAATACCAAACTCTTCCGCTTTGAACTGCAGTTTGTGCGAAGCAGGTTATATTTTTACCTACATCAGGCACTTAGTCTCTCGTCTCCATTCTGCTGGTGAGAGTGTTGATCTCTGTGTCTCAGCCTCTAGATTGCTTTGGAGAGGACACTGCTTCTCGCCTCATTTCTAGTCTCGCTTAGTGCCAGCATTCAAAAAAACACATCTCAAACTTTAAAAAAATTCATGAGACTGGTTAAAAAATTCAAAAATATACATATAATAATAATTATTCAGGGCCCATTTTTATTTTCTTCAGCTGCCGATGTGGTTATTACCTTTCAGCCTAATTGGTGTTTCTTCATGGAATGGCATTACCCCAAGTGAACGTCCCAGCTTGGTCGGCTGTAAGACTAAGCTGCAGACTCAGTGCTGTACAGCAAAGTTTGTGGGACAGGAAACAAATACAGCAAAACATCTGCCCAAAGGCAGATACTTAAAACAACGTTCAGAAACATTTGTCTTGATGTTGCAAGCATTGAGTAAAAAGAATGACAAGCCCCAGAGAAAATATATGTTTGTAAAACTCTTTTTTTTCCCCCGACCCCTGAAGATTTACACTCTTTTCAATGGTTTAAAATAGTCAAAAAAATAAAGTCTTTTTTCTAGGTACTCAATCTGAAATATTATACACCAATCACATCATCCCCTATATGTCAGTGTTTTTCACTTTAAAAAGTAGTTCAAATAATGTCAGATCTAAACAGTAACTCCAGAAATAATGAAAGATCTTCAAATTCTACAAATAAAGAAGTCCAATCCTGCAAGATATTAAGCATCACCTAAGATTTGCTGAATTCAAAGAACAACTTTCAAGAGGCACCCAGTAATCCCTTTCTCTGACTGCACGCCTGGAAATTTGAATTATAATTAAATGTGCATGTGGTATTTTTCACAATATGTTGTGTTTGTGGTTTTAATTATCATCATAAGCAGCACAGTTAATCTGTAGTTCAACATGTGAAAACGTTTATATAGCTTTACATGATGGTTTGGTAACACATACAAACATTTAGGTTTAAAAGAACGATGAAGGCTGGGCCCTCATCGTTTTATGAACCCTTACGTCAGCCATCTGGAGACCCTTCCCAGCTCTTTCGCCACCTGTGACTCGGCCACCCAAGCTCTTTCTCCTTCTGACCTCACCTCTTCTAGTCAGCAAGAGAAAGAAATCCTTCTCTGCCCAAGCGCAGAGGAGAAGCGAAGGTGAGAGCCGCTCAGAAAGGAGAGTTTTTATGGTCCCAAGCCCACCAGAGATCAATGTATAGCAACAAGAAATAATTTTGAAAAGACAATGCTCTTTGTCAATGGTTAAGGCTGGAGGTGGGTTTTCCCTGGCACGTGAACAGCACCTTGCTGGCAGGGGACCTTCCTCTACTCACATTCCTATTACAGCGCATGTGTGATGCCTGGCTGAGGGACAGGAAAAATGCAGCAGGGAAGGATGCAGAAGGCTGGGGAGATCATGGAGCATAGACAGTTCTTCACCAACCTGACAGCCATGTTGCACTGTGCTGCCAAGCACAGGCCAATGTGGCCACTAGCCGCTGGGAATGCCCAAATGACATGAGCCTCCCGAACCTCCATCCAAGGGTTGCTGGCACTCTCAGAGTGCACAGCTGATTATGCCTGCACATTTGAAAACAAAGATTATTACTTTATGAAGCAAGCGTACTAAAGAAATAGAAATTAGGAACTCCTGAGTGATGGTGCCACAGCAAAGAGGACGCTGAGTCACGCCAACAGGCTCTGCACCCAGGAGAGACTGGGCTCATACGGTTCCAAGATCAATACTGTGAGACTATGCCACCTTCATGCACTTGCCACTGGGACTGCCCACAGACTAACCTGTAGGACCAGATCTTTCTTCACTCTTCACCCATCTTTTCAAGGAGGTAAACCGAACTGCTCATCCTGAACCCAAAGGGTCCATTCCCTGTCTGATGGGGTGGAAGTCAATGATCCTCTTCAGAACTGCCCACACACCAGCAACCAGAAATAATAATACAGCTTCATAAAGCCTGTCAGGGAGTTGAGCAAAGCTGCTGTGCTCTGAGCTTCTCTTGTTGGACATTTACAGGAAAAAAACATTGGTCCCGGTATTTACTTTTTTTCTCAAATACCTCTTCATTGCTGAAGACAGACATGGTAGAACTACATATGGACTTGAGTTATTTGTGCTGCAGGTTGCCAGTGGCCTTCTAGATAAGCTGATTATAAATTACAGGGGAAAATGTTACAGGAAAGGGCAATAAGAAATAATACAGCTACAGAAAACAATTAGTAGATAGTTTTTTCTTTTAGCAAGGAGTTGTAATAAGTTTTGAAACCATCAGCTACTCATGCATGGTCAAGCCAACTTTAGTGCAAATAGTTTGAAGGTAATTAAGTTTATTTTTTGACCACAAAACAGAAGATCGAGGAAATCCTTGCTCATGCTTCTAAAAATCCTTGTGTGTAATCTGTTGGTGTAGTAAATTGTGTGTGGGGTAGCCAGCAGTAATCTATGCCACACCAATTTAACTTAAAAAACAACCTTGGGATCTAGGAGACCAAAAGGCCCCCTTCTGTTTTGTCACAAAGGCATTACCGAATTGCTTAATATCACCGTGTCCATTCCAGCATCTCTCTAAGGCTCAGATCACATGTGAGACTTTAAAAAGAGATTGTTCCCACTTAAAGGAGTTCTCCAAAAACACTCTTCATGCAGATCCAGCAAAACCAAACCACTTCCTTCAGCATCACAACCAACAACACTGGCGTGATGAGGGAGGCAACATAAATCTAAACGCTCATAGAAATCTACAGAGCAAACCAAGAGGGCACAGTTTAAACAGCTGTGAAGAAGCCTGTGCATGTATGTATCAATTCAACATCAGCCTTCAGTGTGCTAAAACAGGAACATATTCACACAAATCCAGACTATGTAACAACACATCAAGTTCATTCTGCTTCCAGTTAAATCATGTAATATTTCAAGAACTGTCTCTCATAACATTTTAGCAGTACTCCTTGGTGAAAATGCAATAAATAAAGAAAGAATGCACTACAACCCTGCATGTGTGTGTGTGTGTGCGTGCACTCAAAACATCTACACTTTAGTTCCAAGAAAAGATTTGACTCTCCTTATTTGTCCCTCCTGATTCCTTTGTTGTTGATATGGACACATCCATGCAATTTCCCAGTACAGTTTATTCTAAACTCCTCTTTCATTGCAGCCAACAGGCTATTTATTGAGTTCACTGTGACAACAATGACATTCTTATTATGGGTCTATGGAAGGTGCTCCTGCATACACCTTTTTGCTGTCATTTTTTGCTAATAGATAGATAAATGAAGTCATAATCCAGCAGAGATTAATGTTATTATTACCACAAAAGATGTCCCTTTCATTCAGCAGTTTCACTTGGGCTAGGACAAGCAATACAGGGAAACTAATGAGAGCCGCACAATGCAAAGACTCTCACAAAAAAAAACCCATGGGGAATTTTCTGGGACATTTTCGAGCTCCTAGATGCTCACAGTCGTCTGCCAGCAGTTATCACCCTGCAGCAGGCATGGCAGAAGGAAACATGTGCCAGTGAACGCCCCCAAGCACTGCCCTCAGCCACAGTGCAAAGTCACCTTTGCTGGGCACTTCAGCGTGCAACTGCAGGGACTGGTGGCCCTGTGGCACGGGCACGTGCTCCTTCCCGCTGTAGCACAGTGGCTCTGATAGAGAAAAACTGGCATGAGGGAACAGGGGGAATTTTTAAATCAGCACAGCAGTCTCCTGCGCATGTGGAACTCCACACATCCATCGGTGCACCCAGGGGACAGGGACAATGGTTGAAGAAGTATAAAGTCAGCAGAGGGGCAGGTAAGGACAATTACCTTCTAGGCTTCCCAGCAAGACGCATCAGAAGACCTTTATGATAATCCCTGAAGACTTTTGCTAGAAAGTCTGTGGCTGTTTATTTTCTTGGGGATCAGCTCTGGATCCCAAATCTTATGTGGCTCTGATGAAGACTGCAATGAATATGTCTAGAGCTGAGAGAACTATTCACATGCTGATGTGGCTGGCAAACACCCAACCGTCCTGGTCATCTTTTTCAAACAATTACAAGTGGAGGATGTTTCACCTATTTAATTTATGGCAACATCTCCTGGGATATGCACAGATCTGGCTGCAGTGCTGTGTCTGCTGGATATGTTGTCATTGGGGATCTCACATTATTCCGTCCTTAACACATTCTACGGTGGATAATTGCTTGCAACATAACTATATTTTATAAAGAAGCTCCCACAAGGTAGGGTTGCCCAATCATTGGAGGTGCTGAAGGAGAGACAAGAAGAGGATGTAGCTCTGTCTGTCATCCTGACACTTTGAAAACAAATTCCACATTGCTATAAATGTGTTGGGGAACAACAGAGTAACTCATTCATGTTGAGTCATTTTTTTTTTTGCCTCTTCAGGAGAGAAGGCAAAGTATTTTCTTGTTTATTGAGCCAAGCTAGACTAAAACCAGGCCAATTATGGCAGCACCATCTTGTGGTCCCCGGTTAATATGCCCTGGCCTAGGGCAGCCATTTGTTGTCAATTTATATTTGTATCACTAAAAAGTTACAATACTATTTAAGTGGTGTTCTTTCCAATTTCAGGTTTAGTTCGAAATAAAGCAATCTGTATTAAGGTTGTGTAGACTCAGGAGTCACTGGATCAAGACAGAACAAAAGATAAAGAACCTCATTTTTTGTCAGAAATCAAATATTCTCTGTCTTCTAAGAATAATTTTGTTTCGAGTTATTGCCTGCCGTGCAACTGTTACAGAGAATTTTGCTGTTAGTGACAAAGAGAAATTAAAGGATGTTGTTGCTATCAGAAGACAGAGGGTGAGAACAGATGGCAAACTCTTGAATGGACTGACCAAGACCTGGATGTCCTTCAGTTTTAAGCAGAGATGGGGAGAAAACTCATTCAGTACCATTCTAGCTAAACAGTGTCGGCTGTATGAAGGGTTGTTGAATATACTTTTGCCCTTGCAAGTATTTACAGCATTATTGATGTTCAATTAACATAGTTTTTACCAGTCACTTTCAGATAGATTTACATGTCAGAGCACAAACAAATCCTTAAAAAAACCCTAAACTTCTAACTACATGCTGCAGAAAGAGCAGAAAAATGTTGCTGCTGTCAAAGCTCATGTAAGAATTCTTCATGGGCAAGCTTACAAGGAGTATACCATCTCTTGAAACAACCTGAAACAGATGCTGAACTACTTGAGGCTTAGTTCCTTGAGGCATTTTTTGTACTGTAAAGTAGCACAACCAGATGTCGCTACCTGGAAGGCCCTCAGCATCCATTGTACTTAACATAATGTGAAGATGACCAAACATTATTCAGAGCTGAAGACTAAATGCAGCAGAAAATGTAATTCACCATTAATTCAGCATGGTCTTCTCTGCAGAATCACTAATATTTGAAGCCTGACCTTTAATACACGTGTCACTGATATAGCTGAAAAGTGGAGGGTGGCTCCATAATGCATCAGAAAGCAAAATACTGGAGCAGAAGACCTCATTGGGAGAAGTAATTTAAGTCTAAGTGCTGGAGAGCTGCTAGCTCCAAGATTATTTCTCCTGCACTGATTCTGTAGTGTCATTGTCCAACAACATTTTCACTCCCCTCTAGGAAGAGAATGCAAGATCCTCCAGCATGTTCCAAGTAGGGTACATCTATACATGTTGCTTTCAATCGCACCTTTTGAGTTTTTCGCTGCTGTACTTCCTAATAATTGTGTTGAAATAGCCTGTTTTCACCCCATTCCTATTTTGCAGATATTGTCTGCTCATTTTTGTCCTCTGCATCCTAAAGCTCCATTCCCTCATTCATCACACCTTTGTCTTGTTCCTGTTAACTTCAGGGGACTTCTCCTCCCTCCTCTCTCCCAGCACTACTGCTCTTCACACCAAAGCAAACACAGAATCCACTGCAATATCTTCTCCTCTTCACCTCCTAGACTTGATCCTAACATCTCCATCCTTTCCACCTTTTCTCCCCTAAATTTCACACCCCCATTCCTAACCGAACCCCTTCTCTCACTTTCTTCTCTCTCTCAGCTTCATTTCCCCAAGTTACTGATTCTCACAGAGGTCTGGATGTCTTTGCCTGAACCTGTCTTTTTGGTGTTTCCATTACGAAGAGCCCTTTTACATCTGTAACTCTGTGGACTATGCAAGAATCTAACAGGAAACCGAAAGGATGCGAGACCCTGTCATAACACCTCTTGTTGTGGGTCAAACACTTCAGGTTAAAGTGGTAGGTGATAGTGAGTGCAGTCTTCTTTTTCCCTGTCCGCATGGCAACTGATTCCATCCACGGCCATGGTGCAAGACTGTCTTTCACTCAACTTTCCTATATATTTCCATCTCTTCCCTCACCTCCAGAATCACGCAATATTTGACTTCTCCTGGCTATTGCTGCCACTGACTTGCCAGCTAACCCCTGCATATCCCTCTCTCCACTATTTGTCCTTAATACAGAGTTAAGTCATGTATTCAGTCATGATCCTGTCTCTTTCACTGTCAACCATCAATATCCTATAACTTGGCCTTTGGGTGAATGTTAGTTTCTAAGCATCGGTAATCTGAACTCACCCTCTCTGTTCGCTGCTTTTCCTTCCATTATATGGTTTTGGTTTTCTCCATTTTTTTCCCTCCCTCATTTACCCCTTTTTCCACTAATGGTCAGCACTGCTAATGTTGGACCTGATTTATCCCTATATTTGATTCCTCCAGTCTTCTACACTTTTGACAAAAGATTTCTGGCAGAACTCTTATGACCCCACTGTCTTTTCCCAGCATTAATTTGTTCTCTCCTTCTTTGTTTATCTTCCCACCTAAACCATGCTCCACCTCCAAGATAATCAAGTTCCAGGCCTCCCATCCCAGCAAACTTTTCAGCATTCCTGAGACATTCCTCAGTTCTTCTGACTCCTACTTCTTCCTGTCCCTATAAGAACCTGCCAACTTCTTCCAAAAGAAAAAGCCAAAAGAGGATGTGACTCTTGCACCCCGCATTGCCTTTCAAAGTTGACTCCAGTATGCACTGAAAAAAAGCTGGTTTGGGAGTGCGTGTGTTTTTTCTTTTTTAATGAAAAATCGAAGTATAAATAACTGTAGTAGCTCAAATGGTTAGTAGTGTCATGTCCAGGTTCTGAAAACACTTAGCTCATGTGATCTACATTAAATGTACTAATGATGTTATAGAGTTTAATGTAAATTCTTAAATATCATGGTTTCTACAAATTTTTGCAGCAACGGGCCCACCCAGCACTGATCTGTATCTTCTGTATTTCATTTTCGATTCTGACTGGGGCTGTGGCATATTTGGTTGTTTGGAGAATAAAATAAATTACGTTAGAATTATGTTATTTACACAATTCAATTAAGTTTGAAATGCATTGTTTTTTTAAAGGGATGAAGACAGACAGAGCTCTTTTCTTTTCTTACTTCTGCTCCTTGCTGGACGTAAGCAGCTTTTTCTTTATCTTTCAAGACTGAGCTTAAATGGTACCAGCCCACTGAATTCCCCTGAGTATGCTGAAACTCCATAACAGCAAGGTTTCTTTCATGGACAAAACTTCAGAATTCAAAAGAACTGCAGAAAAGTGAGATGTCATGTGAAAAATTATCCTCCTGGAATTTTATCTCAAATCCAATTTTCATTTTAAGTAGTAGTGTATCATGCAAGTATGTTTCACAGTATAAATCATTATCTTGAAAAAGATTCCAAAAGCAGCACTAGATTCTCCATAATCATCTTCATACAAATCAGAAAAAAAAATGAAAGGGGTACAAAACAAAGTTTCAATATTCTAAAGTGTTAGTCAAGAAAACAGATGTTCCATTTATTTCCCTCCTTACTAATTGAAAGTTCAGGGGTTAGATGTATTTAAATACCATCTATTAAAATTTATTTTATTTTAAATAATAAAAAACCCCCAAAACAATGACAACAACAAAAAAACCCAACAAAACAACAAAAAGACACCAGAAAAATGTTAATTCTTTCTAAGCCAACCTCATTAAGAGAGTTTGTCAGACTTTGTGAGAATTATCTGCTATGCAAAACCCAAGCGTGAGTCAAGATTGCAGGGCCTCAGAGGAAGCCCACTGACAACAGAAAACAATGAGTTATCTACGGTAAGGACTCCTAGGAGTTTTTGTTTGTCATAACAGAGGCTTGTACCATAACCTCTTTCCCACACAAAATGGAGTATGTGGCTTTGTACCTCCTGCGTATCACAGAAAGTCCGTTTTGGCCACTTCCCGCGAACTTATTTTTTCCAAACTGTATAAAAAATGCTCCCAAATCACAGCCATGCCCAAGGCTCAGAACCGAGATTCAGTAACACATACAACAGAAAAATACGTACAGCAGAAATCCGGGTTAATATTAGAGGAACACACACCGCCTTAACTGTAGCGAGGCTTTAATAAATGACACTTCTAAAATACAGCAACTGAATTCTACCGGTGTTATTAGTAAGCTGTCTCCTGTACTGAAGGAATGAACAAGGACAATATTGTTACTTATAATTCAGAGCTAGCCTGTATGAAAAAGACATGTGGCATCAGGAAAATGTAATTAATTTGGTGGTGTAAGCCTTCATAAATTATCAAGTATTCCCAATAGCAGTCCTGCAAAACTTACAGAGAACATGAGCTGCCTTTAAATTACTTAGTTTGCTTGCTACCAGAATTCTTTTAAGGTGGTTAGATACGGACACAGTATTAAAAATGCTCAAACTATTGCAATGCCTGACATACTGAGCCACCTTTAATTAAGACCATAATGTTCCTTTGGGCCATACATAAGACAGTAATCTGTGTCCAGAGGCTGTCACTCTCTTCTCTAATGGACTACAGCACACAAAAATTAATTATAGAGGAAAGGTTGCTGCTCCAACTGGGACTGGAGTCTCAAGATTCGAAGGCAAATGTTTTGCTGTTGATCAAAACGAGCAGCTCCTTTTACAACAGCCAGTACATTTTCTGTCACATAGCACTTAACCCTCACTTCCAGCATTAAAATCACAAATTTGTTGCCTGAGGGGAAATTTTTACATTTTCATTTATTCATTCATTTGTTCATTATGATGCCATCATGTAAGCATCTGAGCGCAATTTTGCCTGTCAAAAATGGAGAAAAAAAAAACTTGATTTGAAGAATTCAAACGGAAACATCAGATCAGAGCTCCCAGCCAGGAGATTCCTGTAGGTCTACGTCAATAGAAACATACTACAACTAAACAAAGATTTCAACACTTTTTTCACTGCTATTTGTTTAAATTTTTAAACAAATTGACTTAGAAAGTGATAATGCTTTTTGTGTTTGCTTTCAGCAAATATTCAATGGTAAATAATTTTACAGGCAGGGTTGCTTGCAGACACAGTAGATTTTAAGCAAACATTATCAAATATTAGTTAAAACAGAATTTCAGACCATGGATACTACTGTCTATTGCCCAAGACCATTCACTTTTTGGATCTTTGAACCAGGGCACACAGTGCTGAAGGAAACAGAAAGAGAAACAGTCACTGATGGAGGTACCTGTGTGGTAAATTCCAGTTATTTACGTTTATCAAAGAACCCTCTTGTGTTGTGAGCTTGCCACATAGATTTCATAACTCACCATCAAACTCACAGAAATGATCTGCTGGGTCAAAACATATCTGCACAATGTTGACACCATGTGTTTGTCCCTGCTTACAAGAGAAATTGAGGGACAGGTGAGTGTGTGTTATTGCAAATATTTAAGCTGAAACAAGGGTTTAGGGCTGAAACAAGGGTTTAGGGAGGGAGAAGAAAAAGACGTAACCTAAGTAGCAAGCTTGAAGATGGATTGCTGACTAAAAGGAGGAGACAGCAATGATGGTCTTGACACAGGACGGCCCATGTGATTTTTTAACAGATGATCATCAAAATTCAGAGCTGCACTGCCAGGAGATGCATCTGCAAGCCCCCTCCTCCAGCCTCAGGGTACAAGCAGCTCCCATGAACCCCAGGGGAAATCTTTCAGGCAGCAGTGTTCCCTATTTCAGTAACACCTGAGATGATTAAATGAACAATGAAACTCAGCTGTAAATGTGCAGCAAGGTTACAGTCTGCAATCTGAATACTATTAGGAGGAATGAAATAAAAATGGAATCAATGCTCACAAGGATAATGTAAATCAGATGCAAATAAGCTTCCATTTTATTTGTCTTTTCTTTGTTTCTTTCTAATAGTAGCATAGTTAATTGATCAGACGCTCAACACTTATTTTAAAACTCAATGCTTCTATTATTCCAGGAGATTTCCTGGGGGATAGGGGCATACGAAGTTCCCATTCCCATAAATAAAATGAACCCATGTCTTTGCCTGTGAATGAATGCAAAATGCAAGCCAGAATCAAATATATGAATATGAAATTACAAAAATACGGTTCTTATTACAAAAAAATCTCAGAAGCGGGTATTTGTCTATCAGAGGCTTCTTCCTGAAAGCAGTGGTGGTGTGGGCAGCACTGTAGTACACTGTAATGCTGTATTTATTTAAAAGCTCTTTGCCTGTTATTTCCAGCTCACACAAACATATATGTGTCATCAACCATGTATCCCCATTTTCTCTGACCAAAGTGCCTGAAATAGGTATCTTAATCATTATCCTTTAAAGAACAATATAAACACACTATGCTAGCAGCGTTTGTCCCTAAAATCTTAAGGGTACAGGTTTTAGGTTTGCTTCTTCCATCAAAATGTACTGATCTGATCAAATTCCTCAAAGTCAATAAACCAGCTTCCTAGTCTGCTATATGGAAATATTACACAATTTAATCTTTCCTGACCTGCAGTATAATTTACCTCTCTAACACAAGCCCAGCCCTTATAAAAGCTACCTATTCAACAACCTACCTATTTAGTCGATAACCCTGCAGATAACAGCTAATAAAAAAGTCAGACCTCAAAAGACCTACAGAATTTCCTAATGTCTCTGTAGCATCATGTAAGTATTTCAGTCTTACTAAAAATATTTTGAAGCCAGCAATCATTCTTCAACCTGCTCCAGGCCAGCCTGAAAAAAACCACTGCCACAGTTGCCAGAAACACATTTGAATTTTTTACTGAGTTTATGTCTTGGTAGATCTCCCACTGCATGAGAAGCGATCTTTCTCATATTTCCTTCACTTCCAAAATTAACCCCTCCTTTGATTGACTGTAAAGCAATATGTGGTAATCGAAGAAAGCAGCACTCATCAAAACTGCTGCGCATTTCTGTTCTCATTTCCAACATCTGAGTATCTAACAAAACTACATGGCCAGTCCTTCAATTCTGTCATGGTTCCGGACTGGGGATATAGGCAGACATGACTGTGCAGCAAATATTGCACCTCTGTCTCAAAAATTCACTTTTTATTCCCAGAATTAAAACTTTCTTGGTAAGGCATAATCTGTTCTAGGACAGACACAGAATCAAGCTCAAAGGCTACATGGTGTTTTCTGCATTCAGCTGGCTTGAACAGTTTGAGGCCAACACAAATGCTTTAGGAATGCCCTGAAAACCTCTCATGGAGCTTGTCAGATCAATATCAATAACCAGCAGGAAAGATGTTTGGACTGAGACAATTGGAAGCAAATCTGTTATGATACTGCTTTCCTCTTTGAAGCAAAGTGTACAGCCAAGCTGGAAGCCAGGAGAGAGAACAGGAACTTCAAAGAAGTTCAAAGGAACTTCTTTTTCCTTTCACTACCACACTTTGCTCAGCAGAAGTTCATACAGTTTTAGCTATGTGTTTCTGCCAGAATAATCTGTTCTGGTACCTTGAAATAGCATCATCATATGTGGAACTGGTCACTGTCAACTATATACACAATTAAGTACCAAAATAAATCAAAAATCTCAGATGAGCAATAAGATCCATCATGCTGCGCTCTTCATGGCTTCTTAGTAGGCTGAGTCAGAAAAAATACTCCCAGACTTCTACGTACCAAAACTTCTGGGATTTGTATCTTTGTCTGTTAGCAAATCCTCTCAGATTCTCAGTCCTGAGCTCTTCCTCCAGACTGCTTCACTTTTACTGATTTAATTCAGACAAAGAGCAAGGACAAAAGGCCCCTTTCAAAACTCAAAAGTTTGCTGTGAGGTTTCATTCAGGCAGAGAGTCTGGGCTGCTCTAGACAGTGAAGTTAGAGTGTAAGAAGGATCTGCCACCCATTATCACTAGCATCCTATTTCTTTGTCATTATCTCTTAATTATCTTGTCTTGTTTATTTAAACAACAAGGTAATTAAGAGACATTGTCAATGGAACAGAACCCTGGCACAGGCAAATGGTCTCTGCTGTGAGATAAATGCCAAGATATTTAACAGGCAGCAGCATAACACAAGAGTGTTTATTTCCAAAGCATTGGGCAGTGGTTGCTGGAAAATGTGTACCAGTGCTACTGCAGGATGCCTTAACAGTCCTCATCACAGTCATTAATTGTCTACCGCTGGGAAGTCCCTTGGTACTTTCTCCAGAAGTGACTACCTTATGAATATGCCTGAAATGTTGTGCTGGAGTTTGGCATTACCAAAAGGATGCTGTAAATACTGAATACCACAAACCAGAAAGAACTTGGAGAGTAACAACTGGAATTAGCAGTGGACTTCTGGGAAGTAGCCAAATATAATTTCAGTAGGCTATTACTTAGGAGACAGGTGGGATAGAGCAAAGGCACTGTCCTATCTCAACAGACAAACAATCCATGTAATCCAGTGACTATTCTCTGACAGCACCCAATAGCAAATTGTTCAAGGTGCACAATATCTTTACACCAAATAACAATAGAACAATCTGTCTGCAGGAAAAGTTTCTGCCTAAGATCTAGGATTGGTGGTGTTTTCCATCCTGAAATAGTAAGAATAATTTGTCATTTCATTGTTTCTTCTAATGCAATCATGGTAACCGCATACACAGCTTATTGTTTCTTAAATATGTTTCATTTGACTGGCAGTGCCTCAAATAAGAGTGGAAATTTGCACCTACTAGCTATGAAAAGAGGACCAGCCAGTTCTGGTAAGCATGGACTGGTTGTGGAAGAGGAGCTGGTAGGAGTGAAGCAACTTTGAATGGGCTGGTGGGAAGGAAGGGAGTAGGTCTGAGCTCTGAGGGACTTTGGGAAAGAAGCAGTTGGGAGCAGATGGGAGGAGCGACCCAAGCTGAGCATTTCAGACACACACACTGAAGAATACCTTCTACCCTTGCACCACCCCCACGGTCTGCTCTGTGGATGAAAATGTGGTCCTCCCAGGGAAAGGTTTTCTCTAGTCCCGTGGCATATTGGTATTATGGCAAAGACTGACCAGGCTGTCCAACCTTTTCTAGTTGTTCTTAAGGGTACAAGGCTCATGTTTTGGGTTTGTCTTCATTTCTGTATACCCACTTTTATACAATGGAAAAAATAGTAGACTACTCTGTGTGTTAGTGCTTAAAAAAATGAACGTATTTATCTACTTATTGATATTTTTAAGTGTTTACTTACTCCTTGCTGCTCTCTGGGGCAAAGGGTCCACCTCTGGCAGAAACACAGCACTTAGGATTCCAGTTTTGAGCGTAGAAAATGTGATTGCAGAAATGGTGTCCACTTTAGGGTGGAAGCAGAGGACAAGAAATGGGGTGGAGGGATGGAAGGAACTGGGAGCTACCAACCGAGAAGCACAGCTGTTTTTTTAATACTGTCTTGATATTCTACCTGTAGTTGTTGTGTATTTTCTTTTTTTCATCGTCTTTTCTCAGTGATTCCAAACACTGGGGAAATACCAGTGTTTATGTTGCATAGATTATTATGACAAACACCACCACCACCACTTCTTCTTCCTGCTCCGTCGGATGAGCAAGCTCAATTGCTTGATTATCTAAAGATCATGTCCGACTCCAATTATCATTACTTATTAAATCAAGTTTGACACAGAAAAATAATTAAATGCTTAAATCAAGGCATTCTACTTTGTCACACACTTGGGTCTGCTGGCAAGTCTATGGAACAGTTGTTAATATTGAAAATGAGATGAAAGATGTTCTAAATTTATCTCCCCAGCATTTCCATTCAGCATAATAACGGACGTTTGACAGTAACACATTGTTGTTGAGCCAGTGAGAGTAATTTCTGAAATGAAATGAGCACACACCTTCAAACGTAGTCTCACAGAAACCTGGAATCATTCAGGGTGGAATAGATAAATGTTCATTCACCTGGGAGCTGTATTTTGGCTGCCTTATGGCTCAAATAAAAATGAACAATTTTCAAATGAATATAAAAATCATACTTAAAAGACTTCAAATGGAAAGTATATATGTATTTTTCAGCATCCATATATAAATTAATATGTACCATCTGGGTTACATCTGGTGATATTAAAGTGTTGTCTCATGAGCAGAATAGGTGTGAGAACCATGAAGCAAAGCTGAGCAGTTCTGGCACTTAAACTGCAAAGGAGACGACACTCACACGTAGCCCCAAAAGTACACTGCCCTTGTCCCTTCACTGCTGCTGCTTTTAAATCCCTGTTTCCCTTCTTTTCTCCCATATTATTGCCTATAAATTTCCATATTTTTTTCCGAAGAACTGCTTAACAGCATCTCCATGATCCAAGCTGCCTCTAGGTCCTGGATTCAGCTTTTGCAGCAGTTCTTCAGTCAGGGCAGCAGTCACACTGTAAGTGAAACCCATGGGTCTCACACTTTCCCTGGTGCTCCTACAACGAAACTCATCCTTTTCTCACCATTCTCTAAAAATTCTGCTGGGAAAAGCATTCACCTTTGGTTGCTCTGGTTGTCTTCAATCTCTGAGTAAATCTTTCCATGGGCTTGCCTTTCTGTATTACATCCTTTCCCGTGATTTTGAAGACTGGTACCCATCTGGACCTCTCCTCGCCCTCACCTTCCTCTCTTTCCTTAAATTATCCATCTCTCCCAAGCTATATGTGTAGCTGCTTCCTTTCTTTCCCTGGTCTATCTTTACCCTTTAACTATGTGGGCTCCTTGGGATCCCAATGAGCATTTGTTTGGCAGTGATGGTTGTCTCCTAAAGTACCTCTGCAGAACAACTCCTCAGAGGTGATAAGAGCTAAACTTTGACAAGTGATCCTGGATTCAGGTTCTTGATGCTGACATCATCAGAAGATTTTCTTTTCATCACTTGCTTTCTTTCCCACCACAACCAAGTCGTGGTTGTTAGTGTTTTTCCTTTTCCTCTAAATTTGAGGACTAAGTCCTGTAGTAGCAACGTGGCATTTTTAACCACGCAAGAGAAATTGGAATAACTGACTCCACTGGCACACTTAGGATTAAGAAGTAGAACATGTTGCATGTGAATGAAAATGTGCATGATAGCCCGTTTCTTCCTTTTTTTTTTTTTTTTTTTCAAAATGCCAAACTTTCACTTAATTAATGTCTGAAAAGAAATGTCCTCTTCACAAATGTGTACAGACTGACAACTTCTACACATATAGCAACATCACACCAAAGTTGCCTGGCACCTCATCATGCCAAGGCATCTCCAGGTACTTTTTCCAAAAGACTGTATTATGAATTCAGCACATGGTCCATAATTCCAAACGAAAGACTTAAAATAAAACAAAACAAATCTTCATTATCGATTTTAAGAGTGATCTACATATGACCTGCAATAAGACTAGGAGATCAGCACTGTCCACAGCATAGAAAGTGCAAGATGGAAACACAGAAAGATGAAAGGACTAACTCATGTCCTCGTGTTTCAGGTCCATGATTTGTGGACCTCAGATCCTGAGGGCTGGTGGGCTGTCGCACCTCTCAGAAGTCAGTTCTACAGCTAAAAGAGAAAAATTTTGATCATCCTTGCACAAAACTATTTTTTGTTTTCAGGTAGAGTCAGGTGATCTGTTAATTTGATAACATTGATCTTCCCATGAACCACGGGGGTGGCTTAGATGGCCTTTCCTGCTCTTTTTGAGCCCTATTTTCTTTGCTTCTGTGGGATGTACAATCATACTGTGAGAGTATGACCTTTTGCCCTGTGCTACAAACAAAACCATCCAGTTCAGGAACACCCACCCACATTTCAAAGAAAGTTTTACTAAGAGCTTTATGCAGAAATCAAACCTCAGCCAGCCTATATTGAACACAGTGCAAGAGCAGATGCCAAACTTCTGATTTACCGCACATGAAAATCAAGTACTTTGGGATTAAGACCTCATATGCGTGAGGAAGAACAGCACACCGTTATTTCTCTGAGTAGATTAGTCTCTTTGAGCATGTAAACAAAAAGTACGTCTGTTCCTCTGCCTTTTTACATAGGGTATGTTCATCAGTAGGATCTGCTCTCACCCACGAATCCGCAGGTACCACGTGCAAGAATTTCAACATGAAAAAAATCTGGATAGAAATGTGGATAGAAACCCTCTTTTAAATCTGACTCACCAGACACTAAGTTACACACGAGTCTGGCGTGTGTTTTTCTCTTTCCTTTTTATTTACTTGATTAGGAAAATGAACGATCTTATTTTAACCTTCAGAGGCAGATTTTCAGACTGCCATCATTTGCCTTTAATTATTCCAAAAAGCAGGTATCTCTGAAGGTTTCTCTGCAAAAGGCATTATACAAACAAGATACAGTGACAGCCCAGATTTCTTCCCAACACACCTGAATGAATCAGGTAGAAGGAAGGACATTTTCTCTCCATTTTACACGCAAGAAACTGAGGCTTACAGTTCAGCAAAGAGGATCACCACTGTTGTGCACCTAGGACTGGCCCCAGTGGTTTTGCTGTGGTCCTCACCCCGGAGGTGGCACCTTCTATTCGCACAAGACAAGTTGCCCCAAATTTGGGTTCATTGCAGCAGGGAGGGATGAAATGAAAGGTGTCTCTTTCAGTTTGGATGAACTATGGTACAGGTGGAAGGGTTACAATATTTTTTATTTTTTATTTTACTTTTAAATGAAGCATTAAAAAATCTGCCACGCAGAATATTTTTTCAGCTTTCTTTCCTAACCGTAGAGTGGCTGTAAAACCTCAGCAGTTAAAAATGTTTTCTCTGGCTCCAAGTCTAATGCATCCATAAAAATTACATTTTAAATAAAGAAAACATGTTTTGTTCCAACTCCAGAGTGGTTCTAAAACATTACATATTTTCTAAAAATGCATTTAATTCTCTATTTAAAAAATCCTTCAAAACACCGTGACTGAATAATTTTTTGAAAACTCTGTATATGTTCTAATCTCCAATTTATCAACCTTAAACCAGCATTTTGGGATCTGGTAAAAGAAAAGCCTTAGATTAAAAACATGTCGTTGTTTCCCCTCAAGACCACATTTAGTTCATGGCCTCTCTGGGGGTGTCCGGAGCTGGATTTCATGTTCTGTGAGAAGCAGAGTTTTTAAGTCAAGTCCAGATATTTTTCAGACAACCTGAAGAGGTTTGAGACCTCAGTACTAAGAGAAATGTCACTGAACACTTCTGCATCTTTGGCTGAAGCTGTGATTGTCCCTCGCTGAGAGCAGAAGAGCATCACGAAACACGTGGGTGCTTCAGAAAGGATTCATCCTGGGAAATGCACTGCGTGATTTCCACCGTCTCTTCCAAGCTCCAGTATGGGCTCCCTCTTCGATCTTGAGCAAGTCATTTAACAATTTTCATTTCATTTCCTTCTCTGCAGAATGGGAAAACTCATTTTTACTGCCTTTAAGGCATATTGTGCAGAGAGATCCATTCACATACTTTCAGCAGACAGCGGTTTGCAAATGCCTGTTTTAATGGAGCAGTTCTGGGAGTGGGGACAGGGCAGGAGAGCAGAAGGTCATACTGCCCATGAGGACAAGCTGAAGCTGGCATGGCTCAAGACCTTCAGAGCAGTGTGCAGAGGCTGTGCCCTCTCTCACTGCTGCTCCCTGAGCTTTACTGTGTCCCACTGGAGGCAGGGGACAAAGATGAAGTTGAGAGGGGAAGAGCTCCCTTCAAAGGTGGATATAACAGTATGAAGCTGTTCTCTGCTTTCTTTTCCATTCCTTACTGTTCTAAGAGATCCCAGCCACCTGTGTATCTCCAAGACTTCTTCCCTGAGAGACGACACACAGTCTAACTTATTTTTCCCTTGTTCCCTGAGCTGTTCTTGCCAAGATGCGTTACTGTAAAATTCTCCTGCAACCCACCATAGGCAGCTGGGGGTCTTGACTATCACCCAGAATTATGAATGACAAACTAAGTGTCATCCTGCTCTCCGTTCCTTGGATCAAATACGTACTGACCAGTGCAGGCTGTGGTATATACCAGGTCAATGTGGGACTCTGAAACAAATGTGGGGCGGGAGCAATGCAAAGAGCTGTAAAAAAGAGTTACATCATTTAGATCTCTTTAGGTTCACCGAGCCCCTTCCCACTGAAGCTGATTGGGAGCATTTCTCCTCCCTGGAGTGCAGGTTCACGGATTTCCAGCTCCAACTATCTTCCCAGCTCCTGCTGTTGCCCTAAGTTCATGGGAGCTGCGGGGTAAGAACTGCTGCCTCCCCAGAGGCAACTCCCTCATCAGCTCCCGTGAGCTCAGAGCACAGCAAAACTGACCAGGGAACCTCTGCCTCCCCCAGGAGCAAGGTACCAGGCACACTGGGACAGCAATGCCCTGCCTTCACAAGCAGACTTGCTGCCCACCACTCGCAGAGCTCATCCAGTGCCCTGCTTCTCACTGGAGCTCTTCTGGAGACTCCTGGAGATTGTCTGTGTTTGCCTGCAAAACTGTGTTTGTCTGCAAAACCTCTTAATAAATATCGAAAGTAAAAAAGCTGCCAGCAAGAGCAAGTGGCCTATAGTCATCTACGCTTGAAATACAGTGAAAGGTATACATCCTCCTCCTTTCTTTTTTTTATCTAAAATGATATTAATTTTGATGTCTAGAAGACCCTGTTGTCCTCTTCTCCTCTTCTAAGATTCTCAATTCTGTGTAGTATGACGCGATATAAATACGGTTAAGAAGAATCTGTTTATGTTGGAAGTCTAAGGGAATAAAAAATATTTTCACAGGTCTACTAAAAAAATGCCACGGTCAGCTCTATCTCAAGCTAAAGAGCATTGATGTCAGGAATGTCAATGAAAGCCACAGTCACTCCTTAGCAGAGAGAAACTGGAATAATTCTTTTTTGCCACAGAGGACTCTCATGTTCTTCCTAAAATAAAGAGCATTTTTTTATTCATATCCAAATAATTTTGTCTAGGTGCTGATGAAGACATTCCAAACATTGCCTGCTAGTCAAAGACCAGAAGACAGCGCCCAAATACCTCAGTATTGTTTTGTTGTATTCCTGATTCCTGCTTCCTAGACAGAAGCAGCACATCATCACCCCTTGCTTGAGGTGACTATAAGAGCTGGATGAACAAAAGACGAGGGTGGATTCAGATGAACATATTGTTTTGTGAACTGTGTACTGGGGAACTTGCATTTTCGGCTTCACCTGACAGGTTGCTGACGACATCCCAACAATCCCCCATCTGCCATGGGGCAGGGTGTCTGTGATGTGAACACAACCAATGGCAGCACCAAATGTGGCCACTGAGAATTAACGGTCTTTTGTTACACCAATTTAATGAATCATTCTTTGGGGACATCTGGCTTCCCTGCCAAACTAGGGGAAAGAGTGGACTGCCAACAAGGTAGCAAAATGCTCTTCTTCAGCATGTTTCGCCTCCAAATATTGTTACTGCTTGCTGCCATGGCCCCACTCTTTTACATGGTCGGTCCACACTGCCTCATGTTCCCTTCCAGACACCTCCATACACCATGTCCTCCTGTGTTCTTTATATTTACACTAAACTGTGGGCTGTAGAGTCCACCCGAGGTTTTTCCCTGGCTTTCATGATCTCTGCTAAGCTCTTTTCTCATCTAAGAAGGCTTCACCGCAGCGCACAGGAAGGATGGGCACCAACCGGGGCAGAGTGACTCTTGCCACTATTTCCTGCATTAGCCCACAGGATCAATGTCTCTCTAGGAGAACTGGGACCTTATTTTTACTAAATGGCCTGTGAAAGCATTTCCATTAGAGATGGTTTGGTATATTATAACTAAGTGGACGGAACAGAGTGAGCGTTTATTTACCCAGGAAAGTTTGGATCAGATGGAACATCTGTTTTTCATTGAAATCCTCAATTTTACCAAAAAAAAAAAAAAAAGAGAGAGACCAGCTGGGTTAATAGAAACTTAAGGAAGGCAGGTGGCTGACATGTGATTGCAAGTGAGTTGAAACAGGATCAAAACATGTGCATCCTCTGAAGTCTTAGTTCAGATCATGCCTGGAGAGCATTTTAGGGTCCAATTTGCAGGCCTGAGTAAGTGAAAAAATTGCTTATAAGTGCTGAGTGCACAAAGAATTATGTTGCTTCTCTGAAATGTTTTTGTTTTCTTTCCTTTCATTATAAATCTTATTATCATGTGGGTCAGCCTAACCATTGCACAAGTTTGAAAAAATGCATGAGCCATCATATTTTGCCGTGGGTAATCCAACCGCACTCAGCTTTCTAGGAGCCGCAACACAGCCGTGCAGGATAGACCGACTGCTTCTTGTTCAGAGGCACAGGCACAGGATATCCGACTTAGCTGTTGGTGCTAGGAAAGAGTTTTGAGAGAGATGAATAACGCTAGGACTCGTGCGTTCATGAAAGATTTGTTCTGAAAGCAGTCGCAATGTGCGGCGTCTGCTGCTGCAGCCTCAGGAAACAACGGTGATGGAAAGAAACTTTTTCTCAGTCTGTTGGTGCTCACCACTGTCCCCAGTGATGCGGATCACCTCGCAGTCCCTAACATCCCAGTAGAACAAAGCCCTTTTATTTCTAACAAAAATAGACCTCCTTTGCAATGTGGTAGATGTGTCCTGTATGATCCAGCAATTTGTCCTGGCGATAACTTTAGCTCCAGAAGACATTCCTTGAGGAAACAGAGATGCTGCCATAAGAAAAAATGTTGGGACTGGCTGAGCCTGTTATTTTTCTCAGACACCAGGAGGTGCTTTGACATGGTGTTCTGCACTTTCTATACAGTAGTCTTATGTCTTGGCGCTGTGCTTATGTGAGAAATAATACGCAGAGGTGCCCTGTTTGTGTGTGGGCATACCGGTTTTGCCAGCCTGGGAGCTGAAATGGCCTGACCCTGAGACAGTGGGTCAGGACCAAGTAGTACCAATCCGTGAACATCAAACTCATATTTAAGTAAATATTTTTCAGATTGGCTAAGGATTCAATGAAAGAGTCAAAGAAAGAACTTAGGCCCCTGGATTCTCAGTCCCTGCTCTAATAAAGGAGTGATTAACATTACAGTTTATTATTACTTTCAATTTCAAGTCCCATATGAAGCTAGAGGAGCTGCAGTGCTAGTCAGAATCCTATTTTCTGCCTGTCAGTTAAGCAAATGAAGTCCCAAGACAGTTTGACTCACCTTCATATATATAAAAGAAAATTCTTTATTCCATCACACACCTGTGTCTTTCTTAAAATGTGTCTTTATTCTGAAAAGCAACTGTAAAAAAATTGCATTCTTTCACTCGATTGATTTATTCTCTGTCTGTATTTTTATCCAACGTATTTAGTACTAAAATAAATTTTTGTAACATTTTTTTCTTTCATTTCTTAGTGTTGACAAAGGTATAAGAGAAAAAAGTCGTTTTCTGTTCTGGCTCATGTATCACCAAAAGATTTGTTAAATGCTTTCCAATTCCAGGAATAACTGCCTCCTTAACTATTTCTTTGCAAACTCAGAGGACAATTTATTTGCAACGGTTTAATTGTGAGCAGAATTTGATGTAATGAAGTTTTAATGGCAAAGCTGTATGAGCCAGAAAATGCACAGCTTGACTTTCAGCTCCCAAGCTGAGTCTGCAAGTGGAGATGCTTCTAAACTGAGAAAATGTCATTCAAGTCACTCAGGCACAATAAATGTGAATCCCTCACCATCCTTTTTATAGTCAAGAACATGCTCATATGTGCGCTAATGCAAGACTAAGATGCTGATGGCTACTTCTGCATAACCAGGACAGTAGTTCACGACAAGACTCAGAGAAGTATTGTGCAAAAACTGCCAAGCTCAATACACACAAATGGCCAAATGTGTTTTCTTCAGAGCAGAAGAACTTTGGTGCACCAAAAGTGTCTCATCTTTCCAAGTCTACCAGTTTGCCTAAAGAAAAATGTCTGCTTAGAAATCTCATCTTCCCTCCAACTGTCATGGCTACAGCAACACTTCCATTCCTTTGCTCAAGGACTCACCTGCAAAGGCAAGTTTTAACAAAGCCTCAGCAAGTGATGGCCATAAAAAGCCTTGATCTGGGGTGAAGGATAGTGAACTGTGCCAACCAACCAGGAGTTCAAGACTGGGTGGCTGTTCTAGGTGACAATAATGTGTACAGCAACGTTCCTAGGAGAAAATGACAAAGCAAAAATTTTCTGCCAGATATTGTGTCCAACACAACAAGGGTGCCCAACAACCTTCCCAATTCCTCATTCACTTTTCAGGTGTGTTATGAAGATCATTTCCTAGGAAATATGTACTTAAAGTCTGTTCGCTCACCTTTCCTGCCTCGAGTTCCTACTCCAGGCAAAACCAGCCTAAATACAGCAGCTGACACTATCATTATTTACAAAGGCAAGTACTTAGTATCTTGAGTCTCTTGGCCTCCGGGAATGCTTCCAGGCAAAGCCAAGCTGGTTAAATAGCCATCTGAAGAGTGTCAGAGATGGGAGGTGAGAAGGTAAGGGCAGGCTCTGATAACTGGTTAGCTCTAATCTGTGAGCAGAACATTTTGTTCTGTGATTATTTGTTGGTCAGCACCATTATGTTTTTGCCAAGGACTGAGTTCTTCCCTGCTGTGTCTTTGTTTGCTGTGCTGTGAGTTGAATATCAAAGGACACTTCAGATAGGTGCTTTCTAATATCATATTTACATCTAAACACAGTAAATAGAATTAATTAAAAGCCAGTTCTGCTGTCTTGCTAAATTATGCCATTTTATTTATTGTCATCTTGTAAATTGATGGAGATGTCTTCAAAAGTGTTCCATGGCAGCTCAATTCAGCTGTCATGTAGTCAGTTATAACTTGCCCTATGTTGCATAATTAATTTCCCCTAATAATTTGATTTATTTGGCAAAACGTACCCATGTTACTGTAATGTTGGCTTATTTACTCGTTTCAAAATCTATATATAGTTCCTGACTGGTTTATCAGTCATTCCAACAGAGTGGAAGACAGAGTGACCCCTGTATCTTCAAAGTGTTGCGTGAGGTTTTAGCCACTCATCTCTCATTAAATTCAATGATACTCAAGCTAAAAGCACTGATAGTTCCTTCTCTTTACTGCCTTCTTACCTACAGATAAAAGACAGGCAAGCCTGTGATCATCCTTTTCTTCAGGTGCCCCATGTTAACCTGCAACTCAGTAAATACAGTTTTTATTATATAACCCAGAGTCTTTTCAAGCATTAGTCAGTGCAGCACAATGCTCTTTGTTTAGCTTCACAGTACAGTGAGAGAAAATACACTGACGGGCTCGTTCATGCTCTCTACATGGCTGCCAGTCTTTCAGTGGTGATGTGCTATATATGCTATGAATTTGCCTACCAGCAACTTAACCGTGTATGGATGCATGTAACTAGCACTATTTAAGCAAAACCTCAGGTTTCTCGGCATTTTCTAAATGACCACAGTTCAGTTAAATGAATTCCAATGCCAACATTTTAACAATGTTGTATAATAAAGAAAGAATATCTATATCACAAATAGCATTTCTCCTTGGTATTTTTTATTCCAATGCCAACATTTTAACAATGTTGTATAATAAAGAAAGAATATCTATATCACAAATAGCATTTCTCCTTGGTATTTTTTTATTGCTTAAATAAAAAGGGATCCCAAAGCAATAATTATTGACAAAAAAACTACGTGCTCCTTTTGCCATTTTTACTGCCCATGTAACCCGAGGTCTCCCCTTTCTAGCCATACTTTTACACCTACTTAGGAGAGGGAGGGAAGGCTCCCATTTTCCCATGTGTTGTGCTACTGAATGAGCAGAGAGGGGCTCGGGGGGACAAACTACTGCTCAGAGCAGCCTGCCAGCCCCCGCTAAGAAAAGATAAGCAGTGACTTTGCCAGCTGTTGTTGGATGCAGCTCTGGGCTGTGCTTCTCTCAGCCTGCGTACCCAAGACTACAGGGAATGAGTGGAGCTCTGTGGGACACATATTTGCTTTGCGTAACCATTTTCCAAAGAGCACCCCGAAGCGAAGGGCAGTCTCATCTGATCAAACAGTTTCTCTCTTTCTCTCTCCTTTTCAAGAAGCAGAGGTGTTACTCTGTTCATGGTTGCGTTTACAATTTGTTTTGTTGATTCTATGGCCTAACTATAAAAGAGCGAATAATATTGTACGTGTGACTTAGAGATGAGTTATGCTGGAGCAAAAGTTCAGGTGAAGCCACTGGCTTCCTGTGAAGGACTGAGCAGGCCAGCCTTCAGCTGTAGATTTTTCTTCCTATTTAAATTGGCTGCTAGAAAGCAAAAAGCCTTTCAAATAATTTAAACACAGAAGGCAAGTTTACGTCCATTTTTAAAATATAGTTAGGTCATGCTATTCCCGGTAATTAAATACTTCATCACTGGAAACCATAATAAGAATGTGCTAATTTCAGTTCACAGTAGATGCTCAAAGGCAATAAATTGCAACAATCACACCACCATCCCTTTTATGATTACTATTCTGTTATGGAACTAATGTGTTTTCTCTCAAGCCTAAGTAAGTGTCTTCTGTTACCACAACCTTATAAAAATCTTTCTTAAGCCTAACAGAAGTCAAGTGTTGGTTATGAAATGTGAATTTCTGGATTCCACTAGACACTCTCGTAAAATGCTGATGGCAAGCAAACAAGACGGTTGCATCAAGGAATTATGGCAGTGCACACAGGCGCATTTCATTTGCCATGTATTCTACCGGTGGTAAGAGCAAACCATAACTTCCAATATAAAGGAGGAAGTCTTTGTGATAAACGTCATCTTTCTGATGCCTGACTGCTTCTCAACTGGTCTGGAGACACCAAAGACCAGGTGGCACATTGCCTTTAAGAATGGGGAGGTCCTGGCTGTCCTGAAAGTATCCTAACAGGTATTAGAAAGACTGTTACAAACACCAGAGGAAAAGCACTCTCTGTTCAGATTTCTTTCTTGGCATTTTTGTGCTCCCAAATGCATTTCCACAAGTCCATGCTCACAGACCGTTATCACCCAGAACACAAGAAACAATTGGCTGTGGTTGTGCTTTCCTTCCACATTCCCGTCCTTTAGTCCTTCCTTTCACTCAAAGCATCATCTTATATCAATGAGGCAGAAATCGGGTTAAGGCTTGCTGTTGTCTTAACTTTCTATAAAACATTTTTAAATGGATACCACAAGAAGAAACACTCTAGTCCTCTCCCCTTATAGAAAATATATTGTTCCTTAAAAGTTTTAAGGTTAGCTCCATTACAGATTCATTTCCTATACATTGTCACAGTGATGGGTAACATGTATACAAATCTATGACTCTTGAACCTTATTTCTACCTTATAGTAGCTGCAATGTATCCTCCAGATTGCTGACAGAACTGGAAGCAGATGCTTTGGAAACTATTTGGGTTTCAATAAAGGAAGGAGCCTTTATTAGGTTAATAGATTATGTGCAGATTTCAGTGGTTGGACTGGAGTCATAAGCCATAAAACTAGAACTCGAGGTAACAAATTCAGCTTCTTGCTTGTTCAGAGACTTTCTGCAAGATCTTGAGCAAGTAATTTAGACTGATAAGGAAGTTAAACATTTCCAATACCTTTGAGGAGGTGTGTCTAGCTTTTTCGGTTCTTTAGGACAGTAGAATCAACTCACAGCAGTCTTCATAGTTAGACTCTTTAGAGGTCCAGAAGTGTCCAGATACTATAATGAGAGCCCAGAAATTCTTTTCTTAGAGCCACCTGCTTTGTTTGTTTGTTTGTTTTTAAATTATGCTTGTATATGATAAAGGAAATTTTGCATGTACCGAAAAACTGCTTTCTTCCTGGCTACACCTCTTCTGAGTGTGATAAAACAAAAGCTTCTTGTAAGAGTAGTCATTTACTGGCTCATTAGAAGTGTCTTCTGCTTTTCATGCAACCCAGAGCCATGCACAGGGGCAGAGGCAGGTCACACGTGATTTGAAGAGATGCCATTTCTATTTAAGGAGCTGCCAAGAAAGTCTCCCATCGCATCTATGCACTTCCTACTGCCCCACCAGTCAGCACTACTAGCCATAGCACCCGTTTGGCTACTTTCTTCAAAGCATCCTTTTATGATAACTGCCTGCAGGAATCCGTGTTCAAAGAAACTCTAAAGACCTTAGGAGTTATTGCTGTCAAGCCTGAAAATCATTTGACCAAGTCAGCCTGCAACTAATGCCCTTTGCAGAAGGAAAGTGGCAGGCAGGTCCTGCAGCAAATACAAATCAAGCCTTTTGACTAACAATCATTAAATAGCTTAAAAACATTCAAGTTTCTAAGATGTTTACAAATTGCAAGAGGAACGTTTTGCAGAATAAAACTGCAGTCCTGGAGCTTAATACTCACTCTACTGTTTCATTACTGCCCCTGTTTTATATTAGCGCACTGAGCAATTTGTATGCATCTATGGACCTTTTAGTAATGTATACCCAAAGCAATTGCCAAATGTTATTCAGTGCTGTTAATACGTAATAGTTCTAATGAATAATGTTTTTGTTAAGAATGTGGCAAACTGCTATTTATTCAGATGAATTCCAACCAACCATAATGCCTGGGTCTTACTTCTGAGGTATGAATGCAATAATTACCAAACGCAGCTCTAAAATGCAATTTGTTAACTTGGAGGAGATTGTGAGATCGTGACATACATTTTAAGTGCCTCCAAAGCTGCTTTTGGTTGTTTTTTTCCCCCCTGAGTCTTTGTTTATGTAAAAAGGGTCTCCACTTACCGAATCCACCAGTTGAGTGTCTCCACATCCACTTATGCTGCATGCATCAAGATTCAATAACTGAACATCGCAGCAAGCAGTAAGATTACCTAAAAGATAAAGGAGGAAAAGAATTTTCAAAATTGTCCAGCTTCTTTTCATTTCGCATTAGGTTTAAGCTCCAAACTAACTTATGGTCATTTTGAAAATGTCCTCAGAATATGTCCCAGAACCAACACGTCATTTAAGTTAGCAAGAAGTAGAACTAGAAGCAAAAGCTGTGTAGTAGAAATGACAGCTATGCAGTTTGCTAACAGGCCCGGGGAGAGAGTTGCCCAAAGCTGTCAGAACTGGAACAGAATCGCAAGCAGCAGGCTGAGCCCTGCGGGGATGGGCAGAGAACAAGAACGACGTTGAGTGGTATCACCCAGACAGAATCAAACCAAACAGAGAACTCAGCAATTTTGTATTGATTAATTTTAAACAAACATATTCAAGGCTGGTGCTTTACTGCGGCTTTACAGCGAAAAAAATATTTAAAATGTTATAAAAATGATAATTAAATATTTTTGTTGGAGATCAAACTAGAGCTAGCACTGACAAATGGGATCCAGAAAAAAGTAGTCGCAAACAAAAAAAGAATAACTGAAACTAATTCATTACTGCGGAACTAACACTGTAGGAGCATAAAAGTTTTTTGGAAGCTGGCCTAAAAAGTTTTAAATCACGTGATTTTAAATCTAAACCTAATCATATGAATCTAAATAACTTGTATAATGTTATATGTATTTCCCATCACTCAGGACTGTTCAGGACGTACACTTTCTCCTGTCTCTCTGCAAGGTTTCTGCAGAGCTTGCAGAGTTGCAGGCATGTTTTATACCGGCAGAGAGTTTTAAGCATTTTAACTTATGCACAGATAAGTGCAGAAATTTGCAGCCTCATAGCTGGGAGACAGATGATACTGCAGGTGCATTAGTATGAATACAAGTGCCACACTATTTTTATCATGACTCATGTGGGAATTTAAAGAAGAGGCAGTCTTTCCTTCTGCAGCTGAGAAAGGCCAGGAAAAATCCTCTGGAGGATTCAAGCAGCTGGGCTGGAGAAACGTTTTGGTTTTGTGCAACTCATAACTTCTAACATTTGGAAAGTACAGTAAATACTGAGACAAGGGACGGAAAAGATTTGGGCATATAACTAGTTAGCGAAGGAAAGGTATTACAACAGACTGTAGCACTTCTGTGAATATTATGTATAGCCCTGATTTTTGCCATTATTACTATAGAGTTTTTTAATACTAGATGGAAGTGATAATTCTTGGAGGATCTTGTAACATACATGACCACAAGAAGGTAATTAACGGTTGAGGACAGCAGAGCCTACTTTGTGGCAATACAAAAGGCAACAACTCTGTGGTTGTGACACTGATTATGCTGAAGCCAGTGCTCCCAGCTTGGGTCCCACAGGAATAATTTGAGTTTAAAAAAAGTAAAAAATCTTTTAGGGAATTTTTGTGTGCCAGTGTCTGTTTTGTCCTGAATCCTTCTCCTGATTTGTTTAACATCACTCTCCCATTGCCCATTGCACCAGCAGAGTAAGGGCAAGGGGGAAGACAGATGAGGATGAGAGGCTGGTGGGAAGAAGGGGGAAACCTTTAAAACTCATTGTGCTTCCTTAAAAATGCTGTGTTAAATGGCACTTGGGGAGAGGAGAACTCTGCGGCCCCCTCCAAGAAAAGTGCAGAGGTCTAGGCTTAACTTGCAGAGGCTGTGGCTTGACTGATCCTTGTTGCACAATCATGAACTTTTGTGGCAATCCAAAGATTTGGGGAACGCTGTCCTCACCAGAAGAATAAATGATCTCAGGTTGTCCAGCCTTGCAAACAGGAGCTCAGCCAGACACAGTTGTGGTCAAGAGAGCATGATGAATTGACTCAGAGTGGAAAAAAGACTTAATTTTTTCAGAAAAGGTCAACGTTTGTGCACTGGTTTTATATATGGGTTCAGCAAAAGAGGCTGAGGCAATGCTATTGCAAATTATTTTATCTCTCACATTTAACTCCAAACTGTATACTACGTATATCGGTAGAACCCTCTCAGAACATTTTCTTGCTGGGATTTTAAAATGGAAATCTAATTTTTAAAAAATACAAAGAAATGATGAGCAAGGTATTTTTGATGAAAATTTTCTCTTTCCCTGTCAGGACACTGCACGGGCTGGGGGGGGTCCCTCCGAGCCCATCCTGTCCCACCGCCCCAGCCAGGAGCGGGGCAGGACATGGGGCAGCCAGGGCAGCCCCAGCCCTGGGCATTGGACACCTCCATGGGTACAGGGATGGGTCAAGGCTGGGATGGGAGGTCAGGCTGTCTGGAAGCATCTCCCCATGTCACCAAAGGAACGGACCACACGAGTCTGCCCTGTCTCTGAGCCAGCCCTGAGCTGGCAGCCAGACATCCCAGAGGAGGATGCTCCCAGAGTTCCTCACAGCCCCCTCACAAGACAGGTAACAATTGCTGGGAATGCGTTTCTTTTGCTAAAAGGAGAGGAAGGAAAAGCACTTTTGCTGCCAGATCACCTGGTAGTAACTTCCCCATTGTATGTGATTTTTGCTCCTGTGATCCATTCCCTCTCAAAGGAAGAGTGGGAAGATTGGAGGGTGGTAATCAATAAGGTAGAAAACATGGAAGAAAAGAGAGATCTGTTAATAGCCACAGTTGTGCTGCCGTGAGCCCTGGGACCATTCGTGTACTGCAGTTCCCAGTGTCTCCCGTTGCTTTCCAAAAGATGATGGAGTGATGTGATTGGCATATGTCATATGTGTGACATTCTTTTACCTCAGAAAGGGAAATTGTGTAATGCCTTAGATAATCCCTAATTTACTCAGGCCCAGATGAATTCGGGGTGTGGATCTTGCCCAAGGGAACACCGAGGGTGTGTATCTTTCCTCTGAAGGTGTGACGTTGCCCTCCACACACCCACTGCACAGATGTTAACACTCTAACGAAGCAGCCACATGGTTTTCGCTCTGGAGGATCCAATTCAGTACCTTTAGCATTCCCCATTCAACACACAGCCAGGCACTCCTAGGGCTATTTTAGCAAACATCATTCAAATTAGATATCGAATACCATTTTCATTCTCACGGAGCTCTTCTTTCTGTTTTTTCCACAGACAATACCAATCTCAGCTTTATGGCATTCCTGACACACCAAGTATTTCACCCCCAGGAAACTGAATCACAGAGAAGTCCAAGCTCCTTCCTTTGGATGGACACTGGAGCTGATGAGGTCCTGATATTTCAGATGACTCAGCAATTTTTAACCCATAGCATGATCTCTCATGGTTCCAATCCACCAGTCCTACCTTCGTGATTCTTGGCATTTCTGTTAACCTGGCCTTCAGAAACTTGCCCTGGGAGTCCAGAAAACAAGGAACAGACAGGTTAGTGAGTCTCAGAGGAAAATAAGGTTTTACATGACTTGCCTAGCACCACAGAGGAATCCCATGCCATAGATTTATGATCCAGCTCTTTAAACCTGCATTTCATTAAACTAATGATGAAATAATTTCTTTGCCTGCAATCCACTGAATAAGATTCCTAAATTCTTTAAGAAGGATCCTCCAGGTAATGGCGCCCTCCTTCACAACAGCATCATAACTCTACACCAGAGCGTCTGATCCTGTTCATCAAATGAGATGGATCTAGTAGAGAAGTGAGTTCATAAACGTAGTCTCCTTCAAAGTGCACACACATAGCAGCAAAATAGTCTTAGATGCAATCTTAATATAGTAATCTTTTAACTTTTGAAGGCTAAAATTTGAAACCTATTTTTTGGATTTTGAAAAGTGTAGTATAATTTTAAATGTCTCATCCAACTGTTTTAAGTTGTTAAAGGAATACTTGTAAAATCTGTCTTCTTCGGTAATATGCACACTATTATTATGTTCCACAAGCAAATTAACTATGAAGGACCAATTATATACTGCCTTTCATGGTAGGTGAGTAATTTCCAAGTGTGGGAAGTGTAGTAAGTACATTTCTTTCTGAGGGGGGAGTTTTGAGTACTAGTGTTTTGCATCCACTCCGTACTTGTATTTTCTCAGTGGCAATGACTCTGTAAGGAGCTCAGAAGAGAACAATCAGGACGTATAATCTCAAAGCCAGGTTTTGCAGCCTCCACGCACTGAAATGTTCTTTCCTCGGTTGTGTCCAGTAACATAAGAAAACTGAATCTGTGAGGCACTGAAGAGAAAGCCATCTGATGAGTGAGAGAGATTCAGCCCAGGAGGATTGAAGCTCTCTTTGTACTGTCTACACCAACAAGAGTTTACGGAAGACGCACAGTGTAAGGCTGGTCCAGACTAATAAGCTCATGAAGGACCCTGGGTGGGCTCAGCCCCATTGCGAGCAAGGGAGGTAAATGGTTGGGGGCGAGTTGCAGCAAGGCTGCAGGCAGGACCGGGTGCCCGCTCTGCAGGGATGTCCCAGCACCCTGCGCAAGGTACGTGTCACTGAGAAACCAGAGGGAGTTGTTCATGACACTCCATCTGCCATCATCATGGAGGGCCTGCAGGGTGAAGGAAGTAAATGCCAGGTGTGAGTCCACACCTGCACCCTCTTTGAAACAGCGCCTGCTTCTCCATGTTATGGAAAAGTTGTACATAACATGGAAAATGCAGAGTGGCAGCAGTTGGCAGCCGTTTAAGCCCAGGCAACTATTTCATCGTTAGTCTAAGTACACAGTCATGCAAACTGATCACGTTTATTGCTGATTTTGTTTATACTTGCGTGTACTAAGGGGTTTTCAGCCAAGAGTAACTCTCTTGTTCAAATCCAACTCATTTGCAGCAGAAGTGATCCTCATCCCTGCTGCATCTGTGTGCACCCTTGCGAAAACAGAGGGTGGGTGGCAATAGCAGTGGGAGCAATGCCAATCTTGCCTTGCCAACGTGGATGTATACTCTAAAATATCCAGAGCTACTGTACATGGGGAACCGTGGTGAAAAGGACAAGCAGATGTGATTTACCTAATTGACGGCCTAATTAAGATCTGAAGAAGAGGTGGGTGATTTAGTACTGTTGGAAAACAAGTTATTGAAAGGATTGAAAATTAATATAAAAGGTCTCAGTGGTGTTTAATAAACAGAATTCACTCAAAAATGTTTTTAAATGTTCCAGACCTCATTTTCTACAACAGCTCTGCCAGCCTATGATCACCATGTTCAGTATGGAGCCAAGAGAGCACAGCTGGGGTGAGTGGGGGTTGCCACTGAGTTTTCCTGTTCTCATCTGTTTGATGTGATGCCTTTCCCTTAGACTGTGGCATTAGTCAGTAGACAACACAGAGTGCAACACGTCTCTCACTTCAGTGAAACACCCACACTCATTATAACATGTTTTGTTCAGCAATTTCCACTCAGTTGCATTTTTAAGTGCTTCATAGAATCACAGAATCAGTCAGGTTGGAAAAGACCCTTGGGATCATCAAGTCCAACCATCAACCCCACTCTACAAAGTTCTCCCCTACACGATATCCCCCAACACCACATCTAAACGACTCTTAAACACATTCAGGGATGGTGACTCCACCACCTCCCTGGGCAGCCTATTCCAGTGTCTGACCACTCCTTCTGGGAAGAATTTTTTCCTAATGTTCAGTCTACACCTACCCTGTTGCAGCTTGAAGCCATTCCCTCTTGTTCTATCGCTAATTACCTGTGAGAAGAGACCAGCACCAACCTCTCTACAATGTCCTTTC
Source organism: Dromas ardeola (assembly GCA_013398915.1). Classification (NCBI taxonomy): domain Eukaryota; kingdom Metazoa; phylum Chordata; class Aves; order Charadriiformes; family Dromadidae; genus Dromas; species Dromas ardeola. Next base: position 247,065 of record VYZM01022868.1, read on the forward strand.
AAGTAGCTGTAGAGAGTGATGAGGTCTCCCATCAGCCTCCTCTTCCTCAAACTAAACAGTCCCAGCTCCTTCAATCGCTCTTCATAAGATTTATTCTCCAGGCCCTTCACCAGTTTCGTTGCCCTCCTCTGCACTCGCTCCAGCACCTCGGTATCTCTCTTGTATTGGGGT
>VYZM01022868.1:247676-289403 GCA_013398915.1 Dromas ardeola
TCAATAAAGATGTTAAACAGAAATGGTCCCAACACTGAGCCCTGAGGAACACCACTTGTGACCGGCCACCAGCTGGATTTAAGTCCATTGACCACCACTCTTTGGGACTGTCCATCCAGCCAGTGCTTGATCCAGCGGATCATATGCCCATCCAGGCCATGAGCAGCCATTTTTTCCATGAGAATTCTACGGGGAACAGTGTCAAATGCTTTTCGGAAGTCCAAGTAGACAATATCCACAGCCGTTCCCTTGTCCAATAATCAGGTCATCTTGTCATAGAAGGAGATCAGGTTCGTCAGGCAGGACCTACCTTTCATAAACCCATGCTGACTAGGCCTGATCCCCTGGTTGTTCATTATACGGCTTGTAATGGCACTCAAGATGATCTGCTCCATGACGTTCCCTAGCACCGAGGTCAGACTGACAGATATATAGTTTCCCAGATCCTCCTTTCTGCCTTTCTTGTAGATGGGTGTTATATTTGCTACCCTCCAGTCCATTGGGACCTCCCCAGCTAGCCATGACAAACAACTCACTCTGGGCTGGATGCAGTTTTAAGGGCAGGGATTTCCTATGCTCAGCCCTGAGGTGATCCCTGGAGTTCACCTTCTCCTTCTATTTGCCCATTTGCCACTTTTCTATTTTTTTCTGTTTTCCACGCAAAAAATAAATGGCTGGATCTCACAAGGTGTTTCCAAATTCTAGTCACCAGTCATAAACTGGTGCGACACCATGAGGGAAGCCAGGTGGTGGTGGTACCTGTCTCTGGGTCAACTTTGCTGCTAGATTTCTAAGACATTTGCAGAGGAGGTTGGAAAGAAGATTTCTGCTTGGCTGTTTGGGAAGTCAGTAGGGTTTTTTCTTTCGAAAAGATTGTGTTGAGACAAGTGTGGAGGGAAGGCAACATCTGTAGGTGACAAGGAAGGATCTTGCACAGTCTGCCCAGTCACTCAGCAAACTGCCCCATGGGAAAGGAAGCCAATTAGTCCAGGGAAGCAGTGGTGATGGGATCTCTGACAGAGCTACCTTTGAAGTCAGCTTGGCTTCCTCTGTAAAACGATACCGCTTGCAAGTTACCTCTCATTCTGTATCTGGATAGCTCATCAAGCTGTGATGCAGTCATACCACGCTTGTTGTTCAGGACGAACCCACACCTGTGGGATACTGCCATAGCCATGATCGGCAGAGATCAGTCAGCCCTTATCACTTAGCAAAGGGGATTATTAAAGAACCAGGGTACCCGCATTAGAGTCTGCAGATGTTTGGCAAGTCCAGCTTGCCACACAGACACAAAGGTTTTTGACCCTTCTGGACAAATTCGATCAAATTTGACAGAGATGCAGAAGTTTCAAAGATAGTTAACGTCTTCAAAGAATATAAGCAGTTAAGGAGACCCTGCAAGACACTCAACGTGAAAGCAACCAAAGAATCTACTCTGGAGAAAGACTTCATGATTCTCTTGCTACAGGGGAAAAAAGGGGAAAAAACCCCAACAAACCAGAAATAATTTTCCCCCAAATGTCAATCAAAATAGGACCTTCTCAGTCACCAAAGTCAATCTCAAGACACAGCTTAGTAGAAACTTTAACTCTGGTAGTTCAGATGTTCACAGAATAATTTCTTCTCCGTGGGAACCTTTGAACCTGCTTCTTCCACTTGGACAAAAAGAAAAAAAAAGATTTTAATGATCTTCCCAGTGCAGTGCTTGCCTTTAAAGACTTGGTGGTTGTTGCAGGGAAGGCCTTGAAAGAATGAATGAAAGATATTTTTTGCTAATGGTTGAAATTAGTTGGGTTTTAAGTTGATTTTATTTTAGATTTATGACAAAGAAGCCTGGACTACTAGATGTATTTTCTTGTACGTTTGTACTAGAAAATGAAATATAATAAATCTAAGAATAAGCATTATCCAGTCCTTGTTTTATGAGCCTGTAGAGATCTAGCCCATTAAATAAATGAGCACAATGTCACTGAGTGTTGGACTTCGTTCAGAGTTAGCTGAAAGTTATGCAAAATCATAATGAGACCTGCTAGCTTAAGCAGGAAGGACATTAGTCTCCAGCCACCCGTTTTCTCCCCTTCTCTACTGCACTCTGTTTATTTCAGGAAGCTTGTGGAGTTCTGATCTTCAAAAATGCAGCCTGTGGAGAGAAACAGGAGAAACTGTTGTTGTGGCTTCATCATGGGTTTTGAAGTGAACCAAGGTGTTCACTGTGTTCTCGTTGCTAATTGTCCCCAGTTTAGAACGGATGTCATTCAGCACAATAGAAATGGCATTTTTCATCTGTTCAGGCAGTTTTAAACAGGAATCAGGTTACTTTAGGACATCACTTACTGATCCAATGTAGTCTTGATATTGGAGAAAAAGGGGCTGGGAAAAATTACTTGTGAAGTTTTCAGTTATAAGTAGAGTCATGAAGGGACTTGACACCTATCACTACTCCTTTAGACTCACTCCCCTCATTTGCTGCTTCATCCTGGAGTTGCTTGAGGTACTGAGGCTACCAAGTGTCTGACACTGGGAATTGCTGACATGCCGTCAGTGCCAAACCAATTTTCTGTCTCTGAATTTCTGGCAGAACTCCTCGAGGAGGCAGCAATCAAGCACCTGTGGCCTCCACAGGTCGGTACCACTGCTTCAGCTGCACAAAAGGGGGTTTGGCCCTCCAATTTCTGCCACTTAAAACCCCATGAAATCTTTTTTCCAGTCATCACTCTCAGCTAGACTAGGAGTTAAATTTAGGATTTTCCATCCAAGCTCTTAATTTGCTCCACCATCAGAACAATATGTAAACGACGCAGAAAGCACTAAGTACAGGGCTTCAGGTAGTCCCTTAGTGATGAGGACCTCACATCTACTATCATCTGACCACACAGAGAGGTACATGGCACAGCTGGGCACAGACCTCTGCTGGGATCTGCTAGTGCAGCCATAACACATCAAAAAACCCTATAATAATTGTCCCTTCAAATCAGAACAGCTTTCCACCGATACCTAAGATTACCCAAACCAGAATTCTTCAGATCTGAAAGTCCTCAGAGTGTTCATTTGCCCAAATTTGGAGAGATTTCGAATGTTGCAGCTCAGTATTGACTGAAGCTTTGACTGCACAACAGAGGACTGAGAAGGTATTGAAGGGAACAGCCCTATATAAAAAAGGTAACATTTCAAAACCACCTTATTTCTGCTGTAAGCCAAGTACATTTCCTTCACACTCATCTCCGGTGAGAAATACCCTGGATTTTTTCCCCCTGAAATGCTAACTAGTCTGCTGTAAGAGAAAGCCCAGTTCACTTTGAAGTGGTAAGTATGCTTAAATTTGCTGCAGGCTTCAGCATCCCTGAGGGTCCTAAGGCCTACAAATTATTTTTATTCATTTAAAATGAAATAGAAATTAGAAAAAAAATTCAATGCAGCTAAAAAAAAAGACACCGGGGAGCTTTGTAACCCACTCAGTCTCCCTGTGGTGTTCTGTCTTCTATCTAATAGAATCTCCCCTGTCTTTTCTTCTGGAGAAAATTCTTCTTTTATTCAGAGCAAAGTAAAATTTGACACATGGTCCGGAAGAGGCAGAAAATATTACTGCTATAAATCCACTGTCTGGTGTGAATTAGGGCTGTTGGTGTGTTTGTTTGAGTACTCTGCCAACAGTGTATATGGAGAGAAGCTCCAATGAAAGTGCTGTCACAGACCGACTTACTACTGCACCTGAAGGTATGGCTGCACGTCGCGTTTTAACCAGCCCCAGTAATACTGCAATGAAGACCATGGGTTACATTTTGTCATACAAGAAGAGTGTTTAGCTGGTAGCCTATGCAGAAATCCGTGCTGCTGCATCTTCCTTTCTGCTGCTTCATGTTTTAGCCTTGCTGAGGCTGTTGACGAAGTGTCTGTCCACGCTGCTGTCAGACCACCAGTTACTCTGCAACAGTAGCACAAGCGGACCCAATAGGAGCAGAGATTTAGTGGTTGGAGGCAGTTTTCTTTGCAGCTTGTGGAAACAGGAAACTCAAGGAACAAATGTGTCATCCAGCCAACTCATACCGACAGATAAAATACCACACGCCTATCCTCCAGCCTATCGACACCTCTGTCTAATTCAGCTAAATATTCCCCAAAACAGTGGGAATTTTTCTAGGAAATGCTTTTCACCACATATTTGGTTTAGGTACCTGTCCTACAAACCCTTCTTAATCTCCATACGTTTGTCCCACCTTTCGAGTACTTTAGTTCCTATGGCAACAAGGATGCCATTGGCATTGGAGGGGTCAATGGCATTTATAAATCCTTTTAAAGTCCATTTATAAAATAGAAAGTCATCTGTACTATGGTTTGTCAAATAAAGAAAGTATTTGTGGGCCAGGTTCAGATCTGTTGATGTGGGTGGGAATTTTGCTACTGCCTTCCATTGCATCCAGTATGGTCCTTATGCTGCACGCCATATGTCTCGCTAACCACCACATAATCCCTCACCCCAAACTGCTAGCTCCTCTCTTTTTTGGAAGAAGAACTAGTGAGACTGATTCATGCAAAGTACCTTCATTGTTTATAACGAAGATTAAAAGCATAATTATTTTTGGGAGCTCCTCAGTGATAGGAAGTTTTAGTCTTCAGAGAGAGATGGCAGATGATCTAGTCCTTGACGGCAGAAAAAAGGATTTCTGCAGGTACTGCACTCTCTTCTGTTTCATGTCACTGCACCCGCCTCTCACTGACTCCTGGCTGCCATTTTAAAGAATCGCATGGGAAATATTTCAGACATGTGGAAGATAGGGTGTGATTCAGTTCGAGATCTCAGTGGGCTGCAGGGATGAAATTGGCGATTGTGAAAAATCTTCCTACACATCTTCCATATATTTCACATGTCATCCCACAAAAGAAACGAAAATAGAAGAGTCCCTTTTACCGAAGATGTGAGAAGAGGGTAGAAATCAGAGAGGTGAGTAAAGTGTGCCAAAAGGCCTCCATTTTATACAAGCCATTCCAGAAAAAACAGGCAGCAGTTGTCTCCCCCACAAAATGTTTCTTAAAACCCACGTCACTAGACCTTAGTGTATGAGAAAAATCTATGACACTGATACGACATCTTCATTATTTGTCATGTGTAAGCAGTGTGCTCAGGTAGAGAAAAAATTCAGAAGGAACAAGACTGCTCCCCAAGAAAGCCTAAGAAAGCTAAAAGTGGAATCACCAGGCAACAGCAAGTAAATAAACACCATTTTGGCTTGTGTGAACTGGCAGATCGATATTATTGGAGTTCTGGATAAGGTACTTTGGAAGGAGGTTTGGACAGAGTGAGGGAGTTCCCCCGTGTACTGCAATGAGGAAAGACTTCCACGTGTGAAAGGAAGCATCAAGATGACCGCGTTGAAAAGGACTTTATTCTGCAATGCCCTCGGAGACTCCTGAAAAATACTGCCTGAAGCACACCAAGCTCTTAAAGCCTCTTTAAGTTAGTGTCCAGCGTCCCCCTGGGGCATCTAGGGTGGGGCAACCCTAGGCATGAAGGCAACCAAGGATCTTGTAGAGGGATCATATTAAATCTCAAGGAACAGCATGTGTTTGTCAAGATCCAGCTTTGTGGTAGCGAAGGGTGCTAAATTTTAGAAATTCAGTGCTAAATCGGGAAGGCTACAAGAAGTTTTAATGTCTTACATTAACTTTCTCTTGAACTCTATTCAGCTTTGCCTGACTCTTTGTGCAATATGGGACATATTGATATGTGTCATTTCTGTCTGGAGGGATGTACCAAAAATATATCAATCTTGGTACATTATGAGACTGAATTGAATATTAAATTGTTATTCTACATAGGCAACACATTGCCTAGGTTGACTCACACATACAAAAGGAAACGTCTGACTTAATTTCTGTGCTTTTTATGTCGTTTCTGTGCATTTCTGTCATTTTAAGAAGAATATGGTCTACTACCACATCTGAAGCCTGTTTCTTGTGAAAGAGAAACAGTGACATCCTGTGGTTCAACTGTAAGAAAAATGCATATTTCGTCATTACCCTTTTCTCAAATGCAATTTCTCTTTTTCTATGTAACTTAACAAGAACAATCCAAATTTGGGCTATGAAAAAAATTATTGATTAGATAGTCCCAAATAGCACTTTATAAGTGCAATTATCTTTCTGTATATGTAGGATTACAGGTGTCAGGAAAGTGAAGACATTTAATAAATGTGACATTTTATTTTTGTTTTCATGCTAATCATAGATTAGGGCTATTTTAAAATAGATAATAATAATAGAAAGTAATTTAAATCATAATAATTTTAAAACAGATGTGACAGGTGGCTTTTGAAAAAAAAAAAGTCACATCAGGCCTAGGATCTAGCCCTTTCTTTCACAAACACCTTTAGGATTTACCATCTTTGGAAATACTTTGATTACCATTGTTACCAGAATGTATTTGAAGTAATAGACCTTAATCATAATATGATGGCATATCTCCAGGGTAAGCTGAGAGCACTACCAAAAGTAATAATTTAGTGAAGTATGGTCATATTCATGAAGAAAAGAAAAAAAAGGAAATTATTCTAGTACATTGATTTAAAAGGTGATTTCCTCATGAGACCCTTTTAAACTATATTACTTCGGTCATTGTGGAACTTCTGATGATCCTGTACTGATAGAAATAGTATCTTTAGACAGAGCTGTAACAATTTAAAATAATGTACCAAAAATGATGCTAACAGAACTCTACAAAGACCTTGCAATAGTATCAAAATCATATTTCTCTAGGAGAAAAGAACTGCAGAATTCCTTCTCCTTGGCATACGCTTAATGTCATATACTGGTGATATACTTAAGAACTTGTCTTAAGACTCTATTTTCTTTTCAGATGCGTAAATCAGAAAGACTATTTCTGCGGTTTTCCTCATATCAGATTCACACTCTGGATATTTTTTCCCCGATATATGTTGTATTAATTGCATATTTCTCAATTGTGAGGTTGCCCCTTACTTAAATTTAGTTTGTTTTTATTAAGATTCTCAGAGACACATAGTCACTGGAACTGTTACATCGTGGCTCCACAGTTTCCGCTACAGCTCTTGGCGGTGGCAGCAATACAAAGAGCAAATGTTCCCCTGTCCCCTGACTTCCCAAATACAAATGGCCGAGTGGATGGGTGACAATGATGAAGAATGAAGCTGGAAAAGAAAACAAACCTGTTCAGACAGAAAGGCTGAAATGTGTTTCTTGAGCATAAGTGATTTTCTCCAGGGCTTCAATTTCATGACTTTTTTCCCCTTCAATGCAAATAAACTCCAAAGGCAAAAGCGTGTTTATAGAAAAGGGGGCACCTCAACTGGATGTCAGTGCCGTGCAGGATGCAGACATCCCTTGATGGAAGGTGAGAATGCCAAACCATAAGCTCTAAAGAAAGCATTGTTGCCAATGGATTATTTATAACCTTTCTTATCCTTCAAAAGGTACACACTTGGGTAGGTGCTTTTTTTTTAATATAAAGCCAAATAAATCAGTAAATCCCCCCACACAGCATGGAGAGTGTTCACTGAGATTGCTAATTTCAGAGACAAAAGAATATGCCATCTAACATTTGCATGTATTTCATTATGTTTGACTGGCATATGGTGATCCATAAGCTTGCTGCTAATATAGTGCCTGTGTTTTTTAATTAAATTGATGGTCTTAAAAAAGGTACCTAGTCTCCTGAGTAAGGTATAATCTCTTCAATTTTGAATATTGCCTGGTCTCACACCAGCACTGCAGTAGTCCTAAAATTGCTTCAGACTCAAGGAGTTGCTTCAGAATAATTTTTAAATATGGGCTTGTAAAATTATAGTAAAGGACAAAGCAAAACTATAACCAGGGATTTCCCCAAAGAAAAATGAAACAAAGAACAGCGCAGGCTATAATTCAAATTGTCAATTAGATTTGACTCAGAGGAGTTTGAAAATTAAGTTTTTAATTTCTATATACTCCTTCCACTAATCTGTTTCTGAACTTTAGACTGTCAGCTGAGAAACAAAAAGAGAGGAAAACTAGACTCTTTTGAACCAGAGATTTAATAACTCCCCCAGGTCACAGTGCTCATTATAAAGGGAATGAAGTGCTGGTTCTTGGGCAACAGAGCAAACATCTGCATCCTGCAACAAGCCAGGTGCTCTAAATCAGGGCAAAACCAAGGCAGCCCAAGCAGCAAAATCTGAGCATGTCCTCTGTCTCTCCAGCCTGCCTGGGTCCCTGCTATGATTGTGTCTGCAGCTGGAGCGACCTCCCAGCCGAATAAGCACACCTGGAAACACTGATGGGCAGCAGCTGTCTGGCACCCACAGCGAAATTCCCAGCAGGCGTCAGGTGTTTGCCTGACTTTTCCTGGGGGAGCTGGATGCATGTGCACTGTGCAAGCTTTAAAATGTCATTGTTAGTTTGCGTGTCAGTGAATAACATTTAGGTCTTGAATTGAAATGACAAGGGAAAGAAGCATTCTGCAAGAGGTTCTGTTATTGGCAAAAATGCTCACTGCATTTTCATTGTGAATTTCCTTTCTGTAAATCTTTCAAGCCTCTCTCCCTGTGCACAATAAAATTTTAACTTACACTCAGCTGAAAACTGTGCACACCTATCACTATGAGCTATGTATCCTCTCCATTGTATTCTCTTTCCTAGGCAGTGCTTTACCAAAGTACAGAATCAATTTTCACACATTTCTTCAAATAGTTCTGTATAATAGCAGTTTATATGAACTGCTTAGCTGTTCTGTTTTTCCAACTCTGCATTTGCTCATCAAACTCGAATACTGTTTGCTTCCTGACTCCCAAAATGAAGAGAAGCATTCAAGATAATCACTATAGGAGATGCCTATTTACACAGAGGTTTGCATACGTATATACTTTATAATACCAGCAGTGTACATGTAGGAGTATTCACAGCCCTGCAGATATCCTCATGAACAAAAGCTTTCACAGTTGAATGTTTGCAAGTCAAAGGCAGAGCAAATGCCACCAAAGGCTGCTTTTATGAATGGGGATCATGTGGTTTTATTTTACTCCAAAGGTTTATGCATCTGGGAGCTATGTTGCATTGCTTGAACAGTGCATTTTTGCTTTGATATGATTTCATTCTCAGCTTGGTCCAGGAGTCATGTATTAAGCACTTACTTTCTTTCACTGGATGAACAAAGCATTGCTTTTGCTCATACCGTTGGTGTTCCAGTCCATAAATGCACAACAGGTATCTTCCAACTTCTACAAAATCACCTTTTGGGTAAATCATATGTAAGAAGGAATGTTCCCCATTTGTCTGGGTTGTCCCAGGCATGTCCTCTTTTTACCCCCATGATGAATCTTAGGATGTAGGAAGTCCAAAAGTGACCAGAAATCCTACATTGTGTACATGTGCCATATGCTTGATTCCTCCGGTAGTTTATAGACTGTACAGATGACAGTGTAAATGCGATGTACGGGATACATCTGACTGACTATGTGCGCACAGCTGCATAGCACATGCACAGTACATCAGACATGCTGAGGTTGGGATGAACTTCCAGTCCACGTGTAGGCCATCTGCGTGGTGCATGCACACTTATTTCTGGCCAGGAAACCCCTGTCACAAATACGGCAGTCCTAATCTAATCCAGGAGCAGATCTGGAAACAAGTGCCAATCACTGCAGCTCTTCGGCTTCCTCCCTTAGGCATGTTTTCAGCATTGCAGATCAGAGATCTACTACCTGTTCACATCACACTGAACTGTTATGTTTACCTTTCTTCTAATGTTGCTGTTCAAGAGGTTTCCCTCCCTTTCCCATTTTTAATTCATAGTGACTTCAAGATTTATTAGCTCTGTATCATATTTTAACGGTGTCTTTACGAAAGGAAATACTTGATGCTAAAGACTGTATGTGGCATTCCCAGAGGGAGTTCCAACTCCGTGTTCCTAACGATTTGAGATAGAGAAAGCAGCGGCCAGAAGCCTAATGCTTTTATGCAGACAGACGTGGTCACTACTCTTGTATGCAGAGACCAGGATCAGTCTCGGAGAATCAGTTACACGCAATGTCTCCAACAGAGCTTGGCTGTGTATTGGCAAAGCCACTCTGAAACTCTTTGCCGCACTGAAAGCCTCCTGCAAATGATTTGGCTTGTCTTGGACCATTTCACTGCGTTACTAGATATAAACACTGAGCATCTGTTGCTTGCTGTCACACACTGCTCTCCAATTAGTCATCCACAAATTAGTGGTAAAAGTAAACTAATGCTTTGCCGGTCTTTTCTGCTTCTCTGGTTTTGTGCTCGCTGATGAGAAGAACCTGCTTGTTACGGATGGGTGAGTTTTTCTCAGAATTTCTGCTTTTTCTCAGTGCGTTGTCTACAGAATTCGATTGTCGTTTTAATGTGACCTCAGCTCTGCATTTCTGTACTGTAAAAGAGGTTCAGATTTGATTTAACCTTTGCCTACATTTACATGTGATTTTGGATGAGACATTTTCTTCTTAAAAGTTATTTAACACTTCAGATTACAAAGATGGCTTTCAGCCTTAGAGTCACCTAAGCAAATATCTTTGCCAGGGTTACAGTTATCCTTCAGCCTTTTCAGGAAATAAGCACCAGTGACGAGTATGGCACTGTACCTAGATTTATGTCAGCTGGCCATCTTATGAATTTAATTTTAAAAAACTGTATACGCACACACATATAAATATGCAATATATTTCATGAAAAATCATGCAGTTTGATGTAGTTTAATGAGCTCTAAAGACAGCTGATATTACAATTATTACAATAACATTTCTATAACTCATCCTACAAAGTTAAAACCATTGAGAAGCTAGAGCTACCAAGGCAATCTTGACTCTCAGTCACGTGGCTGTATTGCAATAGACCATCTGATCACTGTCAGCAAGTTAAAGATCTGTGCTACAGAAATGTTGACTTGCTTTCAGAGGTGGTACATTGGGGCTCCCAGCATGTGCAGCATGGTAGTAAATCAAGGGGTAAAACCTAAGATGTTTGCTTTCTTCTCTTGGCAGCAGAGATTTGAAAGTTTTAGTAATGTTATTTCAGTGTTAAGGATAGTCTCAATAGCTCCACATCTTTAGATTTTCGTCATTGTTAGAGTATATTGATCAACGACATGCACATTTTCTGGAAGAGGTGGATCTGGTATAGCAGAAGGTAAGGTATTTTAATGACTCTGATAGTGCTATTGGTGGATACATAAGCAGTAAGTGTTGATAGAAGATCAGAATGATTTTCTTTAAATTATCTACTATATTTTAAGGTAATTTGTGTCTGTCCAGCAAATATTATTATCTGGTAACACTTGATTTTATAAGCAAGTCCTCATGAAGTTTAGCAAGTGCAAAGTCCTGCACCTGGGAAGAACAACTCCATGCACGGATATATACTGGGAGCCACCCAGCTAGAAAACAGTGTTTCAGAAAAAGGCCTGGAGTCCTGGTGAACACCAAGTTCAACATGAGCCAACAATGTGTCCTCGTGACAAAGAAGGCTAATAGTGTCCTGGGCTGTATTAGGAAAACCAATACCGGCAGGTCAAGGGACGTGATCCTTCTCCTCTACTCAGCACTGGTGAGGCCATAGCTGGAGTCCTGTGTCCATTTCTGGGCTCCCCAGTACAAAAGAGGAATGGACACGCTGGATAGAGGTCAACGAAGGGCCATGAAGTTGATGAAGGGACTGGAGCATCTCTCCTATGGGAAAGGCTGAGAGAACTGTAACTGTTTAGCCTGGAGAAGAGAAGGCTCAGGGGGGACGTTATCAATATGTGCAAATACCTGCAAGGCGAGTGCAAAGAGGATGGAGCCAGGCTTTTTTCAGTGGTGTGTAATAACCAGACCAGAGTCAATAGGCACAAAGTGAAATATGGGAGGTTCCCTCTGAACATCAGGAAACACTTTTTTACTGTGATGGTGACCAAGCACTGGCACAGATTGCCCAGAGAGGCTGTGGGGTCTCCATCTTTGGAGATATTCAAAAGCTGACTAGACAACGTCCTGGGCAACTGGCTGTAGGTGGCTCTGCTTGAGCAGGGGGAAATTGGACCAGATGACATCTAGATGACCTCCCTGCCAACCTCAGTCAATCTGTGATTCTGAAAAAAAGCTGGATTTTTCAGCAGCAAAACTTTGCCATTTTTAGTATCCCACTCAATTGATTTTAGTCATCAAGTGGGGCTGTTCATAACAGCTGTAACTTCTGGAAGGGACAAGTTGACGTAGGACAATTATCTTTTTGTGGGCTCACCATGGCATTGTTGTTTCACTGCCACAGCCAGCACTTTAAGAGGGTAACAGTGAGCACGGCATGGGAAGTCAATGGAAACTATAACCGTGCTTTGTAAGAAAGCTCAGGTCTCTACATCACTGCAGCTCACAACCTAGCAGTTAGTCAGGCACACACAAGGACCACTTCAGTGTTTTCTTCATTGTTGCTTCTAGCCCTCATGTTGCTGGCGCGTCTGCTTGCTCAGAGAAAAGAGCAGAGCTTATGCGCCATGAGCACGATGAGAGTAACCCGAGGGAATGGGACCCCAGCACAAAGAACATGCTGTTTTACTTAGACACTTTTTCAGGAAAATGAAAAAAACTTAAAACAACATGTATGCCGTCGATGCAGTTTCCCTTGGATTAAAAACAGAACATTAGACACGTATTTAATCAGTTTTGCTGTCCCTAGGGGTGTTAATATTTGGCACTCTCCCGCTTTCAATTAAGAGCTGGTTCTCTAGTTCTTAAATAAAACTAGTCAGGAAATTTCCATGCACGCTTTCTCAAAGAAAATGCATTTTCTGCAAAACTGAACTTTACTGCAAGGAAATATTAATAATATTCCTTGAAGTTTCTGAATCTTCACCAGGCAACACTGACTCCAAAGGAAACATTTTGGTTAGTTAACACACTTCAGATCAGTTAGACTTTACCTCATGGTCACAAAAATCACAGCAATGCTTCACAGGAGTTTAGTTCAGATAATACATGGCCCAGTTCTTCTTTTTGCAAAAGCTTCCTTGTCTGAGCTACACCATGGACATTCCTGAAGCTGAAACATCAGACAAGATCCAGTTGAGCTGGGGACCCCAAACCACAGTGGAAAAATGGGAATGCTGCATTTGAACTACTGTTCCCACGAGGAATCGGATTCCCTCTGACTCCTGAACTAAAATGTTGAAGTCAACAAACCAAAATTAGACATTTTTATTTGAAAATGTTAAGGTATTTAACTTCAGTCAAATGAATTGAAAGGATCTGATGAAATGCATTTTAATTAGTTCTGTAAAAAAGATTGATATTATTTGTTTTCCTTCTTTTAAAAGCAAAGACAAGTAATCTCTTGGGGTTGTTGTTCCACCTTTATGTGTGAAGCAAGAGGTGATAGAAACCTAGCCTGACTCAGAAAGTCATCTCCCAGGTTGCTAAAGTTTAAGGTCAGGATGGAGCAACACCTCTTTTAGTTTGTTCTCCTGCACACCCCAGGGTACAATGTTTTATCCGGTCTTCACTTACTGAGTGAGCTCAGTAATATGTGTGACTAAAGTAAAACTTGTGCTGAGTAAACACAAGTCTTCCAGAAAAGCATTCAGACTTGTTTAGGCAATATCACTGTCTTTTTGGTATTGTGTTGCAGCAGTTACTTGCCCTCGCTGCTCAGAGTATGTTTCATGTTTTCTTCTGACTTCATCTGGCCAGAGCTTCCAGCCATAACTCTTGTTGTGGCCATATCTGTTTAATTAAAGATTACTTCAACATCCATCTTTTCACTCGAATAAACACACTGAGCTTCAAGTTTGTGAAGGCAAAGTAACTTCTCTAGCTCTCAGATAATTTTGTTTACTCTTTTTCCTCATTTTCCTTTACTCTTTTTTTGCAATTGCTCAACATCTTGTTTAAAAAGCTGACTGTAGACTCACGTGCCATGTTCTCATACTAGTCTTACAGTGCACACACAGGAGAAAAGTGATTCCTAATTTCTACTTATCACTGACCTGCTTGTATATATGGGGACTTCATAAGTCATCTGGCCTCAACATCACAGCAGTAAATTGTCATGAACTTTAATTAGTTTCCATGTCCTATGTCTTATGTTCCCTGCCTTATAGCTACAGTTCCTTTCCATATACTTCATAAACTCTACTGGGGCACTCTAACTGTTTATAGAGTACTACAATTCTCCCTTGACGAATTTACCATACAGGAATAAACTTAATATATTATATGCTCCAAAAAGTAATCTGAACTTTGACTTCTTTTTCCATAAAATATACAATTATCTTGAGAGAAGGATTTTTATGAAGAAGTGCTGATGTGCCCATTCTTTCTTCCCTCTCCTCCCCATTTTTTTTTTTTTAACAGAACAATACAAAAGCAAAACAGCCAGAATATGGTCAGATTATCAAGCAGTGGAGATAACTTTTCGAATTCTTCAATTTTTTCCTTTTTTTATTTTTTCCCTTTTTGTTTCCTAGTCCAATTTTTCCTCTTTTTTTTTTCTGTTTTTTTTTTCATTTCTACAGAATAATATAATATGCAACTATGATCAACTGTGGAAGAAGCATAAGAAGAAAAAAAAAGGCTGGGATGGTTTTCCATAGGCAAAGTAGAACTTCTGTTCTACTTTATACTTTGTAGAAAGACAGAATAAAAAGAAAGAAGTACAAAAGATATAGGAGCTCACCAAGAGAATCAGATCAGAGAGACTAAGAAGAAAAAGAGATCTGTAAAGTCAGAGCTACTCAAATGAAAGAAACTCTTATGTATCTTCTCAGAAATAATAGTGAAGGCAGACGAGTGGAATGCACCGGGGTCCCGGTCTGGTCTTGCAGATTGAGATGGGAGCAGAAGAGAGCACTTTGAATTCCTTCCAGATGGAGACAAACATCTCAGTGCTCCAGAGGGGCTGAAGGCGAGCAAGAGGACAGGGATCCACCCTGAACTATCCCTTGAAGAATAAATACCAGTGGTTAGGCTTGCAGAGTGGCTCTTCTCTGGAGGGGGGCTCAAAAACTATGACACCCCCTGATTACATCTCTGTGGCCCCCAGGGCAACCCTGACTTAGGTTACTGAAGCAAGAACTCTTTCCACGAACTTGCCAACTTTAGCAATTCAAGCTGCTTCTAAACCTCACTCCTTAAAGACTTGGCTGTAACAAAGCCACCAACAAAATTCCCATAGATTTCAGTAAATACAAAACTTTATCCACTGTACATTTGTGCTGTACCACTGTTAGTAAAAGCTCTATGAGCACACCCAGTTACAGGTGAAAAGAACCTACTTCCCTTCTGTTGTCCTTGGTTCTGCATCTGACAGGTATGAAAACCAGCAGCAGGATCTAACTAATTAGGGGGGGACCAAATACTGTGTGACGAACTATACCCAGGGCAGGTAGTGGTTTTGCATACCCGCTTTTCATCTGAGGCAACACAAAGTTGACAGAAAGCTGAGTGACACTCCTGAGTTTGCAGTAACCAGAGTACTTGAAAGGCAGGAAAATAAAAGAAGGTGGTGTTCCCGATTTTTTCACGCCATGCACATACAAGGAGCTCTCCCTCTTCACGAAGGGTAGTCACGAAGTGTCTCTCCAGAATTTATTAGACCAGTTCTCTTGTACATCAGCTGGAAATCAAACTGCTTTTGCTTGCACTTTTTAATTTTAAAGGAGCAGCATACTGTTTATATGTTGACTTTGTGTGTGCCTGTGTCTGTGTGTAAATCTGTTAGAAAATCTTAGTGTAAAGCTTGGGATAATCATTTGAATATCAGGCAATAGAACCAAAAAACCCAGCCTGCTTCCTTCACTTCATTGAAGTACAGAAAAACAAAAGACAAGGAGCAATATCCAAAGCCATACTCAACCCTGGTTTCTGGATGCTGGCTCTGAACTGTCAGTGGGCATTACATCAGATAAGCCATGAGCCTAAGCCAAAGTCTAAAGAGTTGAAAGGTCAGGAAGGTAAAGAGAATCGGGGCCAGTGCAAGCTTTATAAGTCAGTAAAAGAATTTTAAAGCCATATGCTGCTTAACAGGCACCAGGGTGGAGGGAACGTGAGACTGGAGAAATATGATCTGTAGATCAAGTCCTAGTAACAATTCTGGCAGCAGCAACATTCAAAACCATCTGCAGCCAGTTTAGCAAACAATCTGGAACGCCACCAGGAACAAATTAAAATAGTCAATCCTGGAAGTCATGAAAGCCTGTATGAACAAGAGCCTGAGCAAATGAAATGGTGTTTTCTTGAGAATATCTTGCAATATTCTCAAAAACATCAAAAGAATTTTTTTGCCCTCTCTTTCATGTGAAGACAAAAAGCTGAAAGGAGAGTCATATGGGTAAGCAGAGAGAAAAGCATTTCGGCACTGGAGCTCCAAAGCAATCAAAATGCCACAGATTTCACTGGCAGCAAAATTAATACAAGTCAGGAAGAGCCCTCCTGTACACCGCAGGGCCTCAGACCCGGATATTCCACTACACTTTGCACCACATGTTGAGCGCAGGAGCTGGGAAGTGAGTGTGCTGAGAAATCCCACGGAGAGGGGTGCGGGTGAGAAAACTGGCTAGCATATGCGGTGCTCCGACATACAGCAACTGAACTCTCACTACACGGATCTCATTGTGCTGCACCTCCCCCAGCAAGTGAAAAAAAAAAAAGTAAAAAAAGTGCATGTGTGTAAGAGGTTAGGAGTTTAGGATGCAGTTGCCAACAGGAAACGGAAAAGGGGAGAGAAGTAGAAAACCAGATGGTTATAGAAACTGGAAGGAAGCGCACCTCTATTAATGCGATCCAGCGAGGAGCGCTGCCTTGTCAATTGTCTGGGATGGCAGATTGTCAAAGAGAAGAACATGAGAGAAAGTGTCTTCACAAAGACCCACACACGGGACGCAGCACAGTCAGGGATCTCTGTCGCAGACTAGATTAACTCTTTTTGGGGACTTCTGTCTGCCAAGTTTCACTCCAGGCATAAGAGGCAGCTCCTGCTGCTCTGGCACCGTCCCCCAGCTCCCCCCCGGCAGCAAGGGTAAAGCCTTTCCCACGTTCCCAACTCACCCTCCTTTTCACCTGGGGAAAGAGGGGAAGGTTTTCAGTTGTGTGTTTGTCGGGATTTTTTTAATCAAAAGGAAAGCTGTGTTCAACCCAGATTCCTGGCACTTCAGATTCTCGCAGGTTTAGCTGAATACGAGGAGCTATGGGAGAGCTCTTTTCACAGAGCAGTTTGACCAACCAGCACAGATGGAGATGCAGAACATATGATCTGGGACAGGTTCTCCTTCAGACACTGCAGGATGAGAACAGGCAAGGTTCATGCAGTGTCTATGAAAAGGAACATTAGCATGATATCAGCTTTGTTTTGAGCCCCCAGGAGGACATCAGAACAAAAAATTAACTTCAGTTTAATCATGCTGTGACTCTTGTTTCACTCACCCTCCTCTCAGCTTTGCTACTCTGGAATTAATAGGTATTAAAGCAGAATTTTGCCCCATTTAATTGCAGATATAAGTCCTATCTTCTTTGCCTTTGGCTGGCAAGGGTGAGATCCTTGGCTGAGATCTTTGCCTTTGGCTGGCAAGGGTGCCAGTCCTGCGCAGGGGTTGTGCTTAGGGGTTGCTCTGGCAGTAGCAGAGCTGTGATGGAGCTGGCTCATTCCCAAGCCCTGCTGCTCCTTTGCTTTGACCAGGAGAAGGGTGTTAAGCTCACAACACAGCCAGGGCTGGTCTTACACCCAGCTGCGAAGAGCCACACAGCTCCCACTGGGTGATTGCTTCATTGCTTTTCTCTCTCTGTTGGTTGTGTCATGGCCATTCTTAATCTAGCCCTGAATCTGCAGTCATAACGAAATAAAATAAAGTAGAAGAGTGATTTATATCCAAGAAAGCATTTTCTGACAGACTGTGGTAGAGGAGGGGAAGCAGAGCAGGCACCTATAAAACACTATTTCAATTTGTGTATCAAGACTTTTATTAGCAAAGCGGATGGCAGGCAGCACTCCGGGCTGATGAAGTTCACAATAAAAAAAACCATAGAGACCGTTCTCTGGCTTTTTAATTGTCCTTTCTAAATCACCCATGGTATGGATTTTGGAATTAAGTGGTTTAATAGCTGACTCAACCGAATGGTTTTGATGATGGCTTTATTCAAATGAAGGACAAGCTGCGCCTGCAGTGCGAGCGGCGGAGGGGCTGGGAAGGGAGAGGCGGCCTCCCCGGCGGCAGCGGCGCTGCCAATGGAGATGGGAACACCAGGGCGCCGGGAAGGATTTGTGTCCCCATGCAGAGCCTGGCGGCCCCCCAGAGCCGGGGTAGCTGCCAGGGAAGCACAGGGGGCAGCCGGAGCAGCCAGGGCCCCTGGCCGGGCAGGAGATGAGGAGCGCAGAGGGGGCTCACCTTCACCACCACCCCCCCACAAAGACACAGAGCTGTCAGCTTTGCCTTTCTCCCGTGGATCAAAGGAGCAGGACAGGGTTGATGGCTGTGGGATTTCAGGAGAGAGGTGGCTGCCCAAACCCCATGACAGGCAAGCAGCGTCCTTAGCGATGTTGCGGGGGAGAGCCCGGTGAGCCGGGAAAGGGGGGAGGCAAAACATGCAGCTCTCTGAGGCTCTGAAACACCAAGGTTGCTCAGTCCTACCTAGCAAGAGACCAAAGATAGGTTTAAAAGTAGAAAGGAAGTCCTGCATTCATCCTCACTTGTATCCTAGCTCTTCATTTCATGCCCAAACTTCAGTACATCCCTATACCTCACTAATTGTGTGAAAACACAAGCCCACCCTCGCTGGGGCCGATACCAGAGTAGACACGGAGAACATGATGTGTGCCAAGAAAACACTTGGTGAAAGACAAAACACCAGTTCACGCACCCTGTCCCTGTCCTTCCCTCCATGCAGCGGGAGCAGGAGGGATGCAATATTTGGTCAAAAGGGTCACCAAAGATAAGCACCTGAACTTTGTCATAGTCTGTCTGGCTAAAGCAATATCTCATATAATCAATAGGAAACCCTAGATTCCTTTTAAGGTCCCAACAGGGGGAGGTTGTTGCTCATTAGCTGCCTTAACTTGCCAGAAAAAATCTGCCTCTGGAGATCTTCAAAGTCCCTTACCTCTCCTGGTCATCAGTTAAGGGAATACAAGCACTGAGTTTAGCAGGACTGTTTCATTAGGAACCCACAGCACAGATCTACATTTGGCAGGCAGTACCAGACCTATTAAGCTCCATCTTTTGTAAAATACTGTTTTCAGTCTTTTAAAAATGCTTTATTCCTATTTATATCTATTTTTCTTTGAAAGCACAGAGGACTTGGAGTCAACCAAATAAACTTGTGAAAATAGAGATGAGCACCATTTCTCATTTTTTCTGTAAGGCTCCCAACCCACCATAATATCTAACAGGCTACAGGAAACAAACATTTTTCCACAGCTGCTAAAACCCCAGCAAATGAATTGAAGAAGCAGAAATAAAGATAAAAATGCTTAAGCACTTTTACCCAATATCATTGTACTTTTTTGTTCTGGCCAGAAAGGCCTAAAACTTTGGAAAACTAATAAACCACAATATTTAGGTCATATTCAGTGGCTTGTGAGATATACCAAGTCCTCAGGAATAAGACATAAAATAAATTGAAAAAAGAAGGGGAAACCATAGCTAGAGTTCTTACCATTTTTCTTGAAAAGGATGTCTTGCCTACAGCTTTCAGCACAAAATGGCCAGTAGAAAAGAAAACGGATTTTTCCCACATGTTTATAAAGGAATAGATTTTCATATACTTTCTGTATACGTTGAGAAAGGATGAATTAACTGTAGAGGTTTTTAAGGGGAAAATGGATCACACTCGTAAGATTAGGCAGGGCTGTGCCCTGAGTGATGACCAGGAAGGATAACGTCTTCCCCACCTCACACACACACACGCGCACTTCCTCATTGGTCTTAAGAGATAATTCAGAGTCTCGCACCCTTGGGAGGGAGGCATCAGAAATCCCAGTAGGAAATTTGTGGGCAAATAAAGTCACACCCAAAAATACACATCTGTGTGACTGCAACATGTCCATTCGCTGTTCATAGAAACACTTCATGAATCTTGGATGAAACTCTGAGGATGAATATAAAAAAATATTCTTTATCCTTTATTAGTAAAATTGTTTTATTGCTAGGAAACATTTATTGAAAGAATTGAAATTATTGTAATTAAATACTTATGAGCCCATTGATTACGAAGTATCCTAATCATATGGTACTTTCAATAGAAAATCGGTTCTATCGAAGAAATATCCCGTTTTCTAAAAATTTCCTAGTTTTCTGACACACAGAAGGTGTGATTATGATTTGAACTATTCAGAAATTTTCTACTGAGTAACTTTGCATCAAACCACTGTCTCTCCTGTGGACTGACATCCATCAATCAAAATCATTGCAACACCATCAATCACCTGGTAAAAGAAATAATGTTATCGTAATACCACCCGGTCAATATCTTCTGCTTTGAAGATAAATCTCATTTCAGTGAACGCTTTGCCTTCCTGACAGCAGGAGACTATTACTCTACGAAAATATTCTGTTTCATTCAGATTATCTCCTAATTAAAGGTTTATGGCTGTTCTACTAAAGGTATCATTGGGAAGACAATTTCTTATGTAAAGCTGATGCTAACTAGCTCTGTGGTAGAAATTAAAGGAAGACAGAAAAGATGCTTTCCCCTGTCCTTGGCTCTAGGTGCTACCTCCTGGTTATACCACTCCTCACGCTCCTTTTCTCAACAACAACATTTCACTCTGGCTTCACACTAGCCCTTCTAGGGCTACAGGTAGATTCGGACCTATACTTGTATCTCCCAGCCAGGTATGTCTTTAAAAAGGGATTTTCCACCCCAACCTAACTTTTCTTCAATCTAAATTAAAACTGTAAAAACCAAGAAAACATTTGTATTATTCCAGGGAAAGTAGTATCTCAGAAATGGCTTCAGATAAAATATTTTGTAATTAATTTGGAATATTTTGTATGGGGTTAGAATCCTTACTATTTTTAATAGAAAATAGAGACAACTTGGAAGTAAAAAGTCATTTTAGAATCAGCAACGTGCTTATCAGTGTTTCTAGGCATTCTTGAAATAATATTTTGGGAGAAATTTCCATTACATTTTTTCTCAAATGCTCTAAAGATTCTGCTGGCAAGACAGAAGTCCCACACCTTGAGTAGAGCGAAATCCTGCCCAGCACAAAAATCAGTGGCAAAAACCCTATTAGCTGAGTGGGGCAAGCACTACTGTCTAACAATTTGAATTTCCATCATTGTAGTCATTTCCCTGGCAAATACTTGCCAGGTTAATACCATAGCCTTTCTGGTTTCTTATTAAATCTGTTTTGTTCTAAAATGTTCTCAATAATATTACAGAGTAGAAATATTTCATATGGAAGTAGTCTCAGTTAAAACTTAAAATACAATTTTTTCCCCATTCTTCTTTCTTTCTTGGCAGGAAATCCATATAAGGCTCCCAAAAAAAGAGGATTAGCACCATGAAATTGAAATAATTTATACAAATGGAGGTGTACAGAGAAGCTGCGGTTCTGAAAATTTACAGCAAGTGAAAAGCTGTGGATCAAGTATCCGAACTCTCCTTCCAGATAGTGAAATGGGGGCGATTCATCATTCCATTAGACAATTCACATGATATATCTCCAATTACTTCCAAGATACAAATGGATATAAAGCTTGGGGTACTCTGGGAGATTTCAAGACAGCTTTAATTGATTTCAGTGGGAATTGCATTAATGTATCTAAGGGGAGAATTCAGCTGTTCATATTTAAAATGCAGAATCTCAACATACTTAAATAATGTTGCAAGAATCTGGAAGAATGGTCAGCTTAGATTTTTCTCAAGAGACATGAGGATGCTGCAGTTTACACGGGGTATATAACAATAATTTTAAAAGATGGGTGTTCACATCAACGAGGATTTTTCAGTGTAGAGATGCACTTCGGATAGGAGGCCTGCATTTCAGATCAGAAAGTGTTCTTGAGTTTACGTTGGTTTTATTGTGGACAGATTTCTGAAAGAAATAACAAAGCTTGTTGGAAGAGTTAATAGTCAAGGATTCCTGCATATTTATATTTATTTGGAGCAGTTTGGCAGACTGAGTTCTCCTGCCTTCATGCCCCTCTGCAAGAAATGGCAATGCATATGTGGTAATGAGCATCCTTAAGGGTTGCGGGATTTGAGCCAAGCTCTGGGGAGAGTACTGTATTGTCCAGCAGCATTGCATTGAATTCAGTTGGGGAATGAGAACCTGCATCCTCTTCAGTTCAAAGCACTCTCCCCACTTTTTTTTTTCCAGGACTGGGAAGGGAAAAGAATCAGCAGCATTGCAGACCCCTCTCAGGGGTTTGCTAAGCCAGGTATTTTTTGGCTTTGGCAGGATGGCTGCAGGTCATGCACAGAAGTGTGCGTGTGGGGGAGTGCTAATCTGGTGAGCTGTGCGATAGCCAGGGAGATTAGCACTTTTTAGCGTATGCACTTGTGCATTTTATTCTCAGCAGATGCCAAGTCAATGGGCACCAGGACAGCAAGTGGTAGTTTTTATTTCCTGCTGAAATGTTTTTCTCAGCATAATGTACAGTCAGTAGAATTAGTCATTTGTGTCAGTATGGTTAGTGTTTGTTGGGCATTAACTGAAACAAGTGCACCCTGTTTAATTTCAGACTTGCCAAAGAACTTTATTTCGTGCTGTATTCTTCTTGCAAGAAACTCCAAACTATATTTTAGAGGGAAAGCTCGTCTGTCCCATTTTACCCTCTTGCATTTAGTCGCTTGACTCTCTTTAGCTCACTGCTGTCTCACAAAATCTCCTTTGGGCAGTGGTAGCATAGTTAAAGGCTCAAAGATTTATGACTTCAATTGTTTAGCTCACTGGCAATAATGCATCATGACAGAAGCAATTGTTGGAACAGGCAGCTATGATACCATTCTTTTATGAAAAACTGTAGTTTGAGATAAGGAAGGCAAAAGAAGTCTCTTGTGAATATTATTATCCTCTGGAAATTATCCCAAAAAGATTTGCAGTTTCTCTATAGACTATGGCTAAAGTTCATTGATCCACAGACTATCATCCTGAATAGCAGATTAAAAACAGATGGCCATAGATCTGCTCTTGGCTACAAATCTCAAAAGAAATGAAAGGGAGTACAGTGGTGACTGACCACAAATGAAAGCATAGAAGGGATTCTTTTTTTTTTTTTTCCCCTCTTTAATTCCCTGTTTGGTTCCTCTGTAGTTTTATACAAGGTCCATTGTAGTTAGAACTCAAATAATATCAACACGGAGAAGGTATGCAAAGTATACTGAAGTAGATAAAAATTATACAAAGTATCCTAAAAATACACTACAAAGTCTTTTATGTGGGGCCTTTGTTAGGTTATTGTGCTGGAGCAGCACATTGTCAGTGAAAAGGGTCTTTGTATAAACTGACTTGAACTGATGGTAATCTGTTTGCTTTAGTGTCTCGGGTCAAGTGAAGAGTAGCTATAAATTATGCGTCCTCATAAAAGTGATAAATACATACTACAAGGTAAGGCAAGACAAAGGATAAACCTCTGTATATTTGGTCATGTCAAAACCCCTTGATTTCATTTAGTGTATGCAGATATGCAGATTTGTTAATATAATAAGTAATGTCAGTCCTTATGCATGAAAGCGCAACCTCACAGACCAAGATTTTGTATCTTCTTCTTTCATGGTTTTTAATTCTACTTATTGTGTAATGCCATTCATTTTTGAGTAATATTTTCCTTTTTCTCTGCTCTGAATTAACTGAAATGGTAGGCTGAATTTCCAAAATTTCTCATGGAATAAAAATTCCAGAAAATTTTAGTACATGCTCATTGAAACAATCCATTTCAGCAATATATCTAGTGTTATTTTATTCTGAACTCAGTAAGACAATTCTAAGAACATAAAGATCCCTCAACCTAAGATTGTAAAAATTCGGAGTTTCCAGTTATAATTTTAGATATTTTGTTTGGATTTTATATTATATTAAAACGTTCATTGCATATAATACAATATTCAAAGCATTTGGATAGGATATCAAATCAAAATCAATAGATTAAGTATTTTGAAAATAATGAAACTGCACTTTTATCAGGAAGCTGTTCTATAAAATTGTTTCAGGTGGTGCTACTCTTAGTCACAAGTCTGGTTAGTCAGTGAAATTCCCATACAGTTTGTTTTTCAGTTTTAGTTCAGCTTTTTATAAACATTTTCAAACACAAGCACAGTTTTCAGCAGGAGTCTACATAATACTAATAAATTAATGTAATCAATTTTAATTACTTATAATTGTATAATAATGCATTAATTGTATAATAAATATCATTGTTATAAGCATCTAACATAAATGGTCAGAGCAATCAAATGACATCGTTTCTGTTCTTAGATTAAGAGTATTTCTGTTTTTAATGTCATTCTTGGAAATAGCATCCATGCATAGCTGTGCATACTTCTCATTCACTATCAGTGAAGTAGAGCATCTGTACAGGTCTGTTGTCTAAATGTTAGTAAGAATTAGATGCAAAATATTGACCAAAACTCATATTTTTTCAATATTGACCGTGCATAAAATACATGGATTAATTAGCTGGGTTTGTCATGGTTGGAAGATGAAAAAAGAAAATCATCTCAGCTCAGTTAATGTTCGTGGAATAGCATCAATGTATTGGAAGGTGTCAGCCCTTCACAATCTGCCTGTGTTAGCGTCTGCTGAACAGGTAACAACTTGGAAACATAGCATCACAGAAGTTTTGGTCAAGACAGCTCCATCTTCTGAATTAAAATCTGGATCTCATAAGCAGCTAAAACATCAGATGCAACTCAGACTGAGCCTTTGGAAGGATGTTAAGTATTTTCAACCGAACAGCCACTGAGGCTCTTATCTCCCATAAATAAAACTTGCTTTTCCCCAGTAGAATATAATTTCATTTGCATCATTGTTATTTTCCACCAACATGGAATGATTTAATTCTCATTTACATGAGGCTAAATTGACAATTTTCTATAAAAATATTTTCCCTCGAGAAAAATGATTTTGCAATTAACATGAAAGTTTTAGTAAAAAATTCAAGAATGTCGAGCGTTTTAATTAGTGATAAAAAAATTCAAAAGGAAAATCTAAATATACTTTCTGTCACTGGCAGAGAAAAAACACTTTACTTTCACATTTTAGGCACCAAATCAATACAACTGGTGGAACAGGTTTTTTTTTTTCATCAAAACAGCTTCTTTCCCCTCCCCAATCCATCCTAAAAGAACAAAAATAAAGATTTTTCTTTTTTTTCAGAATAAAATGTAAGAATTAATTTGTTCTGACATACTTATCCTCTCTTTAACCATCTGTATTTTATGATGCTGCTGGGTAGTGTCAGAATTCACCTTCTAGGCAGGTCAGTATCTCAGGCATGTCAACTCTTCTTCGGGGTCAATCTATGAATCCAGCATTCCTTCGATGATATTTTTTTATGAACCTGAGACCCTGGTGTCTCAGGGATGCTTTGCCTTTTCTGCCACTGCAAGGACTAGGTCCCTTCAAATCCCAGAGTGGTGAAAGCAACACCATTGCGTTTGTTCCAGATGTGACTCCACAAAACCACTTTGAAAAATTCTTACAATTCCAAAAAATGTTACCTTGGATAATATTCTCTAATTTCTCTTCTTTGTGACTGAATTTTGATGTAAGCTACACTAACAAAACTTTTCAAGAACTCCTGGTGGAGAGGATCATTAATGGATATATCAGTTTCAAGGTTATAATCCAGTATGTAACTTAGGTTTTGGAATATAAAAGGAGACTAAGCGACTGCCTCTTTCCTGGAGTATTGCTTAGCACATGTGTATGTGAAAGTTACTACTGAGAAGGTGTTATGTTAAGCTTTCATAAACCATAGACTCCTCCAAAACAAGGAGATAAGGGTCTGCATATTTAGGAAATTATGAGCAATTTGAGGTGACATGTATAGAGGATCTTACTGATATGGTTTAGTAAATTTGTGCAAAGAATGCCAATTCTGATGTATTTGTCCTATAACAAAATGAATTCTCTTTTTATCCTTATCAACTAAGTTAGATCTACAAGTCTAGGTACGTAGGCAAAGAGGTCACCCAAGCTGGCTGGACAGAGTTTGGAAAATGGGAATTCATAATCCATTGATTCCTCTGTTGGCAAAAGAAGTTCAGTTCTTCAACACAAAATATTAGACAATCTGGAGTTCAGCTACACAGTTCTGAACTCTGTGGAGGAGCTGGACAACAATGAAAGTCTTTCATTAAAGTAAATGTCAGCCAAGTTTGCAATGCCTCTTTGATTAGCAAAAATGGCTTTGCATGTTATGCCTTAGAGTGTTTCATCAAGGTCCCATTTCCCTAATTTTCTAAACATGGGGTTATTAACTCTTCACGTGCTGGCTCTTTGTCACTGCTGCAGTAATGAGCACTCTTCCTCCCTGGCTGTGCTTATTACCAGACGCAAAAAAATTCATGATTCTCAACTGCCAAGGCAAATTTCTTGTTATCCATTCTCTTTTCTTATAACTTTCTCGTATCCATTTGATATAGTATCATCCTCCAAAGGAAAGACTGATTCTATATCATGCCTAGTACTGTATTTTTGTCGAAGTTTTCATCCATTTGTATTTCCAGGGTCAGGGAAGGCAGCACATGAAATTCACATGGAGACCTCAGGTGGGATTCTGAATACTCCCCCCACGCCTCCAGACCTTTCCGATCTAGTGTCTGGCTCAGAGTATCGTTGGTCCAATGGTTAAGAATTATTTTGAACAAAAACCTCTTCTTAAATAGCCCAGACTCAAGTCCTGAAATGTTTATTATGTGAACAATGAATGTGAACAATGAATCAAAACATCCTGCTGTTAATCTGACTGTTGTATTGCCAAACTTTTAAGGATAGCCACTATTTTTCTGTAACTTACAATGTCTTACACCCTGAAAAGCCAGGCAACTGTTCAGCTAAGAGTGGCAAGGGAAGTTAACTAGCAGTTCCTCTCTCCAGAGATCAGTTGAAGGCTGTTGTATAAAGAAGGAAACAAGGAAGCCACATTAATTTTTATTTTGTTGAATACTCATCATAGTGAAGGGTCAAGGAAAAATGAATGCCTAATGAAAACAAGTGGAAACATTGGAGGGGAATAATTATTCACAATGATCAGAATGAAAAAACTACAAAAGAGGTTGGTATTTTTGTGTGCTGTAAATGATATTACAGAATAGTAAGTCTAGGGAGGAGTGAGATGCATTCAGACTACCTCTTTTGGTCAATAATGCAGACATAGCTACTTAGAACTACACCTACCTTCAAAAAAAGTGACGGCAGCATCAATCTTACTAGCCAGAGCCAGTAAGTCATAGCTACATATACATTCAATGGCAATGTCACGCTGGGAAATGTAAACTGTCTAAATATGGCTCCTATGTCATTCTATAGACTGCCCGGGGAGTCAGACAACCTTTGCTTCACCCATTAACTGGTATCTTGACATTAAACATCTATTGGATATGCAAGTCCATTTTAAGCTGGTCAGAATGTGTCTTGTGACCACTAACCGGTTGTGTGACCAGCTTCAGGGTGAAGCACCTACACTGCAAAGTCTATCGACAAAACTAGTGCAAAGTAATTCGCTGCAATCTGTGCATACAGATATAGGCCTGGCCAGGGATAATGAATTAATTCTCTCTGGGACTGAGACAAACGCTGGCAAAGTAGAGAGAGGTTTGCACTGATTTTTTTTCTTTTGCTGTGCTTTTGTGGGAGGCAATCTGGCTGTGGACCGATCTGCAGTAACCACTGAATTTAAACGTAAGCAATTACCCCTTTTGAGAGAATGCAAAAAAGCTCAACCTGCTGAATTTATCACATTTTTTGCATTTATTGCATTGTAGGAGAAATCAGGTGACAACACAAATGAAATCATGAGAGAGTCCTCCACAAGGATTTTAAGGGACAGAAGTATTTTCAATAGTAGGACATTCGTTTAAAGGCTTTTAGAGAAACCTCTCCCCGCTTCTCTTGGCTTCAGGTCTATTTTGAAACATAACATGGCTATTTTGCCCTCCTGCCCTTCTGCTGTCACTGGTTTTATCTGTAAATATTTTTCGTCACATAGGAGTGTCCTGTATAACAGGGAAAGAAAACATTTTTGCTCGTTCAAAAAAAAAATCCAAAAGGTTTCACTGCGGAATGAGAAAGGGTCTGATGACATTTTCTAGCAGCCAGCAAATCATGCTGTCATGCATAGGGAAAAAGCCACCAAAATATCCCCAGCTAAAATATCGCAAAATTATGTAGAGCTCAATCCTAGGGAGCCATCTGCCATGTGAAAGCTCCACTGATTTCTAAAGGCGTTCGTTGCAGGCAGGCTTGCAGGACTGGACGCATAATTTGTCCCTTTTAGAAACTGTAGCTGTCGAAAAGAAGCCTTCATCAAAAACACTTGAGTGGCAGAGGCTGCCTGAAAAAAAAGTCTGTGAATTCAATTGGGAAAAAAAAACCACCACATACCCTCAAAAAGGAGTTTGTGTGCTGGCTGAAAATGCACCACAACTACAGGTATAGAAATGAGCTACCTGGGAAAGGTCTGATCCTGCCATGTGTATGCATGGAAATCTGCCCGCTGTTGGGGAGTTTTCTGTTTGGAAAGGGTGCAGACAAGGTTTCTCCTCAGTAATTGCCCTTTTCTGAATTATAGGCCCTTCAAAACTAAAGGTAAATAATGCCAAGCCATAGGGAGCAATTTTTGACATACACTACACGTATATGGAGAGATGTGTATGTGTATATATGTGTAATATTGTAGTATTGCCTTTCATTTTGTTAACAAATACCTGTTGGGAATGGTTTAGTGTGTCCTGTGTTGGGACAGGGAAACAGTGGAACAGCCTCTCCAAGTCCTTCTCTGTGTTTCTGGAAGCACCGAAACTCAATGTGGAGGAAACAATCTGCAGAGAGGCAGAAGGGGATGTGTTTTACAAATTGCAGCCTGATGAGCTCTGCAGCAACATTAAACACCCGTGGAGAGTTACTATAATACAAATACTAAATGAAAAATCTTTTATGGCAGTAGTGAAAGCAAAGCCTTTGATATATATATATAAAATAGATAAAATTCCATTAATTTTCAACTTGGGACAGACGGTATATTTGAATTTACAGACATGCCAAATGGTAATTTTGGCTTCCAGTCTTTGAGATGTGGCTGATCTATTATGGGTGATAACAGCATATGCTACTTTCTGAGTCAGTTTCTGTTATGTCATGAGAAGCACCACCGCTAGTAATGGAAGCCATTTTTACATTAGTTAAATTATCAAATGAGGTTCATAACACAGAAAATAGATGGGCTCCAAAGGTAAATTCAATATTTCAGATGGATGTCAAATTCAATACTTAGTAAATAAATCAACGAAAGCAAATCTCACATGATAAATCAACATGGCATGTAGTTTGCTCAGATTTTTTTCTTTCACGACGTGTATCTTGACAATTTTCTTTAGCTGGTTATGCCTGGGAGAATCAACAGAGACATTTGGCCTTTGTGGGTCTGTGTCCGAACTTGTATGTCCCGGGGAGGTAAGTAGCTGCTTGAGACGCCGCGGAGCAGCAGCAAACAGCCGAGGAATGGGAGCATCTGAGTGCAATTTGGTGGAGCAGATGTTGCATCCCAGCACTCCACAGCTGCCTCAAGGCTTTGTCTGGTGTCAGCCCTTTCCTAAATGAGTTTTCATAATGAATTTATCTGTTAATTGACACATAAAAATCTATGTTAATATAACATTAAGGACCTATCTTAAATTTACAAATGCCAGGAAATTAGAGGGGGGAAAAAAAGCCTAAGCTTGACTGTCACCAAAGCTTACCTGCTGTTTTCCATGGGGAAGAGACCACTGATGCAGACTTACTTTACATACCACAAAATTCAACATCACTTCTTTTTTAATGCTGGCACTTGTTAAAGGAAATAGTATTTCTGTGGAAAGATCCTTTTTGACAACTGCACGGACAGAGGCAACACTTCCAATGTCTGGTAAAGGCAGTTGCTCCTGACTTTGAGTTGTGCTGCAGTACTACAACACTTTATTTGCTCTTACCTGGTGCCCAGCTTCGTGGTTGTGGTGGCACCAGAGTGGTCCCACCACTGAACAGGCCGAGAAGGAAGGCATTTCTCTTACTCCTTGCAGAAACATAAAGATGCTCCCCATCCATCTTTCAGTTCCACTGTTTTGACAGCAGAGAGCTAAGAAAACGTAGTGGTGGCCCTCATTTCAGACATAAACTAGGGCAGCTCATTCAAAACAATAGCCCAGTTTTTGCCATATAAAATGAGAAATCCAGAAACAACCTCCTTCTCAGGCTGGTGAGATTAGAATCTACCATTTTACCTTCAGGGGAATAGCCTTTCCACTGGTGTGAGGATACCTTCCACCAAAGCTATACCAGGAGTTTAAGCCTAAGTAGGGCAGTTTGGAAAGAGAGAGACTCTGTTTTAGTTCCTGGGGAAGTCATATGAATGGGGAGCTCTTGGGCACCTACCAGTCTTCCCAGGACAATTTGTATATTTAATGTTAAACCGCCATTACAAAGACCAGATCCCAGGAACTTCACCTTAGAATGCCAGCTCATGTCCTCTGTTTTTTCTTTACCCTTGGCCCCAGTGAATCTTGTTGCCCTCTTTTCTATGCAGGAGGGTAATGTCCATAGGAAGGAGAAATCATAGAAGAGTTAAGGCACCCTCCCGAGGGAGGAACAGAAAATGCGTAGGTAAAAATATCCAGCCAGAAACTGTTTAAATCTGGACATCTCAGGTCTCAGGAGATTGTTTGAACTGCAACAACATGTAAAAGGGCACAGAAAGCCCAAGCCCTTCTCCAGCTGTGTTTTGAAAAGGAAAGAGTGAGCCCTTTTTACTCTGTTAGCAGAAAAGTCCTCAGTACCTACCTGCATGAAGTCAGGGCTGGGAAATGGGGGCTATTGCACCATGGTTTCCACAACCCAGGATGTGTTTTATATTTGAGCAATATTCCCATAACCCCACACACCTGCCTGTGTGCTTATTTCCATACCGGCTGATAGCCACGGTGTCATCTGCATCAGCCTTTGCTGCCTGTCTGGTGAGGGAAGAGCGTTGCCATGCAGCTCCCTGCACAAGAGCTGGTGAGAGGCAGGGTGGCAGCCAGCACATGCAGCAGAAAGGCACACTTTATTTCACCAAAGTCATTGTGGTCCCCCACGCACACAGACTCAGGGAGTCACTGAGGTTGGAAGGTTCCAAGAATGGACACTCCACAGCACCTCTGAGTAACCTGCTCCAGTGTTTGACCACCCTCACAGTAAAAGTATGTTTGAATGGAATTTCCTGTACTTCGGTTTGTTTTTATTGCTTCTTGTCCTGTTCCTGGGCACCATTGAGAAGAGCCTGACTCCGTCTTCTTCACTCCCCCATCAAGTATTTATACACACAGATAAGATCCCCCTGACCCTTGTGTTCTCCAGACTGAACAGCCCCAGCTCCACCAGTTTCTCCTCCTATGTCAGGTTTCATGGCTTTTGCTGGACGCATTTCAATATGGCCGTATCTTCTACTGGGAAGCCCAGACCTGGGCACAGTAGATTTTGGTGATCTGACAACACCCAGTTTAAACTCTCAGACCACACCTTGGTGCACACAGCCCAGGCAGGCAGGATGTTACCTTTTTAAGCTGAGGACCATGTAGAAGACAGATTTAACAGCTGTCCAAACTGACGCTGATGTCTCTCTCATGATAAATGGTGCAATAAAGCCTCTGGCTACACTAATGCCTGGTTGCCTTGTGCTAAATGGGTCACAGTAGTCCTCTGTGTAGTGCCTGCACATCTCCAGGGGTACCCCAGTGCAGCTGTGAGGGTGCACAGATGCTACTGAAGATGCCTCTCTACTGCAGCACCTGGTTTGGCACTCCCCTGCATGGGCAGAGTTGGGGCACGCACCAAG
This sequence comes from Dromas ardeola, assembly GCA_013398915.1. Lineage (NCBI taxonomy): Eukaryota > Metazoa > Chordata > Aves > Charadriiformes > Dromadidae > Dromas > Dromas ardeola. The sequence goes on from VYZM01022868.1 coordinate 279,679, forward strand.
GCACAGAGTGTTGTGTCCCCCTGAAACTCTATCAACATCATTTATAGCTAACTGGTGACTAGTCCTAACTGAATGGTTATTCTAAAACTATGATCCTAGCTTCAAATTAATCTTTTGGCTGAAAGTATTTCCCCCTTTACCTTTCTCTCTTTTGGTTAACGCACTTCTAGTCCTATCCTAAATTTTCTTGGACGCATGCCATGAATGGAGCTGCCGCCAACCCTGCTGGTTCCTGATGAAGTATCTGAGTGGTGACATTGATGGAGAAATGATTGAAGTGCTTTGAGTGCAGTGTTTGCAATGACTGTCCATAATATGAAGGTGGTAACACTCAGGATACACCTGTTCCTCCTTACGGACCACCTGTCTCTCTGAAAAGGTGTAGTCTGTGAGGCTGAGAAGAGGCAGATGTGAGCTTGCTTATACATGTACTTGCTACTTGTATGGATGAAACACTTATAATTGCTGCATTGTGCCTGAAAAAGAAGTCTTACTCTAAAAAAAAACCACAAACTTTCTTCTTTTATTGATATGAAGTGATTGAAATGCTGTTAAAACCACATTAGCAGGATCAATGGCAGTGTGGGGAAACTATCCTTGTGTGAGGCAAACCATACTTCTGAAGAAAATGACCTCACATGCTGATCAAGGGCCTGCCAATAGCAATTGGTTCAAATTTTCATGGCCTGCCTCTCCTTTCTCCAGCATCCCCGTGCAGCCTGACATCCCAGCTGCACCATGTGCTCTTCAGCTTTTTCATCCATGCGCAATAATCACGCAGTCTCATGCCCTTGAGATTTCTTCCCCCTGTATCCCCTCTTCCCACTCCCTGCTGTCCACCCCAGTGCCTTCCTCCTGCTGCACCGCAGCCTCACAGCCCACAAGCATCTCAGCCCTGGTCTCCAGCCCCGCATCTGCACCCTCATGTGTGGTTTGGTCAGTACTGCACGCACCAGCACTTGTGCTACCCACTCTTAGAGCAGACTAACTCCCGATAGGAGAGATAGGAAAGAGAAAGGAGCCAAGCAAGCAATCCTCTGGTCTGCAGAGCATCACTGCTCTCCTACAGGTCACCATCTCTGTTTCACGGGATTGGGAACTGAAGAGTAGAGGCATACAGGAGATGTGTGAAATGAGGGCAACAGTGGAGCCAGGCCAGCACTGAACCTGAGCTATGATTGGCAGATTTAAACACAATTTTCCTCCTGAAAATAAAATGGCAATGATCACAAATTGCAGATTGCAAATGTAATATTCCAAAACCTGTTTCAAATCTGGAAATACTCCAAGACCAAAAAAAGTGCACTTTTTTTTCTTATCAGCTAGGATTGCTCTCATTCTTTCAAAACATGTCTTCCTTTATGGAGGTACTCTGAATTAAGAATTTGGCTATAGGAGCCAAGCTAAAACAGAAAGGAATAAGTTCCAGAGATTTAAAAACTGTTGCAGAAAGAGCAAAGAGAAAAAAGAAGCAAAATATGTTTGGAATTGAATATTTGAAATTATTAGTTTATACTGGGGTATAAACTAACTGCACTGGAATATCAACTAACAATTCCAATACAGTGACTACTAAACTCTCTTGGATAGGAAATATCATGATATTATTTTAAAACATATTTTAGAAGGACTTTAATAATAGAGATGTAAACACAGCAGGTCCACAGAGGCAGAACAGAAAATCAGCTATATGTATTGCAGCAAAATACTCCAATGACCCCAAATGAGCTGGATCCTAAGGCCGTTGTGATGTTCAGTTTCTGATGCGTGATGTATAGAAATAGACAGTCCTCCTCATAATGACAGAACTAACACGACACTGCACTTCTTCCTTTGTCATAGAGAGCATGCAGGATGGATGGGATCTAGCAATTACTTCATTCTCAGGACTGAGTTAGCAAATATCATCTGCTCCTTCCTGCTTCTGTTCAGCAGAACAAAAGGCAGAGATCTTGTTCCCTCAGCTCACAGGCGGATTTACAGTCTGTCCCAGCAGTTTATGGATTCAAGAAGTTGTGTGAGGAAGATATGTGTATGGAAGCCAGTCAGGAATAGGGCACGTAATTGGGAGTGGAGATGTGTGAAGTACTTTGGGGTGGAGATGTATGACTGCTCTTCGGGTAATGCTAATTTTCATTTCTGAAAACTCTCTCCAGCCACAGACTACCACAAATGAATTGTTGCTATAATTACTATAACCTGTTCAGGGTTCAAATGTTTGAAATAGCAAGTCATGTCCTAAGCGATCGTGAGTTTAAAGACCACTCTTTGAGATTACGAAGCATGGTTACCAGATCACACAGAAAATGCAACTCAGTGGTGGAACAGGTCCTTTCCAGTCCTCTAAAATTGTATACTTTTTCTATCAGTTTAACGGTTCAATCACCCCAGAAGCTGCAAGGGGTACAAATTTGAGGCACTCCACGGGATGTTATTTATCACTCTGACATTCCAGCACTTTGCCTGTGGACTAATAGGGACCTCATTTCCTAAACTGATGAGCAGCAAGCATTTTTAACTGTACTACCCAGGTCTACAAATGACAGCCTAAGTTTTCATATTTGCTGATGGCTTTGTTTATATAAAGTCTGTAATTTGCTCAAGAAAGCAAAAAAATGTGCAAAAAGTACCTTCACCAAAACCTTATCATTATTAACTGTAAGTAACTATTAAGGGATCAAATAATTTTGTCTCTCAGATGGAATATAAGACAGTGTATCCAATTAGTGGGACATACTTTGTGGGATTTAAATGAATGTACAGCGTGTGTCTTAATTCAGCATTGTGGAGTTTTTAAGAATTCCGCATATTTGGCTGCATTTTTAAACTGTGACATCACAGTCAAAGTACAGTGGGGATAAAAAGTATTTACCATCACCATGTCAATCAACACGACAGCGTGGACTTTCATGAAACCTGTGCATCACTATGAACCACTCCCTTGGTTTTCCTCAATCCTTAATCACCTGAACGTATCCAGCACAAAAGGTCTCTTTATTACTGGAAAACACATTAGAAAAAAAATTAACCAAACAGCCATTTCTCTGTTTTTGTATGTCACGCTCTCCTGAAATGCCATGGAACCAGGGGATTAACCTTAGGGAAGGAGCTACTTCCCAAGCTACTTTTCAAGTCCCTGGTGAGAGCTGATCTTGGACTTCTACGGTCCACACCCGGTATCGAAAAGAATGAAGTTGCTCAGTCATCTCACTCCAAAGTGGTTTCCTTGCCATTGTGCGAGTGTAATTGAGAAGCATAGCTCCAGAAAATAGCCTTTATCATTAACAATGTCGTTAAGAATATTAAGCTGAATAGCAACTAGGAATTTATGGCTCTACAAATTGTTTATACCTTTGCAAATCACTGTAAAATCAAAAATGTAGAGGTTGCATTAATTTTGGTAGAGGCAAATGCTTTCATAAATTACCAGGCTTGAAGAATTTCAAGGCCAAATTTTTAAAGGGATGCCAATCTATTTTCCATTAATGTCTTCACAGTTATTGGCAGTGGGGGTGTGGGAGTGTTTACCCATGATTTCCCCTCTACTGGGGTAAGCCACAGACTATATATAAGCAATACCACCAGTATGCACAAATTGGATATGAGGTGCACCATCTGTAGATGCAAATGACACTTATAAAAGACGTATTCAAATGACTGTGCATACATAGAGGCAATATTGTAAAAATTGGCCCAAGATTTCTGTATCTCTTACAGAGGTAAAAACGTCTGTTCAATACCGTACTCGCCTAAGAACGATGAGGAAGCCAAACTTCTGAATGTAATGCAATTTCTCCTCTTTCATGATTAAGATTTAATACATTTTCAGGCTGGAGAAGGCAACATATCTCATTACAGACTGGTTAGTAGAGAATGTAAAAAAAAATATCTGCTAAGCATTGAAATAATGAGGGCATTTTCCTCCTTCCACATGTAATTTGTCTCATATTCCAATTTATTTCTGTATAAATTTATTGTTGCATATGCTAATACACAGGATTGAAGCACAAAAAAAATAATTAAATGCATTGTAAAACATATGGAAACATACAGATTATGGGATATTTACTAAAAATCCATCTTAATGATGAAAGCACTATTTAGCATCCGCTCTAGAACTGCACTCGTTCATTTATTTATGAGACGCTACTTTCTGTAGACAAAGAAAGTATCTTCCAAAAATAGGAGTGCCATATTTTCAAGGCATACTGTATATTTTATTTTTGTAACTAGTAAATGTCAAACAGTATTCATACACAGTATTGACGCATTAATGTTTTCATTCAACAGTGAAGATACCTTTCCTTGTTACATTATATATTTATGACACACACAGCTGTCAAATAAATTATGTCAAAACAGCTAAAGTCAGGCCTTGTGACACTTGAATCATAGAATCAGAGCAAATAACCTTTAAAATGAAAGACATATGATGAGAATTAGGAACATTTAATTTGCATAAATGTAATGTTAACAGTCTTTTCCTTATTACATATTTTATGCCTAATTTATAATTGTCACTGTATTCATTTCTTAACATCAGTTTGCACTCTATTTTTTTATTCCTTATTGCTCACTTTGTTTTGGAATGTGTGAAACACAAATTCTGTAAGAAGCATATGATCAGATCCCCATGCTCTGATTAGCACATCTTAAATTTTGTGGAAAATTCTTCATTCATATAATGTACTATCTAACATTTTGAATTAATTCCTAAAAATAGCTAGAAAATTCCTAAACACTTCAAAGCAAATACAACATCTCTGAAAATATAGGGCCATCTCTTGAAAACGATCTTGTGTTGATATTTTCCTATCAAGTGCAGAGTCCACCAAAGTGCGCAAAGTTGAAGCATTGGTTTTCATAAGCTAGATGATTCATGCATTTTAAATTTAGGAATGTAAAATCTGAGCACCTAAGTGTACGTATAGCAATCAAAAGTGAATGGTTGGATTTTCAAAATTGCTTACTAAGAGTAGTAAACTGGTTGGTTTCAGTAGTTGAAAGCTGTTAGTAAATGAGACGCGTCCTTGAGCCTCTGCTGGAGGGTACAGTGTCTCTCTCTAACACCTTTAGACATGGATAGGAAGGGAGAGAGCTCAGCACTTTGCAGGACTCTGCCCCTATTGCTAACACTGCACAAGCTTATCGATGCAACCACAGTTAATAAAACTTTGCATTGCCCTGAAAACTCCCTGGAGATGTTCAGGTAAATGAGGCTGGAAGGTACAAAGATGAATGTCTGTCTCAGGAGCGCACAGTAGCTAAAACCCTTATTCTTAGTGGCTGCAATTCACCTCCGAAGACACAGACTTCGAGCAGTCTCTTTGCTACAAGGTGAGTTTGGCTCACTTTGCCCTTCTAAATCAAAAGAATAAATATGGTTTATTCTATACTATAATATTTTATTATTTTATAATAATGGTAGTTGGACTAGATGATGGTTGTCAGTTCCTTTTAACTGAACTATGTTATTCTATTCCATTCCATTCCATTCCATTCTATTCTGTTCTGTCTGTTCTAGTCGAAGCTAATTGGGATGTTTTGGGGTAAGTTACTATGTATTTACATAACAATTCTTCCTTAGAGCCAGAGGGAAGCCAGTGGACAGTCTATACAAAGAAGCATTGAGGAAAGAGTTGAAATTGATAGCAAACTCCAAAACTTCATCTCGAAGGTTTAGGGTGTTCCCTTACATCTTCACCAAAGAATTGAGCAGTTGTTTGTCAGTTGACTCTGCAAGTGAAGCAAACACACCAGCAGAGCGACCGGTGATCTCCTGGCAGTCAGTCACCGGTGCGCGAGATCTGATGGCATGTCATCCTGGTCACTTAAGAGAGGCAATGTTCAATCACCAGTTTTAGTAAATGTCAATATCTCAGAGAAGTGGTGGTGGAGAAGCAGGAACTGCGTCAGTAGTGAAGTCATTTGCCCTCCTAGGCCAATGGTAAAAGAAAAATGACCCTCACCTGCCCACTAACTGTGGTTCTGTGAAGCAGTTCTGCTCTGACAGACTGCTTAAAATCAGTACGGGTGTTTTAGAAGCAATTGAAAGGGCAGCGATGTTCACGGGTCCCTCGAACTCTCTGTTCTGCTGAGAAACAACTATCTTAAGTGGTGCCATTTGCCAGAAAAGGAATCTAATTAACAGTGTATGTTCTCAGAAATAGAAAGAAATTTAGGCTAATTATATAAGGTAAAACACATTACAGGAATATTAGCAGTATCCGAAAGCCCAGTGTTGGATGGTTAGGAAATTTAGAGTTATGATAAAATGTTTTAAGGGAAGAAATGTATTTCATGCCTGATTGTGTCCTGAGAGACAATGAAGCAGTAATCACAGCATTAAGACATTTTGAATTTGAAGTCTTACATTGACAAAACACTTTTTTAAATGACGCTGAAGGTCTTTCAGCTAATGGGACATAAATGTCCATCTCAAACCAGCCATTTAGCTGTGGAAAAGTGATTCTTCTTGAAAGCAGTGGAAAGTGGAAGCCATTTTGATTAGCAACACAAAACTGTTAATTTGATGCAGAGATGCAGAAGATTTCATCAAGGGCTAACATTACAAAGAATTTAAAAAGCATCTGTGTTGTTCCATTTACAAGATCATTCAGAACAAAACTGAAAGTCTCCTGGTAGACGCTATCTTTGCTGAAGACCCTATTTTTAACAATTTCATTAATCAACTTATCTGCAAATGTTCAGAAAAAAACATTTAGCCGCCAAAGAATAAATAGTGAACTTAGTAGAAAAGATACCATTTATTCATTTATTCGGTTTGCAGTTAAGTAGAGATCTCCATTTGCTGTGACATACAATTGATGCTTCTACAATTAAAGTACAATGTAAATAGTTTCTAAAGTGTTAATAAATTACTAAAACTGTCTGAAGAATTTATTAATCAAATGTTAAAGCCTGTTACTGAGTCTGAGGATGTAATGAGTAATCTGCAATCAACTACACCATCTGAAATGAATGCACTTGGGACAATGTACAGAACTTATTTCTCCTGTGTATAACAAGCTTCTCAGTTACTAATCAACCCTTTACATAGTATTTACAAAATCAGCCTCAGCAGAACATGTACAGAACACTTCCAGTCATCTGTGGGACAAAGTAGGGAATAGCTCCAGGTGTCACCCATAACTGGAAGGGTAAAAACCCCTGTGTCTCTCTCCCATTGTCTTCTAGTAGTGTGGAATGACCAAGACCAGAAGAAAAGCCTACCGAAGTCTTAACACAAGTATGCAGAGACATAAAAATCACTCCATGAGCCACCTCATCTACTGCAGGCAGCTGCTTTGGGCAGAGAGAGCAAGGAGAGTCCAGACAAACATATGTACATAACTGCTGCTGAAAACAGGATGCTTAGCCAGATTTTGCCTATACGCTCCAGCTGCACAAAGCACCCTTATAATTCTCTCCCCTCTGTAGTGCTAAGATGGTCATTATGGCTATATTCATTTACCTTTTAGCTTCCATAGTTTTTTTAAGTCTGTAAGGAAAAATCATACTCCTCATCCTTTCTCATTTACATGTTACTGCTAGCGTTCATGTATGGCAACAAAGATAAGAGGAAAAAAGTCATACACCTTGCCACATAACATGATACTGATATGATAGCATCATCTTATACAATTGATGGCAATATATAATTACAAGCCAAATACTCAACCCGTGAATTCCTCCGCCCCATTTGTGTGCTCGCACACAGTACTGCACACCAGAATTGGAGCTGAAATGTGGCACACACCTTCTGTGTCTCTCCACTGTCATCACCCACCTGCCACAGAGGAAGATTTCAACACCAAAGAAATCACAGCTCAAACTGGAAATGCAGACTGCCCTATGCTAGAAACAAGAACAAGAAAAATATTACCATTTTTTCCTCTTTGATCTGAGCTAAAGGATACCTGTGGCTTTGAAAATGTAGCAAACCATAATAATAACTCAATACAGCTACTAGAGGGGGAGACAATCCAGTGCACTTAGCCAACATACATCTGCCTTCTCTGAATATACAGCACTCCCACTGACCTTGGCAGGTATTAGAAAGCATACAAAACAAAGTATGAAAAATGGAAGAATATGATAGGTCTGATATGATGCTGTTATTGCAAATGGCTGTCTTGAACAGAAAGAAAGGATAAACAAAGCCATTAGAAACAGTATGCACTGGTATATGGCTTCCTGAATATGCTGTATTAATTATAACACACTGTTTTTAGGAATCCATAATGTCTCATTATTCCATGCACAAAACTACAGATGCGTATTACAACTAACGTTACAATAGAAGATATCTAAAAGAATATACCTCAGCGGTAAACACAGTCAGTACCTCATGTCTGTTTCCTAATATTTTGTACCTAAATGTATATAAAAATATTATATAAAACCACTATAGAACAATTGTATGAACATTCTCTGAGTGGTGGCAGCTGAAACATTTTTTTTTTCTGAATGGCAGATCTGTCATTACTGAATGTAGTAAATATATATGGCATACAAAAGACAACCCTCCGAGAAAAACGCTAAGGAGAATCCGTGCTGCAGTTCATTCTGAATATGAGCAGATCAAACTCTCCATATTCAATGGGTCGACATCACATTTCGCTCTGTTCACTGAACTTGCTGTAATTCTAAATTGGGAAAAACAGGAAAAAATATATTCTCATGTTTCCTAGAATGCCACATAAAATTAGCAGATGAAGCAGTGCTAGTTTGAAAATGACACCATTATAAAGACTATAAATCAGCACGTTATTTATGATGAGGATGAACTGCATAAAGCAACAGGTGAGTCTCTTATCAACTTATCAGCATAAAAATTCGAATTACATGACATTATCCTTGGAGGATGTGGATAAGAGCACCTTTGCATCTCCAAACAACAGCAGAGATGAAAAGATGAAGCCCTCATGCCTCTACCTTTCTGCCAGTGAAAGACTATTTCTTGCTGTAGGGGGAAACTGAAATGTAAATTGGAATTAATCACTTTCCATACATCTCCAACTTCTTCCTTCTGTTTTTTTCTGTCCTCTTCCATCCCATCCCATCCCATCCCATCCCATCCCATCCCATCCCATCCTATCCAATCCTATCCTATCCTGCCATTTTTACTTCATGTAAACACACAAAATTCCTGCTGACCTCGGCATCTTAAAAAGGCATAGGAAGAATACGTAGACAGACTGTGTTCATTACAGTGTGGTGCTGTTATTGCTATCATGCTCCCATCCATCTTCTGTTATCTTCAGGTGTTAAACACAAGGAACACATAAAAAATCCCAAATCACATACTTTGAATACTCTGAAGAGGCATCAGCAGCATATTTACACTGTTCATAATTACATTTAAAATTTGAGGCTGCGTGCAAGCTTTTTGGACTAATCTGCTAAGCCACTCTTCAGAAGTTTGGTTTGGTTAGCAGCTCTGGTAGAAACATGGGAACAGTTCGCAGAAAAGTGGGTGTCTGACCTTTAACTCCCCCTTTTCGCTTTGAATATTTGTCCTGGTTTTTCCATATCCCATTTCCATAAAATGGGAATGCTAGTCCCTAACTATCTTACAAGAATGTTAGGAAGGTTAATTAATGTCTATAAAGAATGCAGACATTTTATAACACAACGATCATCCTAATTCGTCGAATCAGACCCAGACAAAATATACAATAGTCATCCCCATTATTTTGCCCTGTAGTTACCATTTAGTAATT
>VYZM01022868.1:289434-342069 GCA_013398915.1 Dromas ardeola
TTTTTTTTTTGCAGGGCAACACAATGAAAAATGTTGAAAAGCTAGCTCTGAAGAGCACATGTTTTTCTGGTCAGTCCAGTAGACCAACTGTGCCAACTCACCTTATCTGGATAAATCAATGGAAAGTGATTTTGTCCATAGGCAACTGTAATTTAATTAGTAAAATATAAAGTGGAGGAAAAAAAACCACAGCCAAAACCACAGACCATGAGGAGTTTAGTGTCTCTTGGAGAAGGCTCTGAGCCAAGCTCTAGGCATGTTTGGAATCATAAATAAAATCATGGGAAAGCACACTACTTGTAATGCATGCTCAGTTACACTGGGATTGCAATGGAAAAGGCTCCCATGGTTTATGAAGAAGGCCCAGGTTTACAGCCTTTTAACAGGGAATGCAAGGATTATTATTGAGCTAGTAAATACATGTTCAAGCAAATTCATGTTCAAGCCTCAAGCCTCAGTTTCTGAGCCAAGTCTTCCTTCTCCCTCTGTCTCTCTCCTCCACCTCGTGCAGTTCCTCTCCCCTCTTTCCACTGGTGAGCCAACACAGCACACTCCAGTGCAGGGGAGAGATAAGCTTATTACCTAAAAAAAGTGTGCTAAGGATGCAGAAGTGTTTCGGTCAGAGTAGTGCAGTGCTGTGTGAAGTAGCTTTAAGCAACCCAGGCTGAGGAATGGAGTGTAGTTTCAGTAATCCGGAACTGGATGTGAGTTAATTTCATAGAATCATAGAAAGGTTTGGGTTGGAAGGGACCTTAAAGATCATCTAGTTCCAACCCCTCTGCCATGGGCAGGGACACCTCCCACTAGACCAGGTTGCTCAAAGCCCCTCACTGAGAAGCTACATTAGGTGTTTCTAGATGGTATTACGCTTTCCAGTGGAGAATGCACCCAGATTAATGCACCACAACACATTGCCTCTGGATCTAGAGACTGAGAAGATGTTGCTATAGGAGAGAAGGTGATGGGAAGAAAGAGCTAGCAGGAAAAACATGCTAACCTCAGTCCAGAGGCTGAGGACTGGTTGTAGAGCACAGACAGATAAAAGGTTTCTGCACAAAAAGTTCACTGGGTAACTAAGATTTCCCTGGACTTAAACAAATTGTCAGCATCCAAGAAGCCCTCCAGACTCCACCTACCCCTGCTGTAAGTCTCACCCTGTGAATCTGAACGGCATTGATTGCTGAAGAAATAGACTCAAAGAAGACAGGATTTTCAGATTCAAGATTTCCACCGTACTGCATTGCTTTTATCAGGGAAGCTGCAATAAAACAAACATATGAGCGCTGGTAAATTAGTGAGGATATATGAACCGTCGTGTTAAAAATTGTGCTGTAAGCTGATACTTGCCTTTGCAGTGTGCTAGCAACACATCGATGTGCCTGTTTTTACAGTCCATGTAAATCTATATGTGTCAAAACATGAAATTCAAAAAAACTGTTTAAAATACCAACAGATAATAAAATAACGCAAAAAAGAACACATTCAAAGCAAGCAGAGCACGAACTGCTGCTGTTGCAGCTATACTGCCAGCAGCCACCAGAGTGAGCCCTTCTATAACGCAAACCGCAAATCCAGACTAATTTCCTCCCCCCTCCTCAAAGTACCTGAGAATTAAATCTGAATTCGATTAACAATTTTGCATTTTTTACTCTATTTTTTAGGTTTGGGGTTTGTTTTTTTTTTCCAGTTGTCCTTTTTCAGCAAGTTTCTCTCTCTCTTCCCTACGTACTTACCTACCAGCCCACAAAGGCATGAATCGGACCTAGGAAACTTTGAAACTTCCAGCAGTCTATCAGAAAAGCAGCATAAACATCATGCTACATTCTGCATTAAGTTGTTCTTTATTCTTTCTTTGAAAATGTTCAACTTCACAGAGACTATATAGTCAGCAAGCTAGAAAGTAAAAAAAATGTGACAATAACTCTAGAACCAGAGTAGGGCTTTTTTTTTTCTGGAAGATGAGGACCATCCAAAGCAGTCCCTGCTTCAAAAAATGTTTAAATAATCCATGTAAAGTGGAACAGTTCTGAGAGAAGAGATTCAATGAGAACCACATCAGAATACCCTATATTTAAAGATAAACAAAAAGGTCGACTCAGTCTAAAACCCCCTCCAACTCTAGCGGCAGTGATGATATTTTGGGAAGGAGTGTAACAACGTTGAGTGTGTTCCTCTTCTGGGTAACTCAGTTTTGGACCCGCCATTCACTCAGAGGCTGCACTCCCAACCTGTGCACTTAACAGCCCATGACGGACCTACCTCCCACTTATTTGTCAAGAACTTCTTCAATATAACTTGTAGTTCTGAGGTCTCTAAGATCTTTTGGAAACCAGTTTCACGATTTAGTTTTTTTCAATTAATGCTTTATTGAATGCCCTGTATTTTGAGGGGAGACTTAATAAAGAGGAACTCCCACTAATCTTATTTTTCCAGTTTTCTTTTTTGACTATGTCCCCACCTATATATGTAGCTTTAATTTAACATTTTTAAGGCAGCACTTACTTCACTGCTTAATCACTGCAGTAAATTGAGAAAATGGTTAGGAGAAGAAAAAGCCTGGGCTGAGACCCAAGCTCAAATCTAGTCATCCTACTCAGAAAATTTACATGAACCAAGACTTGCCTACCCACTTAAATCTGTACCCACTACACAACTATTAAATGCCAGACCCAATGGAAACATAAGAAATAGCATTTGAACATAATTTTTCATCCACTATATCGAACTGCTCATTATGTGGTTACTGGTTTTAGCCCTCTGGGAGCTTCTTGGAGCTCCAGCAATGCCTGAGGATCCCAGCCTGCTAGGTATGTAACCCACAGGAGAAAACATGGAGATGATTAAGACCTCTGGCTTAGCAGAAAGCAGGACATACAGATAAAATCACAGAATTAAAAGCTGAAAATTTAAAGGGGTAAATCCACACGGCTGCACTGCAACTGTCGTAACTGACGTGACATGGTCAAATATGACATAAAACAGCTTTAAAATTAAAAAAAAAAAAAAGTAGTTTTAAACTCATCTTTATTACATACCAGTACTTACATTTGCACTGAATGTCACCTAAAATCTTTAGAATTTTTTTTTTGGTATAATTTTAAATATAAACACAGTGCAGTTTAATACTAAATCTGTGTTCATCTTTTCAACAAGTGACATGTTTATCCATTGATATGGGTGAGGTGACTAGTAGCTGGCCCCAATGACTTGTATACGTAATGATATTTCTATGTACAGAATTTGTCTGATGTCATGAATACCTGAAGCAGCACTGAGACTCCAGTGTAGTCAAAGAAATCCAGTCCACTGCAGTCTACTATCAAAACACGTCGCTCACTGTGACATGTCTGCAACGACTCACCTACATATTTGATAAATTAAAAACTTTAATTATAAGGGAGAATAGTCAAGAAATGTATATAAAAATAATGGTAGTTCAACAAAATAAGCCCAAATTAACACAATAAAAATTTTACTGTTATGTACTGGGGTATCAGTCAAGAAAATGGAACATTTTTGAAGCACAAATGAAGGACCTTCAGAAGAATGGAATGAAGTGTTGACTGGCAGAACATATTATTAGTGAGATGTTTTAAACAGGAGTAGTCTCTCAAGAATTAAACAATTGTTTCTTCTGACTTTTATTTCTAAATGAGTCAGGATAATATCTTGGCTTGTTTGGAAGAGTTTATATGGGATACACGGATAACATCTCTCTCTCTCTTAAGTTCTGATAGGACATTCTTTTCTGTAGTACCTAAATGCCTGCCTATAGCTTAACTAATATCCTCCTATAAGGAAGAAAAATATGTAAAAGGTTTTACTGTGTTGGGTTTCGTTTGGTTAATTTTTTATATACTATCATGTATTGATGCTGGAGAAAAAAGGGTCTTATACTCATTCTTCAACCTCAGGCCATCTCATGCTAAACTAAGCAGACTCTACTAAATGCTTCCTGAACTAGCACACAGATATACGATTCCTGCCTTTCATAAAGGGAAAATTAGAACATAATGCGCATCTTATTTACATTGCTCTGTGAATAAATGTTAGTTATCATAATGCACAAAAGTAAAAAAAAAAAAAAAAGGATGAAGGAAAGGTATTCCGAATGTAAAGATGGGTTACGATAAATGGTTTTGACAGAGCAGAGGAAAAGATTTTAAACTCTTGAGGGATCTTAGAATTTCCCCATGGTGTAGATTTATAATGGTGCTAATTCCTTTCTGACAGTAGTCTGAGAGCCAGAGCCTTTTGGACTTGCACCTCCAGAGATTTACTGTCTTTGTACTGTCCAATGCACATTAATAGATACGTACCAAACAAAAATACAGAATTTCAAAGGAAACCTCCTGCCTGACATTACTGTGATGGAAACCAAGAAAGGATTTATGAGATCTGCTAGGCTGCTCACTGGAATCTTTTCTACGTACCTCCTCTGCCTCTGAAATAAAGGAACTTAGTCTTTCTCTCTATGACTTACTCATGCTACCTTCCCACCCAGCTGGCATCCTGCACTGCAGGAGATGCTGCCCGGCTTCTCAATGGGGGTTAGGTACAGACCTGCCCCCCCTCTCAACCAGTGGGCAAGGGCAACAGCAGCTGTTTAATTTGGTGCTGATACAGGCCAATGGCAAATCGGTCTCTCCCCAGAAGGGGAAAGGAAAGATTTTGACAAAGATGTACATTGCTGCTTAATCCTGTAAGGATTAAAGTTTATGTCTTCCTGCTCCGCTCTTTCCTAAAAATTTAAGCTCCATATTTTGTTTTCCTTTTTATAGGGGTTTTTCTTTGTATTCCCCGGTTTTTATTTTAAAGCTCCCGTGAAGACTAACCGTAGACTGGTTGGTACAAGGAACGACAGAGCATTTAAGTCCTCAAGGCAGGATTTAAGCAATCGGAAAAGAGGTTTTGTGCTGTCTGTCACTTCTGTAACATAAGAAACCAGTTCATCCAAAAGAAGACTGAAATATGTACTGCCAAGACCTCCCAAAAAATGTCCTCACACATGAAGTGCTTTACACTCTTTTAGTATTTTACAGTACAGCAGTGTATAGTCTTCGGTAGCCATTATCATTGCATTGCCATGTGTTACAGCAGAGCACTCTGTCACCCCCAAGTAAACTAAACACTGTAGTATCATAAAAATGTCATGAGTCTAGTTAATAAATGTAAACATTCAGACAACAGCCCCCAAATCAGATTCTCTACTGTGGCCTTAATTCTTATAAGCATTTTAAATAAACACAATATTTTAATTCCATCCACAATGAAGTCATCTGTGTAAAGTATCTTCTGCAAAAGGTTGCTGCAGCTGTCCCATGGGAACGTATGTGCTCTGGTTTGTTTTAAGTGTTATAATATGTGGGAAGAGTGAAATTATCCATCTTAATCCTTAATTGAAAGCAAACTCTTAGGTTTTTTTCTTTATTCTACAACGTATTGATATACCATTCAATATTGGTGGCCATTGTGTCACTGATAATTCAGTTGATGTTTTGTGAGATTTTCTCCTAAGTGGCTTTAAAAAGCACAAAGATTTAACATGGCTCTGATCTTGTCCTATTTTTACTTTTGCATACTAATATTCAAGTCCTGCTGTGAATGCAAAAACCAAGACCAGAGTTTTGCAAAACAGCCTCTTAGGCCTTTGTCTGAAGACCAATCCAGGCAGGAACGTGGGAAGTGGTTGCCCCGACTGCGTACCTGTCCCCAGTATGCACTCAGCGGTTCATGACAAATAAGCAGGGACTCCTACAGACAAGGTGTTTTTATTATTAAAAAGTCAGTCAAGAGCAAAATAAATAAGACCTGTTAGACCAAGGTTAACAGAGTTTAACACCGTTTAGCACTCATGCTTTGCTGAATGCGTGGTCTAACTGAAAACATTAGTTTCCTGACAATTCGAGTTCACCTAGAAATAAATAGAAAAGCAGGGAGCCGTTTTGCATACTTATATCCATCTTGTTTGTAATATCATTTATGGATAATAAACTCACCATGACAACTTCCATTGGGAAATGAACAGAGCAATGTGTTCTGCTCACACTGAAATAAAAGCAGCAAACTGTTAACATACCAGGGAAAACTAGTCCAATGCATAGTAACCAGTGAAAATCAATGCAATGCATAAGAAATCTGCTTCTCAGTATCAAAGTTAACTCCTTCTCTCCAAAATCACTTTGCATGCAACAGCCTATTTGACCTATAATATTTGCTGAGTATGTCTCTCAGTATTCTTCTAAAGTTATACCAACCGATAATCTGACTTTTCTTTTTAGATTACGTGTTTGGATCCTCTAGAAAGCATATTATGAACACTACACTTTTGGAAACGCAGGGATTGGTTAAGAAGTGGTCAAAAGATGGGAAAGATAATCTTGAAAAGATAAATTCTAGTCATTGATTTTATAAGATTAACTTGATTCATTTTCTACTTGCTGTAATCTCACCTGCTATGTTAATATTTTAGTGAGAACATTTTTGACATATAAATTTATTAAAGAATTACCTTTATCTCAAGAAAATTTTTTATAATGATTTCAATACGAGTTAAACCAGAAATACAGCACAGAAACAAAATCCCAAGTGCAATTTTTTTCACTCCCATTATGTGCTACAGAAAGACTTTTATTCCACCAAAAAAAAATTATGCAGAGTATTTCAGGCAGTTGTACTGCCAAGTACCTTACAGAAGAGACAAAGGATAACATCTCCCTCCCTAAGTAACTTATAAATTAATGTATTAAATTAACTTATTTCACTTATTACTCTAATTAAATTAACTCATAAATTAATTCCATGCAAATCCTAAGTAATTTCTCACTGTTTGGGGGTTTGTTATCATACCAATCCATATCAGTTAGCCTAGCAGAACCAAGGAAAAAAAAAGCAGCACAATTTCTAGGCTGAATTTCTGAAGAACAAGGAGAAACCACCCATCAAAGTAGGTATGAGTAGCACAGCTCTTTGGCAAGAGACAGCAGAGGTGATAGACACACATAGCTGAACACTGGTTTAACAATCCATCTAAGAAATGGCTGTGATTTTCTCTGCCTAGTTTGCCAAACTGGACGAAATTGCCTACAGCAAGCATTGGATGGTATTGGAATGTCTTCATTATAATGATAGAAAAATAACAAGATTTTTTTTTGCCCCTTTTAGGGACCGTTGTAGGAAGTTGCAGTAGTTATGTGCAGATAAACTGTAAAAATACGACACTTTCGGAGATTTTCTCCAAAACAGACTAAAGCATAATTTGTATATTGTTTATTTTTCCAGTACAATCAATGCAAAAAATTAAAAAGAAACACTACCTTTGACAAAAACTGTAGCCGTTTTGTACCTTCTTCCTAATTCTCCTGGAATTATTTCTAGTTAGAAACAGAAAGGAGGTGTCTATCTCTCATGGACTGATCTCCAGAAAAATAACAACTCACAATTTATTCAAGTAGATTTGTAGCTACTCATTGTCTTTTTAAAATCACAGCTTTTTCTTAGCAAGTTCTTCCAGAAATTTTGAAGAGTTTTGGATCAGTGCTTTAATGTCTCTTACAGGATCATTTACAGAAATTAAGTAGAGATATTCTTTTCAAGTAATAGTAAGAAAATAATCCATATTGAATCTGATTAAGATAAGGATTAACATTATTGCATTCTAAATTAATCATTTTCAATATTACCACTTTATATCTGTTTCCATATCTGATTGTATTCTCTAAGAGATGCAAGGAAAGCAATCATGATCTTTGCCACTGTCACCATGATTACTGAAGCATATAGCACATCCTACCTTGTTCACATCTTCACATGCCTGGCTGCTTGTGCTGTCCTTCTGGATTATCTTTATCAGGTCAGTGTGAAATTTCTTGGCATTCAGAAAAACTAACGGGTTGTTGACTGAAACTATCTTTACCTGTTTTAGTGATTCCTGTGGAACGAAATAAACATCACGCTGAAAAGATTATCTTGGGTTTGGAGACTAAAAGCTAAACTAATTTCTTTAAAAATCCCCAAAATTCCTGTAAATCAGCCTAGAGGGAGCTTTGAACTGTGTGAACGATTCAACCTGTAACTGCCTTGATCAGTCTTCACACAGAACTGAAATAAAAAGGTAAATATAAGTAACCTGTAAGTAAAATTATCCTTAATTTGAGTTAGTGTGAAAGAAAAATCATGTTAATTACAATGCATAATACTAAGAACTATTATCTGGCAAATAATAATGGGACTGTTTCAGTTGGTATGATCCCCAAACATAGGCAAGACAAGGTTTGCGGACAGGGAATATCTTTTATTGGACAAACACATGTACTGGAAAAAGTACACAAGCTTTAGGGGCATACACTGCAGGTGGTTTGGGGAACACTGAAAATGTTCATCTTGGCCATCTGAAGATGGCTTTAATACAACAGGGATATGTCTCCATGGAAATACTTAGTGGATCCAGACCAAGCTTGAGTGACACATTTAAAATTTTGCCAGCAAGTATCTACAACTAACACAACAAATAATCCACACAAGAACTATCAGCTGCCCCCAACCCTGTGTCTGCACTTATTCAAATAAGTTAACTGTGTAACCCCAAACACAGTTGTTACATAGCAGAATGATCTCTGAAGAACATCAGATAAAGGCCAGAAACCCCCAGGTACCAGTGGGGAATGTATCCCACAAAACAAGCACTGTTTCTCTCATTCAAAGCCAGTAAAAAAATTAACATTTATATATAAATATTTTGTATATCAGCAATCACAAGTTCAGTTGAAATATTGTTTTTTATAGGTAGGTAGGATTAAGCTAACGCTACTGAAATCTCCATTTTCCTTAGGTTGTGAACCATGTCTCTCTCTTTCTTAGCAAAATTAGATCTGGGACAGATCAAATTCAATGTGGACCACAGCTGCTTTGATTTCTGCTTCTTCTATTTCAGACTTGGGAACAAGTCTGTCGGACATTAGGGTCTTCTACTTTTTCCAGTCGTACTATTTGGTCTTGTAAAAGATACTACATCTACTTATAAAGTTCTTTATGTACATTCCAACAAATAACTGTATTGAGCTTTTATTCATCTGGTGCTGTAAACAGGAATAAGCAGGATCATGTGTGGCCTGTAAAAGTTTCCAATATTTTCAGTAGCATTTTCTACTTTTTCTACCTGACAAGCATGCATGCAACTAGAGAATCTTAAATAGCCACAGTAACACTGCTCATCAGCACCAGTTGCCAAAAAAGTGGTAGGATTAATTTGCCTGTCAGGCTTGTCTTTTATGGAAGCTGGGGATCTCTAGGTTACATGTGGAAGTTCAGAGTGTTTTCCTTCCAGGTGAGAGGAAAAGAGGATCCTTGGATGCACCACCTGAACGTTGCACAGAAAGGATTCCCACTAGGTATTTTCACATGCAAAACATGGTATTGTCAGTTTCAACAGTCTCATAAAAAAAAATTTTGCCCGCTTTGGAAGAATGAAAATAGGATGAGAGACACCATTCTGCTGGTTTTAATGGGCGACCACTGCAGCTGACAACACTTCAGCAGGTCAGCAGCAGACCATGAGGGCAGATCGACAGATCTGATTCCGAGAAGATCTCCAAAAGGATTTCAGTCCACAAAAGTGCTATATGCAATAAAGTATCCTATCACTAAGTGCAAAAAGGGATCTGGATACAGAAAATATCCATTTACTACTGAAATAAAATATCTGATTTATATGAGTATCAGCTCGCAAAAATTGACTACTTGTGACAATGGGCAACAGGAAGTGAAAAACAAGAATCCACAAGAGAATATAGGTTCAAAAAACCTCCACTCTTCCTAACAGAAGTCAGAGACATGTAACAAGGTCACACTTAAACACAGAGACAATTTTTTAAGTGGCTCAAAAAAGCGTGGGATTGCATTGAAGATACACAGTTTTTCCAATAGACCTTCAAGCAGAACAGGAATGGAAATCTTCACCACAAGCCACACAAACTACCTCCTTTTTGTAGACTGCTATTCAGACTTCTGGGAACCAGACGATCTTTCAGACACCACCGCAGCGACCATCATACAGACTAAGGAAACATTTCAAACGTCCAAAACTGAGGCAATGAACCCCAGACTATGTATAGGGACTTTGCGCAATTTACCTACAAATGTGATTGTGGTAAATGTCACATCATGAACATACCTCGGTCAGTCAAGTGGCAAAGCCTAACTAGCAATTAAAATGGCTAAGATTATATGAAAGAAAACTCTAAAATAAGGGTAAAACAGAGGGCAATATACTCTTGAATGGAGAAATACCCCAATATTCCACAAATTCCTTCAAAAACGATGCTATACACAGCTTGGTGTGGAGACAAGTGAGCACTTTGGTGCCATACCAGAAGGAGCAAAGTGGAAGATGAAAACTAAGAAAAAGGAAAACTGATGTGCAAAGATCAAAGCCTGTGATGATCAACAAGATAATAAGTTTCCAAAAATACAAGATGGGAAATTTGAACGGCTCAAATCGTTAAGGTCAAATAAAGCAGACGGCAGACTTAGGTACAATTTTTTGTCCAGGATGGGCAAGGACAACTGTGCCAAATTTGGTGCAGTTTTCCTGGTTCTGGTTTGGTTCTATCTCCTGAGAACTGTACTGAGAAAAATGGACCTCCTCTTTGTCGTGTCCTTGCCAAACAAGAAAGAAAATTATCCCAGGTGGACTATCCCCACTGTCACTTCGAAGTATACCACCAATTGCCCCGTGCACTCTGCACAGTACTGTACACTTGGGTAAGAATTCAGTTCAGGGAAGGCCTGTGATACAATGTGTTTCACATAAGCTTCTAAATACCCTCTTGATTTTTTCCACATTAAAGTGTTTTTTCTCTTATTGATGAAATAACCTCTATAAATACACAGACCTTAATGGCAGGGTAAATCATTAAACTTGCATATTTTCATGTTTAAAAGTCCTGTTGTTTATGTCTAAGCTCTTATTTACCAAGGGAACTTGGATCAGTCTAGCATTCATACATTAAAAATTACCCTAAATGCCTGCTGCAACCCAGTGACTCGAAATTCAATTAAAGGCATTTTTCTGAATCTTAAAAATATTTTCCTTCTTTGTTTTGTGTAATAAGCTCTTGAGCAATTTGCTTTCTTAACAAAATGTTATTTTCCTCACTGTCTGCAGAAACTAGTTTGTTATTACTTGGGCACTGGCATTAATGTTAATGATTAAGGAAAAAAAAAAAAGCAGGGGAGCAGTTAGCCCAAAAAAAAAAAAACGTAGGAATTGACACAAAATATTTTATGAACTGGTATGAAAAAAAGCAGGCAAAACAAATTTCGGTTACCCATCTCTGACAAAGTAATTCCCATGTTTTTCTTAAGAATGAGAATTGATATAATAATTGACAGCTGGACCAGCCTCAACAACAGCATTTTTAACTCACATTTCAGAGCCCTCCCCATTCTCAAGTACCTTTCGCATTCCAGCATTGTTCAGCATGCCAAAACAGTAAACCCCCCTGAGCCAAGTTCAGATTTTGAGACCGAGATAGCTCTGGTGGAAAACATTTGCCAGAAAATATAAATTCTTTTGAGGAGGGCTTCTTAGTGGTGAGGTAACACTTGCTGAGCATGTTGCGTACTGATACATAAGACCCTTCATAAGCATTAGGAAAGGAAAGAGGACATAGTAGAAACTGCCATGGTGGAGAAGGCAGGATGTCCTAGTGGCGGGACTCTGTGCCGAAAGGACACATGGTTATACTTATCTCTTGGCTGCTGACCTACCATTTCATCTCAGAGGAGGGAGTTCACCTCTCTGGGTCATTACCCTTCTCTTCTTACCATAGGCCTGACCACAAGCGACATTCATGATAATTGCAATGAACATAACCAAAAGAATTTAAGATCTCTTACTGGTAGGTTTAGGTTTGGAAGAAGCCAAATTTCAATAGCACAGTCTTTTGGAGAGATTCTTCCATCCATTTCTCATGTGAGGGTACCATTGTTTGAGTTCAGGCTAAGTAGCCTGTGACAACTTCATACTGCTGTCCCTCCTTCCCCAGCCACAAATGGTGTCCGTCCTCTGCCAAAGTCTACGATCAGAAGGGGCTGGTGGCAGAAATGGGGTCAGAAAAGGATCTGGGGATGATGAGAGTATCAAAGGGCTTTCAGGAAATGAGGAAATCTGGCAAGAATAGAGAGACAGCTATTGTCTGCTCAGATGGCCCTTGCCTGTGCTGCCAAGAGATTTCCTTAGACTTAGGTAATAGGAAACTTTTACAAACAGCAATTCCTAATTTAAAAGTAACAAATAAAGAAAGATAGATAGATCTAAGAGGACTTGCCTAACTTTGCAGTTCAACCAGGAAAATATTCCAATTTCTGATGCCCAGACTAGTTTTGAATTTACTACATCATACTGGCTTTAGATTTCAAGCGGTCATTTCATAAAAATGTTCCCTTGACTCACTGATTGCAATCTGGTAACCAACTAGAGAAAATAAACAAATCTGAATTAGTGCAACACACACACACACAAAGATAATTTAACTTACACAATTATCTTCTGTTTTGTATTTATATTCCACTTCTTTCACATTTTTCAAACTCAGTGTCTTTGCTCTGTAATCAATACACAGAGAAAATCTCTAAGGCAAATCATCAGCAATCTTGAACAGAAACAGGAAGAGACACACCCCAAAACTACAGCATAGAAGTTACAATGATGCAATCAATACATATTTTTGTGTATATGAAGCTTATTTCTTTGAAAATGATCCAGTTAAAAGAGTAAAAAGCACATTTTAAAATTATCATATATCACTTTGAAAATTTGACATAATTATTTTTTATTCAAATATGAGTAATGGAAATTTCTGGTAAATAAAATCTTAATTTAAAGTTTCATTACTTTTTTATAGATGTCCAGAGAGCTACTCTCAGGACAAGGTAGGTAATATATAATCTGCAACTTCAAAAGTACAGAGGTTTAATTAATATTTTTTACCTTGCAAGAAAAAAAAAAATATTGAATAGCTATGGGTCATGAAAACTAAGGATGTTTTATTTGTCATTAAATTTGATGTATCTCTGTATGATGAAGCAGAATGTTTCACACTAACTATCAAAGCGGGGAACTCAACTCGAAAAGACAGTATTTCTACAGGGTCAGTGGAAAGAGAAAGTTTCCTTGAAAAGGCAGCTCAGGGCACAGCCTTCTGCTTCAACACATCACCTGCAGGAACGCATTTAACTGCAGAACAAGAAGACTATGAAACTAGCTATCACTTGAGCTCTGTGCCTAAAGCTAGGCAATGGAAATAATCACAGAATACAAACATTTAATAGATGCATCAATGTGCAGGGATTATTTGCGGGTACTGGAACTGGCTAAATGAGGCTTGCACAAGTCGGCTGTTCTCCCCTGTTTGCGTAAATCGAGCTGTAGCTGCTGCTGGTTCTAATCCGTTCTGATACATAACGTGTACCACGTCCGATACTCTGGTGTCTGAACCGAAAATTCACAGTAAATCATCTACAGTACTTTTCTTGCTTCATTTTTGGTGACACTTTTGCATCCCACTGGATGTCTTACTGCGTGTTCTCTTGCTAACCTTACCTGCGCAGTACAGCTTTTAAGGCCATTAACTTGTTCAGTGCCTTTAGATTGCATGGACAATCATATGCAACCTGACTGAAGAGCACAGAAATCACTGGGAAGAGTCTTTCTTATTTTCATTAGTGCAGGTTCAGGCTGATGCCTCTGTTAGATCAGACAACAGATGGTGCTATTTTCGGTCAGATATCTCTCCCTTTCTGATGTGGCAGAACCTCAGACATCCAGGCACAGGGTATAACCAACATGAAAAATTATGTTTTCCTTTACTACTAGAATTTACTGAAATCTTAGGTTGCTGAGTAGCCGAAGGTTACCAAAAAGGTACTGATTGATTCAAGCAGAAACCATCTTCCACAATTTGTAATTGCCTTGCAATTACAAGCTATTTTTATGCTAGTTCTGCAACTTAGTCTATGAGAACAGAGTTACGCCCAAATGGTCAACACCATTACCTTTAACAAGCATTAAATCAAGCTGTCTACAATGTACTTAATTTCAGTGGCATCAGATGTTCATGCAAACAGAATTTGCCTGCAAGCAGCAAGTCATTTGCAGGACTGGGGAACTATGGATTAACTTTGTAGCACAAAATGATCATGAACCTCAACTGCTATTTTCCTTTACCTATGATCCAAAGTAGCAACTGTAATATATGAAAAAAAGAATATATTAGCTCTTGTTTTCTTTGTCCTGGCTTTTTTAATTCATACATCGCATTTATAATGCACTTTTCACTAGATATTATAATAGTTGTGCAGTTATGTTTCATTAATATATATTAGAAGTGCAAATGGCAACCATCAACTCCTGGGCAACACAGTATCTAGGAGTTTATAAAGCGCTTAGGTACTGAGGCTTGCCAGACGGACTTTCTCCTTAAGGAGCAAATAAGTATCTAATGCAAAAAAAAAAAATAAATTTGATCTTTCTGTTGATCTTGTTCTAACATCATCTAATGAGTCATGGAGATGTGTAACGCTAAGAGAAATCACAAAATAAAGCAATAGTGTGAAATGTTTTGGAGATCCTTAGCCACCAATAAATGCAAAGGTTTGACTTTTCCTTTTGAATTGCCTTATCTTGTAATCTTCTGCAACTAAAAACCTGAAGTTTCATTGCAAAATATAGTGTACCATATGTCTACACTGACAGCGAAGCAATGTGCCAGAAAGAAGACATAACAATGTACTAGACCATTTCCATAAATTATTTCTCACCTGGGAAAGCGGAAAATCACCATTACTATAGTGCAGACAACGCCATACAACAGTCCCACGTTAGCAGCAAAGCATATTGTAAACACGTAGGTACTAATCCATATGCTCTTTAAGGAGAGAAACAGAAAGAGGTGATTAGTTTTAATTTTTATAACAATGTACATTCTACAAATCAGAAACAGAGATTTTTAAAAAGTAAGATAGTTTCTCAGAGGCGAACACTCGAATTTTTGAACTGGTACATACTGAACACTGAATTAGTGATTAAAATAATGTCTACCCGTGGGAGAACACATATGACACAGCACTACTCATACCAATGCTCACAGAGGTCCTTTTCAGAGTTATTTAAAATAGCATATGTAGTTGCGCTGACAGCATAATTCAGAATGAACTCAGTTGTTTTCTAAAACCTATGTTTTATTTTTCTCATTGCAAGTTTTTGTCACCTTCTTCATTGCGCATATTTAAAATCTTCCTTTCCTTTTACACAATGAAGTACCCTAAAGGTCACAGACAGACACCTCTTCTCCCAATAATTGTATAAGTGGGAATTAAAATATGCAAGGAGGTTAATTAAAAGTGGCATTTATCAGAGTACAGCTGACTAAACCAACTCTATAACAAATAAAAATTATTGGTGAATGAATTTCTTCACGTGGAAACAGTGAGATTTCAGATTACTTCCCTATCTTTCAATATTTGATTAATAAAACTTTGGATTAATTTTAAAGACAATTAAAAAAAAAAAACCAACCCACCCACCCAAAAAAAAAAAAACCAAAACAAAAACCAAAAACCAAACCCAAAGAAGTGTATCTGAAACAAAAGTCACCTTTGAAAAGGAATTAAAAACATTAAAAACCCCAAAAGATTTTAACATTTCAAATTCTTTTTCTTAATTATTTTCTAAACAGAAATGTTCAGACGTATTTCCATACTACAATGATGTGTATGGCTGAGAGGTATCCAGATTTTACAATTAAAAGGAGAAAAGTACAAATGACTTGATTTCTTATACCAACTTAATGTCAGCACATATTTCTTTCCTCAAGAGAGCCTTAAGCAAAGATGTCACTTAATCTTTATATAAAGAGTGTTAAAGAAGAATGGAAAGTATTTTCACTCCTCTGGATATACTGATCTCCACAGGTGCCTGTTTCAACAATTATAGTGCTTCTTGTTAATGTTTGCAGAGGAACAGATCACATTACAATGGCACAATCAGTGTTAAAATTATCCTTTCTAATGCTTTCTCTTAGCTCAGGAAAGCCAGAGACAATAGAATACTTTCAGCCTAACCACAGGAATTTTGCTCGAGCGGATTTCAGAACTGTTATTTTATGAATTATAAAATGCAAGTCATACCGTACTAATTTGTGCTTCACAGAGAATGGAGTGTTACATGACTCTACTGAGAAACCTTTTCCTCCCTCATCTTCAAAATTAATTTAAACTACTGCAAAATGTTTTGCGGTCTTGCAGTGCTGAGTAAAGAGGTTCTTTGACACACTGCTCAACCTCCAGTTATATTTTATGACATCTTATACAAATTGTAGAATACATATTTACAAAGAATACCTTTATGGGCAACAAACATTGAGTTCTGATTAATCAGGGAGAAAGTAATTCTAAGATTAACAAATACAAGATGTATTTATGAAGAAGTTTGCTGGACATGAAAGGGCTACCAGAAGTACTACAAACCTGAAATTCAGGTTGGATCAAGAATTAGCCCATCCTGATAAGGCTGAACCCTTGACAATGCCTGAGATCAGCAATGCACTTCAGCTGCAGACCTCAGCGTCATCACATCTAACTAAATCCCTGCTGCAAGACCTGCAAAATTCTTCTGTCTTGGAAGAAAACAGAAAGCACGAAAACCCAATACGAAGTCTACGCAGGAAGAATCAAAGACAAAAATGTTTAAGTACTGCTGAGTACTAAGTAGCCTAGTATCTCACATCTTAACCGTAGCCAGAAACTGCCATTGTTGTAGAGGGTGAGCCAAAACAATCATATTCTCATCTATCAATCACCCTTTCAGTGCTTTGTATTGGCCTGGAGTCAGTACTTTTTTAGGTAGGGTAGCATCAAACTTGTAGAAAGAAGTTATGGTGATCTGACAGACATTATTTTTAATTCATGGGTTGTCACAAGGTTCAACAAAGAAGTCATAAAAATATCAAAGTTTTCTTTGGCAACTTACTTCAAGATGGTTATTGTGTGTTCTACAATTCTATGATTCCAGGACAGATAGAATTTAACCATTCTTCAAATCTTAGCAATTATGTATTATAGGCACATGTTATTCTCAAAAATTAAAACAAAATCCAACTTCAAAATATGCTTTTATTGTATCAATTTAAAAAAAAAACTCTAAAGAGGGAGAAAAGAAACAAGTAGGACATATGGATTTATGTTGAATTCTGCATATATCAGAAAGTATTGGAAGCATTGAGAGGTACTATGACTGTATATGTATCAGCTGCCACCGAAACTCTGTGGATAGTGTGTTTCCATGTAGACCTTTTCATTTCATAAGGCCTATCCATCTACCACTGAGGGGAGTGCGAAGTGGGAACTTGGTGGGAAAAAAAAGTGCATATAAATAGGTGAAGTAGGAGAATACTCTCTGCGCCAATGGCTAAACAATGCAATACTAAGATACTGTGATACTAAATGTTTCTGTACCACTTTGAAACTAGAGTATAAACTTCCCTTTTTATTGCAAACTGAGGAGATGATCAGCTATAGCCTGTATGGGGACGGTTAATTTCACTTGGCATTAACTGTCTACTGCACAGGTTTCTACAACTGGAAGAGCTGTCTAGATTCCCACCATGATCAACAGCTGTAGAAACCTGCATCCTAAATTCCAGGTCATTGGATTTAGGGGAATTTAGGATGCAGTCACTTGACTCCTATTTGATTATGCTGCTGCCTACTTCAGGCAGAGATGAATCATACCCTAACATGACTTGACTGACCAGCTCCGTGCTGCCTATAACACAAGGCACTAAACTCCTGATCATTCAGGGGGTGCTTTGGCAGAGAAGACGCTGGAGTCCAGGAGGAGGCTCCGGCTTCCAGGCAGGCTGCTGCCCATGCTCCCACATCCTTCTGCAGACAAATGACTGATGCATGCACACCTCCTCAGGGCACCCTTCATCAACTCTTACAATTCAAGTGCTGAAGTGAAGACCACCACAGCCATAAAACAAGAACTGCTTAACAGTAAAGTGGTATGGTAGTTCTTTAATATAATTTTTCACAAGCATTCCATACACAATGATTGAAAAGGTATTTGTTCGCACAGACCGCCCTGGAGACAGATGGACTGATATAAATATTATTCTTTAAAAAGAATTTATATGGCAATCACACTTTCAGTGGATTAAGCATTTGTAAATTCCTTCCCACCCCACTGAGACTAACTACAGCAAAACTAATTTAATTTAGGGTAGCATATTCACTAATGTGAGAAGGATAGAAAATCTCCCTAGGATGTCATCAGCTGGAAGCATTCATGTAAAATTATTATCATAGAAGGGATGGCTTCCTAGTCTTTGGAAAATTGTTTATATAACAAAGCCCTCAGTGGTCCCTCATGGGTCAGGGCCCCTGTGTGATGAATACCTGATGAAAACTAAAAGTTCATCTCCCTCCTGAGGATATGTTGAAAAGTTCTAAAAACATATGAAATTGCACCAGTGAGGTCCAAAATTCCATGGAAGACCCTCCCTGGGCCCCCTACTCCTGTCTATTTTGACAACATAGATTGACAGGGTGGTGGCTCCCTGTCGTAGAAACTCCAACCAGCAAGATCTTGGAGGACAGCTGTTGAAAGTGAGACCCTCCTTGTTGGATCTACTTAAATTGCTGAATTGGTAGCATTCTTTCAATCCTTATGTATACACATACATAAGGATATACACATATATGTGTATATACATATACACATACGTTGTATGTGCATACACGTACAATTCAAACGTCCGTAACTACCTCTCCCATCATGTCACCATGCAGGGAATGCCTAATTTTTACCATAAATTCTTGCCATTCTTTCTGCTTTACAGGTCAGGCATACAATGCAACACTGCTTCAGCTGTAGTCATTTCCTGGCAAAGTCATTTGTACAATTTTAACATTTTTTTCTCTTTAAATGCCATAGTATTTCTCTGTTAAATACCCCAGACCCCTGCTATATAATCAACTCATGAAAATAATCCTTACTCTGTTGTCATTTTTCATTTAGAGGGTCACCTTTTGAAATCCTTTTTCCTCATCTATTGTCACTTTCAAGTACAACTGCTAACAGCAAAAAGAACATGATTTTTCAGCAGTCCATTACCAGGCAGTAGTCTTTGCCTAGTTTAGATGGTTGCAGCTCATCTGTGCAAAAGAACAAGGTAACAAAAGCCATAATATTCTGTTTCCACACACCCTCATTTGCCAGGCGTATGAGCATAACAAACCTGATTTCTATGTTACATGACACACGCCCTTCAAAGAACCAGTTCCAGAAAGGACAGCAGCTAATTATTTCCAAATGTTTTGTTAGAGTTTCTATCTTCAAGAAACTTTGGATAACCTGGTTAATGGAACTGATTCATTTCCAATGTGCTGTCAATTGCTGGGGTGAATCTTTTCCAGCCAAAATCAACACCAGTGTAGTTACTCAAATCACTGGGCTTGGTGGGGCTCCTCAGACCAGGCGGCAATGTAAGATCAACGTTTATAGCCTTACTTTAGATTATGCTATTTAAAGCAAGATGATTTACCCTGTCAGGCTAAGGACTTATAGTGCAACTACTTGAAGATAAATCACTGTTTAAGTATGTTCAGTCAAAAAGATAAACCCAGCAAACTCTCCCTCTCTATAACCTCTCTTAGAAACAATGACAGATGTCAGAGATGTAATGGCTAACTGCTCACTCATCCTTTTCTGCCAAAACCACAAAAGCAAAAATCAATCAGCCTAGTCTATCTGTGAAGACACATCAAGTCTAGTGAGATTCCAGAATGTCCAACTGGAAAACTTAACTACTTATTATCTCAATGCACTGACAGAGAAGTTATATCTCTCTCTCATAGCTACCAATTTTCTTAAGTCCACTATCCCCAAAATAATTCTGGATCCACATCATTTACCCTTTGGGTCACTGGGAATATGGGTTAAGCTGAAGACCAAATACAATACAAGTGGTAGAAAATATTTTCAGAATTCTTCTGCTTGAGGAACATAAGATTTCACGAAAGATTGTTTTCTTTTGGATGATACAAAAAAACCCCACCCCAAACACTACTCTAGTATTCTGTGATGAAATGTGAAAAATCTCACATAGCCAAACTTGATGTTGTTTACTCGCCTCTGCTTTCGATACTCGTACTCTATCAAAAAAAAAGGTTTATTCAGTCTAGACCATTACTGCGGTAGAATACTAAGTCACTGGTGAGTTCAATAAAGTCCAGTATTATCTCCAGTAATCAATATCTTCCATCACGAGGAGGAGGATATGGCCAAAATACCTTTCTGAATATTTTTTAACTGAAACTAAGTTGCAAAAGCTTATGGGATGTCAATATGTATTTTATGTAAGTGGTTAGAGCTTTTGGTTCCACTAATTGGCCAATACATCCAAAAACTCCCTTAGAAATCTAGGAGTCTTCCTAAACATCTTTAATATTTTCTAGGAATTCTTTGCAAATGTATGTCAGACTATTCAGACTTTGCATTAAACTAGATTTTCATACTATGTCTCTTTCCATCTATCTGCTTTTTCTGATGTATTCGTCCTCTCATACTGCAGAATCTTTCATTATGATCAAACAATAGATATCCTGTTTGCAAAAACTGAAAGTATTATAGCAATTTACCTGCAGCACCCTAGGACATGTATCTTTCTGCATCTCTAGTGTTTCCAGTGCTGTTTGTCCTGTATGGTCATTCTATATCCCCAGAGGACAAAGATACCAGGATCTCTTCAATAACACTACAATAGCAAAAGTATGCCAACCAGCTAGGGAAGGCATACAAAATCAGACACACAGCTGCTCAGATTAACCTGATCTGTCTGTATACACATATTTAGAATTAAGTTAGGTTTGATCCTTTATCATTTGCTAAAATTCCATTTTCTTAATACAATTGACATTATAAATGCTGTTATTCTGAGATAGAAAATAAACTGATATTACACAAAAAACCTAATAATAATGTCTTGCACTTTTATTTTCTAAGGCCACAGAACTATTGAAGTTTATTTAGTAGGTATTTGTTAAAAGGTCTCAGAAAAACCTCCTTATATTCTGTTTCACTTACCCAGTCTATTTTATCCATATTCCAGTATTTTTTTAAGTCACGGAACTGCATTAACATCCCCTTCAAGCCCACAACGATAATGCTTGCTAGCACACACTGCAAAGAAATAAAAAGCAAAAGTCATTTGCAGAACTGGTAGTTAAAATAAATGCCCTTTCTTCAATTTAGCAGTCAGTATTATAATTAAATTATCAAAAACCTGAAGTTAGTGTTTCAAAAATGGAATACACACAGATGTCCTTATGGCACAAATGTAACAGTGTCAAACCCATTTTTTCTTTCCTGAAGGCAGTTTACAGGCCATTTGATTGTGAGAAAATGACAGAAACTTCAGGATGTCCCAAAACTCTCCATGCGTCACCAGACCAATGATGTTCTGCCATAGTCCGGGGGACTGGGAAGCAAATCAGCACTCAACCTCTACATAGTGAAGAATTTTAATTCCCCGTCTTTATTACCTAGAGAAGGCCTCTAGAGCAAAAAAACTACTAACTTTGAGTCAAACAAAATTATTTCTTTTTCTCCAAATCGGAAAGGGGGCAGGGAGGGATGGAGAAATCATCTGGAGCCGTTAAGGGTGGAGTACAAAGCAATGGACTTGCAGTACATGGGTGGGGAGGGCTGAGAAAGCATAGTAGAAAAGAAATAAAATATCAAGAAAGCAACATAAGAAAAGGCTGCGTTTTTTTAAACACGGCAAAAAAAGCCTATAGGAAAACTGACAAAATTTGCATATAACCGATATAAAAAATGGAGGAAAGCAGTACAGTAAGAAAAAAGACATATTGTGCATCCCTCTTCAAGTGTCCTTACTCTGCATGGTTAAAATTAGCTATAAAAGGATCTGTGTTTGAAAAGTGAGAACCTTCATGTGACACTGTAAACAATAGCATGAAGTAAATTTAAAATACAGTTGAGCTAAAATTTCATACACAAAGATGGCAGAATTATGGATAATTTTGGAGCTGTACTTTGCATCTTTGGCATGCGTCTGGCGAAAAATGACTATTAATTTGTAATACCAAAAGCTAGAAATAGCTTATGTGAAAACACACCATGTTGCTTTACAGAGTCCTAGTGTAGAAATTGTATTCCATGACAGAGATATAAGAATATCTCATAATCTTTCTGTAATTAAGCTTAGATCAATATCCACAATCATTTGTGTCAAATTTATTTGAAAAGCAAAGTCATATATCATACATGTAACTGGAGAAAAATTGTGGATCTTCATTAATTTCTACCACACTTTGTGAATTTGCAAATCCACAGCAATCTGGATGTATGTTTTTCATAAACTACATGCCAAAAGTTAAGTAAAAGAGAAATGCTTTATTATATACTTACGTGATAGCCTATATGTGCAACTATATATGTGTAAAGTCTACATGAGTTATGTTACTACCTCTGTATTTTATGATTTTGAGACTTGCTGTGCCCTCATTATTCTTTCTCCCATTGAAATTAAATAGAGCTGGTTTAAAGGTAGTGCTGTCTTTCCCTGAAAGAATTTAAGTTGTTAGAAAACATTTGACATAATCTTTAAAAAAGAAGGTAAGTACCGTACCATAGGCAGCCAGTACAGCATAGGTCCAATTGCATAGATCACCACAAGAATTAATACACAAGAGACAAGGCAAGCCACCTAAAACAAATAAAGAAGAAAAGCAGATCATTCAGTCTAACAACAACAACAAAAATTGTGAAAAGGACTAATTATTAACTGTTGTAGACAAAGTCAAGAATGGGATGTTGAAGATCCTACCTATTAATGTATCTATGGCTTGCAGATGCATATAATTTCAGTTTCAATCTCTGAAATTCATTGGCTGATTTCCTTCAGCCAACTGCAGTGAAAACACAGTAAGAGATCTTGGTATCTGTGCTTGACCCTGCTGTCAGCACGCAGACAGAGTGCACAGCAGCGCTTACACGCTCGGTTATTAAGCGGAGCGTGTGTGTGCAGTATCTCACCCTAGAAGTTTCACAGCACCCACTGTCATTCTGTAACATATTTGGAGCCTTGCACCGTATGTTGCACCGAATCGCAGAACTGCCATAACCCTGAGCAAAACTTACATATGGAAAATTCTGTTATTTTTGCACAGGAGAAGATTTTTAACTTCTTTTACTGGGATCAACACTAAATCACTATCGTGTTAAGTCAGAAACCACCAATGATTTCATGTTAATATCAGTGGAATTTACTTTAGAAAATGTAGGAACAATTTTTAAATATATATTAAAAATTATAATTGGTACAGGTGACATGAATCCAGACAAATATATGGTCTAAGGATAATATGTTTCTTCACAGTATTACATGGCATTAATCTGATGGAAAACTACAGTAAAACTGCAGTCTCCTACTCCACTCTGACTGCTCACAAAGTAGAGTACTTCTGGTCTCATTAAGATACAGTCCAGATTCACAGAAGGTTTTTGATGATAAGTAGACAGATGCTCGCTTTATTTTTATATTGATAGTATGTTTCTTTACTGAAATAATTAAGTTTCATTTTTAAGAGACAAGTTGTTAAAAACAAAACCAGACAAGTTGTTAAAACACTAGAAAATTAAAGCCATGGTGTACTTAAAAATACCGTCAAGAAGGACAGACAGAGTGTTTACAGAAAAAGGGACACAAAATCTGCTGGTAAAGTCACAAGGAACTTTTCCCTCTTTCCACCTTCCCAAAAAACAACAACAAAAGAGTGTTGATTCTATTTGAAGGACACTTCTAGCCCATGATACAGTCCCTCACTTCTGTTTTCTCCCAGGAAAAGGTATCACTGAAAAATAAATTCCATCCCAGAATCCCAGGTACAGCTGTTGGAGCAAAAAAGGGCTGCTCTGAGCCCCTGAAACACTCTTCACATTTCTTTCATGACATATGTCAAATTAAACTGACTTCTCTCCATGTAGTCAAAGCAACCCCTCACTTATTTTTGCCTATGACCTGACCAACACTTATCAGTGATGTTCTTCTCATCTCTTCATTCTGCCTAGGCAGCCCCAAAAGTAGGGTCTTGAGCAGACGTGCTGCTTTCCAAAAAGAAGGCAGGAGAGAGAATTTTATGTTTATTGAAGTACTCTTAGTACTAACGCATGACCACACACTAACTTTTGGATGCAGGCTTTGCTATACTGTGAAACTGATGGATAAAACCAAGCAGACACTTGTTATTTTTACCATGTACTTCCCACCTTGACATCAAACCATGGTGGTTTCTTTTTCCATTTCATGTATCGAATAACCTTCTATTGGGGCCTTTGCCTACATGTACCAGAGCCAAAGTGCTCAAATACCTTATATGCCTTCAGGTTAACCTAAAACTTCCTTGGAAAAGGCATGACAGAGTACAACTGTAAATTGTACAAACAATATGTGAACAGGTAACAGAAGAAGATGTCTGTGATGACGGGGGCACATGGTATGACATTGAATCCAACTCAAAGATATGAAATAGCTAATAGCAAAGTGGTAGCTAAACTATTTGCATATAAATGCTTCCAAAGATGATTATTGGATAAATTATTCATTATGATTAATTGAGTTCAGAGCACTGTCTAGGCTAATTAACAAGTAATTAACACGTGGAGTTTTGAAATAAACCCTATGTCGTTTCTTAGTATTGTGGTATCCGCATGAGAAATAATTGCAGGACATGGTCTAGAAGAAACACCACACATAGACAGTTGTACCTCATTACGCTTTCCTTTGTAATTAATGACCTTTACACGGGCAAGAACAGCTATAAAAAGACAACAGCAACAAACTCGAAGGACAAAACATTTATATGGCAGGATGCCACCGAGGGACCCTTGCATTTCAGAGGAAGGAGGGAGAGGCAGCACTTAGGGGACTGTCCCAGGGGTGTCCCGGCTGCAGTGGCCCATGTGGTGCCACTGTGCCCAAAGGCCACAGACAAGCAGTTTGCCGCTTCTCTTGTTCATGGGCATAGTTTGGACAGGTAACAGCCTTACAGGGTCACAACTATCATTTTCATTGATTGCAGTTCCCTCTTTTCTGAGCTACTGCAATAAGAGCTTGTGGGTTTAATTTCCAACAGTACGAAATAGCCCAAAAAGTCCTCAAAAACCAGACTGTCATCTCTATGGTCTCAATGTATACTGAGGAACTGGACAAGTACATCATGTCACAAGGCAGAAGTTGAGAGATTACTTGTTGGGTTTTTTTTTACAAACCAGCTCTTAAGGTTACTTTCACTTTATTTTGCAAACAAGGTAGAAGCACTAAGTTAAATCTGTTTTTTTCCTAAAACTTTAGCTTAGCCTGTACTACTAAATCCATTAAACACCATTAGAGGGCACTTTTGTTACAGTGCTGGCAAATTCACATAAAACTGAAAGGACTTGTGTGTGGTTTCCTGCAGTCTGAAAACACAACTCCTAACCTCCTCACTGCCATAGACTTTAGAGCTTATATTGAATTAATCAGGTAAAAATGAATAAGTGGAACCATTAGTTTTCCTAGTAAGACAGTTGCTGATCAGATGCAATTCCATGAAGATTGTTAAAAATGACAGGGCAGAGTCATTTTCCAGGACAGACGAAAAAGGAGAACAGGGAAATACAATGGATAAATCAGTACAAGTTCCAGTGAGCAGTATCATAGCCTTAATTCTCCTACATATTTCACTCTAACCCATTACCTGTGTTTTGGCACCCGTACTGTATAAAAGTGCCGTCCGTCCCATCGCTGCAGCACTTGGTATGCAAAAGAAAAATGACGGAATCACGTTGCTGAGACCATGAGCCAAAAATTCCTGCAAAGTTGTTAAATAGAATATGGTTTTTTCCCATTGTTTTGTCATTTCAATGCTTCTTGCCAACAAAGGAGTAAATATTATGCATGTAAATATTAGCAATGACAAAGGAGGGCCATATTTTTGAGGGGAAAAGATCACATATGCACATGATAAAACATCTCCCAACATAATATATCTTCTCACAATTCAGAGTTAATTTGAATGACAGAGCTGCTGAACCAGGTTCACCAAAAGCAGGAGGCACATTTTGTTCACAGAATAAATGGTATTGCTAAGTTCTGAAGATGAAATTCATCCAAAATATTTACGTCTTGATCCACATCTGCTTTTTAACAGGCCAGATTCTCAAGTAGTGGGATCTGGACAGTGTCCAGGTTGTTTCTGGCTTATGATTCTATTGGAAAAAGACAGCCACTGATTTTTATTCTTTTAGAGCACGCTTTAGTGAAAGGGAAGTATGGTAGCAATGCTATCTGCATGCTGTCTTTCATTACAAATATATCTGGTGTTTATTCACAGTCAAAATGCAGACATGTCTGAACAAAGATTTATAGAAGAAGAAGAAGTGGGGAAGCTACCTTATATCTGCCGCCTGAGCTGCACAGTGTTTTCTAAGAAAGCACCCCAATTTGGCTACCCAGCATCAGTCATCTTCCCCAGACTATAAGGAGCCCATTCACCTCCTGAGGGCAATGTGTAAGAAAGACCTCAACACTGCTAGAAGTGCTCAGGTTACGAATGGTATTGCATCCAGCCAGGACAACACCTGATCGTAGTTTGTCTTCACAGCACAGGACAGCACCACCTCAAAGCTCCCCAGACAGCCTTGCGCACCCATATGCCACCATGCAGAGCCCTTTGCCTGGCCCCTGAATGCAATACAACTACACCAGCCTGCTGCCACTATAGCTTCTGTTCTCATGGAGGTTTTGCTCTTTTTCTCCATTATTCAATGCGCATATACACATAGTTTCCAACAAGTCAGTAATTAAGCTGTGGAAGCTACAAGTTTTCCAGAGGTGCAGAAAGACGTGCAGGTTGCTGCATTCCATTTAGTGCTCTTGAGACAGAACAGTATATTGCCCTGAAGACTGACTTTTATTAAGCTCAAAGCATTTTTCCTCTGCTCCCTGCAAGACATGGCTCTCAAGCATCAACAGAAATTTATGGCACAATATATTCATTCTGAAAAAATTTTTAGAGACCTGAGTAGACACAAAAATTCCCACCATATTTTCCAATGACGCAGAGCGGCAAAAGACATGCATTGGTGTAGCAAGACTGACCTGTCTAGATAGGCTTTTCAAATAGACCTCCAGCTGCAAAACCAGCTGTTCTTCATTCAACCTTATGTCGTTTGTCCCAGACCACTTAGAATAAAGGTTGAGGCAGCATTTTTATCATGCTGCACTATTGCCAGTTATATAAAATGGAGTGCTTCTTCCCACAGCGCGTGAATAATTGTCTCCACATATTTCCAGTTGGCTTGGAATTACCCACCCATCATGACCAGCAATGGGGTAGTTGAGACAGAAAACATCCTACTCATATTTAAGCTTGCCCACTGTAAAGTTCAACTCTGCACAGAAAGATCCCATGGCTGCAAGTTTGGCAGCACTGTCTGAAACAACTCTTCTTCTTTTATACAAATAAACCTTTATTTCAGATGAGACTTCTACTTTGCATAAGCTTCATTTTATAATATCAGATGTGTCCTGGGGCTATAAGTACCTAGTTTATTTTTAAAACTACTTTGTTTCTTTAATCAGCGTCTGATTTAACATTTTAACTGGTCTTTAAGAGCTCAGCTGCCAGAGAAGTTGTCTTGTCTTAAAATAACTGGAAAAATGCATTAACGCCCGAATGGCCTGCTGCCTGCACCAAATGCAGTATTATGAGATTATCCTGGAGAATGCATTTCCCCAAAAGGAGCAGCTCAACCAACTGGGGCATTCTGCAGAGCTGATTTGGACTAGATTTGCAATTTACTGTGATTACTGGAGGGCATCAGGATGTCATATGGAACTCACCCTTTCCTACTGGCCACTCAACTTTAATAAATAAATTTCCAGAATGGTGAAGCAATTTCAAGGCTTACTGAAAATAAGCAGAAAGAGCTTTACCTGATTATCATCCACAGTGTATTTAAACTTTTTAGCAGAGGCTTTGGCAAGTGCTAGTGATGCTACATAACCAACCAGTGCTACTCCAAAAGCTTCAGTGACTACTTCAGGCAGGATGTTCATGGGTGGTGTTTTCGGTGACGGTAACCTATAAAAAATAAAACCAGTCATTTTTGCAAAGCCTGGAACATAACTTTGATGCACCTGCAATTCATGAAAATACAAGAGGAACAATCTTTGCACGCACACCTAATTTTTTTAATACTTGTAAGGTGACATTTTTCAATATTTTAGATTAATGAGATCTGTGGGGAACTGCAGGAGAGAATACGTATCGGAAGATGAAACAGTTTCAGATGGAGTATTCCATTTGTAAACTTCAATTTGAGAAATTATGAAGGGATCCTTATAAATTAGCTCCCCCACGGACAGACAAAATCAACAAGCATTGCCTAATTTTGTAATGCACAATAAACTCTACTGTATATTTTTTTGTCTTTTATAGTTGGCTTTCCTGTGAAGTCTAAACCTTTTGAACAATTTCGTATTCCTGTAGGTTTTCGACAGTATGGACATTTATTCCACCTGATGGAGATCTTCTAATGGGGACTGCAATAAAACACCTCAGTTAAGAAACAAATCACCCCAGATTGTTTCTGTACTCCACAAAAAGACTTCAGTCTCTCCAGAGCACACATCTCACCACCTGAGAGCCAAACTGCACTCTGAAGGTTTCTAACACTCTCCACTGACAAGTCAGTCAGTCAGATATTTCAGGTAAGTGCCTAAAAATACATAGGAAAGATCCAGGCTTCTACTTGTGTTTTTCAACACTGCAGAATCATCTCCCTTGAGGCTGGACAGAAAATGAGCTCCTGATTAAAGCTGCACCAATACAGTTTAGCGGTTCATAACACATATCGGAAGTGCACACTTAGCCCTGTTTAATCTCAGATACATAACATATAATAGCATGCCCTAAATACTTAAAAAAAAATTTCTTTCTTGGTGACTTCCCTTATTTTATTTCTATCAGTGCAAGCTGCCACACATGCTGCATTCATGCTGCCTTGGACTTGTACTTTGTGAAATTTAAGGAAACCCTGTAATTTCCAAAAGGGAAACACAACAGCTGTGCTATTCCTTACCAGCCCTTGGAGTTTGAACATTCTCTCTGACATCTAATCTAATTTCTCTTTCCAGAAAATTATACTGAGTATTTTTTTTCCTTCTCTTCAAGGTCATGGAGAAAAATGTATCACTTTCTGTAGTCAGAATGCTCTTTTCTAGATTAAGCATATCTAAACCCTTTGCACTTCCTCAGAACCCCCATTTTCTAAAATGACTATCTAAGTGAGTGGAGAAGAAGGAAGTGTAGTAATCTACAAGCCTTATCTCATTGCAAGTCCTTTCTGCTACAATAACCCAAGGCAACCCTCTAAAAGCAGGTGGCAATAATCTTGTAGAGAGAGCTCTGTCCTCCTGTCACACATCCATCAGCCATCATCAGGTACTTAGTACCTACTTTTTATTCCATAAAGTAATGAAAAAGCTATGAAAATGTACAAGAAAGTCTGCATTTTTATGGTGATATCTATACAGCTATACCTTGTTAACATGGGGTTGAATTGTGAAAGAGTATTTGAGGAAATATATGTTGGAAATGAACATAATAGATTTTTGCCATTTATTTCCGAAAACTACTTTGACCTCTTCAGAGACCGTTCTCAGAACTAAACATATTTAAAAGCCACAAGCTAATAAAAAACACATTACCCTTCAGGAATATGTCCCACAACTTCTAGCCCATAGACGTATTCCATATCAGCATAGTAGCAGGCAACGGATGTAGCAATTATCTATTGATTCAACACAGAAAAAGATGTTATGTTTTTATGACTTTTAGCTTCTCACATGGTCCCCATTATTGCCATACCCAAGAACATGACAGTGTTCATGTATTTATCCTTAGATCAATCCAGTAAGACCGGGAAAAATTATAATGAAATTTTTTGCAAATGTGAAAGAGAGTCAAAAGAAACTAAGATCTGGATACAAAAATGAATTTAGAAAAGATGGCTGAAGGAGTACTATGGTGGAGTTTGGATGTTCTATATTAATGAAAGGGATCAGTACAAGTCTCTGTAAAGCCTCAGGAGTCTTGCCAATCAGTGTCCAAACTGCCTTTATGCAGCATATGCCCCGGACCACTGCCATTCACGTGAGCAACTTAAAATAATTCATAATTTAGGTGCTCCTAAGTGGTCTGATTCAGCTGATGTTCTCTGGGCACATCTAATCCAGACTGGCAATGTCGACTGTGGCACGTAATACAGCAGAAGGTGTGGCTGCCTCCTATATTTACTTTCCTGCAGGTATAAGTATTGCTGAGGGAGTGGAAAATTTGGCCCTGAGGAGTTTCACACTCACTTCCTGTACCTTTTATGAGATGAACACACAAATCCCAATAGAACAGGCACAGGTTCCAGTCCGCGATCCTCAGTTTGCTGGTATATTTTATCCAGCATTGTTGAAAAGGCAACACAGAAACAGATCTTCACACTACCTTCTTTTCCAGTGTTTTGCCCAAGAAAAATTATTCCTTTCTAAATAACTTTTTCCAGTAAAAGAAGAGTAATTGTGATGATCCACTCTGGCAAGCACCTGCCCTTAAATTTTTTAAATTTTCTTTTAGCTGTCTAGAGAAATACAGAAATCTTCTGTCCCAGTGATGGTTATTTGACTATAGCTTAATCTTTAAGGTAGGGATTTACAATGCTAATTTCAATTTAGTGTAAGCCATGTGAAAGGAAAACTGTAAGTAAAATTACAGAAAGCAATAGCTTAGGTATTTAACTTCATTCCAGATAAGTAACAAGCAACATCTAAGCCACAACTACCCAGCACAAGACTTGCCTGAAGTTACGATGTGCCCGTTACTTTTCATTTTCTATTTGAAACTTCATATACTTTAGTATTCTAGGTTTCGTGTTCTTGTGTTTATGTAAAAAGTAGTAAACACATGAAAAATATTACACAAATTGGGAACGTATGTAACTTCTTTCTCAATTATTTAGCCAAAATATTTCTTGTTCTTACATTTAACACACACAGCCATGAAAATTAGCTATCCATTTAATAAGTGGCAGGTGTGGCTGTGGGTAACTACAGACAACACAGTAAACTTCAGCAGATTAGTTTAACAAAGCTTTGTAAGCAAAAAGTCTGATGTTTGATTTTATACTTACCAAAACTAGGTCGATGGGAAGAACAACTTTAATGTTTCTCTTAAATTTCTCATTCAGTTCTTTAACAAGAACCAGCACCACAATGCTCAGCAAGGAGAGAAGTAAAGCCTCCAACTGAACTGATCTGATATTCTCAAATATGTAGGCATAAAT
The DNA here is from genome assembly GCA_013398915.1 of Dromas ardeola. Lineage (NCBI taxonomy): Eukaryota > Metazoa > Chordata > Aves > Charadriiformes > Dromadidae > Dromas > Dromas ardeola. The sequence continues at coordinate 320,900 of VYZM01022868.1, forward strand.
CTACAGTGAATGGCAAATAATAATCACAGATCAAAAAATGTATCATTTTGTGTCACATGATATGGCATATTCTACACAACTTTCAGACATCTCAAATAATCTGAGAGCTGAATCAATACTGCAGGAGCTGAGTCATCTGACAAACTGGCCTACATTTAAGATTCTGCTAGGAAGAAAATCACCAATTTATTATTGCTAAAATACTACGGACTTTTGAAAACTCAAAAATGCAGTGAATATTGCAATGAATATGCAATGAATTCATAACTTTCTGTTGGTAGAAACAAGCAAGAAAATTCCAGTAAATGTGATATGTAACTTTTTCTTATTCAGTCTCATTAAATTCAGTAAGATAAATGAGTGTTGCACAAAAAAGTTGAGAGAAGCGTACATGCACAAAGATTCATTTTCAGTGTCCATAGCTCATAACATCCATCAACTCTAATAGTAAAAGTTATTTCTGAGGAAAAACTTTAAAAGACAGAAAGGAGAGAGAAAGAGAAGGAGAGAGAGGAAGAATGAAAAGGGAAAGAAAAATACAGTAGTGGTTGGATGGAAAGAGAAGCAACAGAAATCTTCCCAGAAGATCATCTTCTTCAGGACATCCTCTCCAGTGCGCAAGGGATCCATCCAAATACTTTTCCAGAGTAACTACAGCTTCAGCAGGGCGCACTCAATCTCCCTGTTGGTTCTCTTGCCCATTACACAAACAGTGCTCCACAGAGCACACTTGGGTCAGGTCCAGATGCTGCACACACTGATTAACAATGAAGCTTTGTGTACGTATGCTATTGGCTAGTTAAATAACTAATATTATCTACTAAGCCCTGTTTCTTTCCCTAGCATTCCCTTGCTCTCTACCACTACCTGAAAGGAGGTTGTAGAGAGGTGAGGGTTGGTCTCTTCTCCCAAGTAACAAGTGATAGAACAAGAGGAAATGGCCTCAAGTTGCGCCAGGGGAGGTTTAGATTACATATTAGGAAAAGTTTTTACACTGAAAGGGTTATTAAGCATTGGAACAGGCTGCCCAGGGAAGCGGTTGGGGCACCATCCCTGGAGGTATTTAAAAGACGGGTAGACATAGTGCTTAGAGATATGGTTTAGTGATGGGTTTTGTCAGTGTTATGTTGATGGTTGGAGTAGATGATCTGAAAGGTCCCTTCCAACCTAGGCGATTCTATGATTCTATGCATATATAAACTTATCAGTTAAAAGGTGCAAAGCAAGAGGTAAAAAGAACAGGGCAAGAAGGGGTCATTCACACATCAGTGGCAAGTGCTTTCCAGGGGAAACTCTCCATGGTAAGGTGCAGGAATTGCAGGTGCATGGGGCACACGGGACCACGAGGCTCAAAGTCCTGCCACAGCGGGCTCTGGGATGTTGGGGAACAGCTACATCGCTGCAAGTGAGAGGCAGACGGCAGCGCTAAGAGAGAAAGATGAGGCTGGAGCAGAGCTATGGAGCTGCAAATGGGAGGCCCTCAGCTGCTCAAAGATTAAGATGTCATGCAGCATGCTCTAAAACATGGTTAGAACAATATAGTTGGGTCTATGATGAAGAAAGGAAATACAGTGCTGAATATAAGGAACGTGTGGAATACAAATATGGAACAGGAATAGAATGACCAATGGTGATGGGTAACAGGGGTCTGTGATGAAGAATACAATGCTGTAAGTAACAGATTCAGAATAATGCAGTTGCTTTCACACCAGCACAGATGACACAGTTAACAGTGAACTGTACTCTGAATTTGAGCGTCCAGAAAATGAGGCATAAATCAGTATCATAACAGATAACAGAAAGTAATGAAAAAATTCATAAGTTTACTCTAATGGTTAGAAGGACTGAAGAAAGTCAGAGGGAACTTCTGTCCCAATAAACAAAGAAATAATTGGATCCCTATCATAAGTTATTTTCAGGCCTCATGAATAAAAGCAACAGTCTATTGCCTGGAGGAACAAAGAGGCATGAAAATTAATATAATACACATGCTTACTGAAGCTGTAGGGGAAAAAACAAGTCACTTGACTTCTGCATTTTTATTCTGGGAATTATTCTGTAGCCTGAAATATAAACCATATAGAGAACAGAAGTTAAAATCTAGGATGTAGATTTAGACTGCATCACAAGCAACTTCTTTTTAAACCACAACACTAAGGATAATAAAATTATATTAAAAAAAAAAAAGGTGTTTTCTCTGACAACAACTAAGATGACCACTAAAATAAATGAAAAGTGACACTTGTAGTTTTATCAAAATAAAGATTAATAATTTTCTGCCCCAGAGAACCTATTCTCAAATACACGCATAATGCTAATAAGGTTTGACAGTTTGGAGCTCAAGTACATATATTTATATTGGATAGGAAAAAGTACTAGAAAAATTATTTTAGAAAGAACCCTGTTCTAGCAGAAAGGTGATCAATATGATGATATAATTTTTTCCACTATTCTGTATCTGTCACTCCTTGAAGAGATTATGCTCATTTTGAAGAATGAATAAGTTACTGATAACTTCCTTATTTTTCCTCTCTCATTCTTTCTAAGACTATTTTCATAATCTGTATGGGGAAAAAAAAAGCTCTAAATATGGTTGCAGAAAAAAAAAGACAAAATTTCTCATAAATTCCTCATAAAGAGGAAAATTTAGTCCAGTCCTTTGAAATTTATCCCTTGGACTTTTGGTTAAGGATGTACAGTATAACCCAGCACAAACATTTCTCAGAACCCAGGAAAACATTTTAAAATCAACTTGTTAAATAATATGATCTATATATGTCATAAATGTGAAGAATGGTAATGAAACCACTGTTTTTAACCACATATTGCCCCACTGTAATTGGACAATGTGGATTGTGTCTTGAGTGGCTTGGGACAAGTCTCTATACCCATAATTTTCCAAGAATGCATTTTCAAGAGAGCACAGGACTTGGCGCAGTGCCCAAGCAGAAGCTGTGATTAATTAGGACAAAAGGAGGCAATATGGAAAACCGTACTGCAAACTGTGCCCACAAACTCACCAAAGGCTGAGCTGGATCTAAGATGAAGTTGTAGGAAAAGGGAAGAAATGGATTAATTCCTAACAGTCAAAGTCAAAGGGATTTTGAAATGAATGGTGTCTATTGAAGTGCCAACATTAGCTACCTGTGTTTATGGTGTTGAATTTAATTTTCCCAGACAAGGCGAGACGTCAGGTTGTGGGAATAAATATAATTTTAATGAAGGATTAAAAAGAAATATGCGTATGCTTTTAGAATTTCAGTCTTCCTTTACAAACTGACTAAAAAAGCAGTTCCATTTAATTTTGAAAATATATAGCCAAATCTTGTAGACCTTTGTCATAGCTGTTTCAGACTTTCCAACAAACACTTTATGTGAACTGCTCAGTGCATTCTTTGATGTTTCTCTTCAAATTGTACCCTTCAGCGTGTAGGCTACATGAGCCAATAAACGAAAAAGAAGGGGACTACCAATTCTTCATAGCTCGTACGAGTTCAGCAGCACCAACAGCCCTCCCCTCAAACTGTCTGTAGTACACTGAAACAATTCTGGCAGTAATACATAAAATATAATACATAAATATTAAATCAATTACTATGTCAGACTAAAGAGCTTCCACTCGCTTGTCTGTTCCTGGGTAACCATTCTACGAAAACCTAAACCCACCCATTCCATGGTACGACTGGCAAAGCCAGGAGACCATTTCACAAACCACTCACAGCCTTTTCAGAAAAAAAGAGCGTGTGGCTCTTAACATGAATGTGGTTAACATATACTATAGCTGTCTCCCTATACTATACAGTTCACATGTTATACTGTCCAGTCAGTTACCGTACTTCCCCGAGGTGAAAGTGTAAATTCTAAATGTAAGCACCTAAAGCTCAAGCTTGTAGTAGCACTGGCATCTGATTCAAAAGAAATATTTATAAATGTTTTCATCACAAACACAATTATAAATTCAGTATTTTATGTATTTTGATGATGCACTTAGTGAAATAATCTAGAAATTCTGTAGCAGAATTTAGTTTGATGTTGCAGTGTACAAAGCAATTTTTTGTGTCATTATATAATCAACAAAATTTAAAAATACAGCAATAATATATCAATTGAACTGTTTGCCTCTTGCTTTTTTATTTTTATTGCTAGTTTTGTGTAAATATTTTTAATCGAAATGATCTGGCAATATTTTGAGGAGCCAGTGAACATTTTGGCAATCAATATAAATTATCACTTATGTGAAAAAAGCAATATTCTAACTTTGCATACATATATGCACAGACACTGAATGTCCCTATCCTCATGGGAAACTAATGGCTTTAAGTTCCACTATAGTTTCACATATTTTCGTAGGGTAATAAGGAACATTGTAATGGTTTATATTCTAGAAAGGATGTGTCTTCTGATGTAATAATGAAATCTTCTGTGTTCTTTTTTCTTAATGAAAACCCAAAAAATTATTTTTAAAATTAATATAGAGGTTGAAGCAAGCAATAGAATTAAAGGAACATATTAGTTAAAACACTTAATACAGTTTAACAGTAGTTGACCTCATTGCATTTTCAAAAATGTTTCATTCTGATGTTTGCTAGACAAATACAACAGGCTGTGGGAAAAAGGTACAGGCAGCTATTGTGAACTGTATAGGGAAAAAACTGGAAGAGAAAGGGAAAAAAAGGACCAATAGTGGGAACAAGAAGGTTTTTTCAGCTAATAGCGGCACAACCACAAGGATTTTGCAACAAACCTGCAACACAACCACGAAAGACCCCGTTTTTCAAAGTAGGTTTGTTACATTGCAGAGGTGCTTTTTGCAGTGCTGCATTTTCTCAGAAACTTGTGGAAGGATAAATATATCTGCACGCAGATAAAGGGCAAATACAGGTATGTTTTTGTGTTCTCAGGTACAATGTAAAACTTGATGATACTTTTCTTGTCCCTTGTAAAAATTATATCTCACATGTCATTTTCCCTCACCGATTTTCTTTTTCACCTTCACCTTGCCTTTCCCGTTTGCAACACACCAATCGACACTGCAATGTTCAGCTCAATTGCAGTGCTACAAACCATGTAGAGGGAAAACGAAATTTAATAAATTACATGAACTATGTGTAAACACAAAAGTCCCACAGGCTCAAAGCCAGTGTAGTAGATTTGTTCTCTATATACAGAGTTCATTTATACATATTTAATCATGATCTCACTTGCTATAAAGAATCCATTTCACTGGCTTGTATTACTTTCAACTCTCCTATCACACATTATTAAATATTCTTATTCTGGCTTTTCCAACCCAAAGACTGCCTGAGGCAAAGCAATCAGCTTTGTGAGTGGGAGGTGTTTTGGAGTGGAGAAACAAAAAAAAAGTAAGCAAAAATACCAGTCTTTGGGTTTCAAGAATTTGGAAGAAAGAACATATCCAGAGGGATGTGCCAGATTTGCCTTTCACTCTCTAGTTACGCATGCACACTAACTTATATCTAACTAGTATAATTTTCACATAAATCTACCATCATAGAAAAAAAAAGTCTGCTAAAATTTAAATCTGGTGCTTCTGACGGAGATACTGGACCTTCTTGAAGTAACCCATAAGTCTGAACGGATATCAGAAACCTTTTAAAATACTTGCAAGGTAAAATTGTCCCTTCTAAATATGGACACTTTTTAAATTATTCTTTCAAATTGTACAAAGGGGTTTTTGTTTGTTCATTTGCTTTCACACAATTCTACAGAGCAATTCAGAACCTTAACAAAATCAAGGAAGTTTTTCTTTGGAAAATGTTCAAAGGGGTTTGATTTCAAAAGTGAAGTGAAAGGCAAAGAACTTGTTTCAGATAGATACATTAAAAAATACAAGGGGTAAGGGAATAGATTTCTTTCAAAGCATTTGAATGACCTCATTTATGATATCATCAGCACACCAACGTGGAAATATTTCTTTGTATCACTGCTGTTCTTTTTTATTGCTCATAATGTATGTTTTGATTATGTCTTGGCTGTGGTACTTAACACCAGTCATCTCTACAAGATGACAATATTCCTATATGTAGGTATAGTCTCCATGGAAACACCATGAAAAAGAGTCTAATCACATTTTATATTAAGTAGCATTTATGAAAAGGTTTTTAAAGAATTAAAAAATATTTTAATATATGATGAATCATTTGTAGTAGTCTCAGAGGCCAACTGACTACTCATAAAAAAGGCTATGACACTTTTAGTTATGTACGTAAAAGAAAAATTACTTGTATTTATTACATGCCCCTAATTCTCATTAATAAATTGGTCCTGTAAAAAATTTACCAATGGATTATCCATACAAAACATTATCAAATTAATAAAAAACTACGAAATAAAATTCTAAACAGCAACATCATCTTATCACAAAGTTCACATTAACAAATTTCCCAAAATAATATGAACAAATAAAGAGTAGAGCGGTGCAAGAAAATATAGTCAGTGTTTTTAAATAAGGTGTCCTAATTTAGTGGTTAACAAGATGAAACCTCACTTCATCTGGTAATCAACTCATTAATTGCTATCAGTGCAATGTAAATATCATCTCAGCAAGTAAATAAAGTTTTATTATGAGCAAAATATCATTTTGGCAGATAGCGTTGTAATACTAAAGCTTCTGCCAAGAGTTTACGCTTGCAGCACCTAAATTCAGGGTTTGCTGGAATAAGTTACCTGAAAGAATGTGTTCTCATATTTTTTATGCAATAAGATTATACAACTTTACCCTTTAAGGTTGCAGCCAACAATATCTACTTTCCAAAGGGAGTAACCATGATACTGTATGCAAAGCTGTATGCATTTTATAAAAATTACCTTAAAGCTGTATACTTGCTGTGTTTATGGCAAAGTAACTAATGTCATAAAACAATAAGTAACACATCTAGTAATTTTTGCATGGGAGATCCAGAAATGTTTCTTTTACCACAATGATAGTCAGGTTTCATTCAGCAAAATATGAAGAAAATATGTTTAGAATGACATGTTGCATATATGATGATATATCCTTCCCACATGCTGCTCCAGAAAGAGTTAACTCTCCCTGTACAAGTGTGTAATTGCTCAGGCTAATGAATGGAATTACTGATGGTGTAATACACATATTTTAAATTGATTACTGTATCCTTTCAAAATAAGACCCATTCCTACTAATTCTTCATCAGATTTTCCTAACCTGTTCTTACAAACAGACTGAGCAAGATAAATGTTTTGATATTACATCTCCCGTTCATTCACAAACACGCATAACAAATTTCTTACACTTATATATAGCCAAATAGTGTAATTATTTAAGAAAATGTTAGCTAATGGAATAAACCATCTCCATAAATGAACTCACATGAAAAAATCCCAGTGGTCCTGATATATACGGCATTTTCATTCCCAGCAGATACTTCACTTGTGAAGTCACAACATGTGTAGCTGCTCCTGTTGTCATCGCACTTATGACCGGTTCTGTTAACAAGAAAGTGGCACTGCCCAATTGCAGCATAAACATCGCTACCTAAAAGGCAAAGGTGTGTGTATCAGCAATTATAATAAAATGCAGCTTCCTGGGGATAGGACAATGAGCCAGGGTCCTTTTAATAAACTGTAAGGTTGATCAGATAAAGATAAAAAGTAGAAGTCCTATGAGGGATGTGTCTAGCTGAAAAAGGAACCCGTTGAAGAAGCTCTGTGGGTTTACCCGCATTGTTTTATTTGCATCACTAGTTTACCGGACTCTAACATTAGTTTAGTAACAAAAGTAGGCTCAGAGAAACTGTCTTCATGCAATGCTTATTACTCTCTCCTGCTCAAATACATGAGCACAACAAACCCTATAAAAACATCAACTCAACACACCAACATGAAGTAAAGCAACTCAAAAGGTGAGGATGGTGCTAAGACTCATTCCTGCCCTACTGATATTCAGCCTGAGTAGGCAAAGGGCAGTATCTTGGTCCAGTTTACTGATTGCCAACTTAACGATACCAGGATTCCCAACGTTAGTAATTTCGACAGCTACCAAATTTATTAGGTGCTAAAACTACAGAGAGATGAGTCGTGGTAAGAGCTCCATCACCCTGCAGAGCTCTGCCCTGCCCCAGGCTGCTGCGTCATCAGATTTCCCTCCCCAGGCAGTCACACAACTGCTTTGCTCCTCAGTGGACCTGTAGCCTCCTGATACCCCACTGACCCTGTGCATAGGGTTCAATATACCATGACACTTGGTGCTCTCATGCTACAATATCATAATATCAAATACGTATCCCCAGTCCACTACCTCTAGTTACACCAGCTTCATAGAATCATAGAGTGGTTTGGGTTGGAAGGGACCTTAAAGACCATCCAGTTCCACCCCCCCTGCCATGGGCAGGGACACCTCCCACTAGACCAGGTTGCTCAAAGCCCCATCCAGCCTGGCCTTGAACACTTCCAGGGATGGGGCATCCACAACTTCTCTGGACAAGCATACATTGAGGTTCCTGGTTTTGCAGATATTCAGGTAAAGGAGCGACCAAAGTTGCTTCAGATGATGGAGGTTATAAAAATAATTATCTTCTTTAGAGAGAAACAGGGATGTTTATATAGTTACGTGTTCTGTACCAACAAACTTTATGAACTTTTAGTAGAAGTAAATTATTTTAAAGTCTCTTAAAATCTACTTCCTGCGCATATGAGAAATACTTGAACTAACTTAAAGTAGAATATCTGTATACAATCAGAACATTTAAATCGGGAAGAAAAATTCAACATCAAATTTCATAAACACAATCCCACATACAAATTGGATTTCTCTGTTAGAAAAAAAGAGTAGACTTTGGCTCAGCTATATTTAACCTTGAAGATTATTTCAGCTTTGTTGCAACTTTTACAGAAGCTTTTTCAGAGTACAGGCATATAATGAAAGAATAATATTTCTCTCTAATCCAGGAACCTGAAATACAGCTTAATCTACAACAATTGTAGATACTTCCTGGGAATATAGGACAAATACTCAAAGTATTATTGTGTACTACTGTGCTTTCTCACCTTATCTCAGACTGCAATCACTTTTCCTCTGAAGAATGAGATTTGACAGCTCTTAATTCTTTGAACAAGATTGTTACATATCTATAGATACTGCTGTGGTTAGCATAACACTTCATCCTTTTCTGATCCATATTAAGATATTAAGTTACATCAAAATTATCTCCCATTACAATCAGTTCTGTAGATTCATTAGATAAAAAAAGCAGTTTCTTACTTCATAGTCTTTTGCATTTGCTATTCTTCTGCCTGAAAATTTACATGCTCTTGGCACTGAGGTGTTTGTTATAATATTTTCTAAGAGGACTATTTTATGTTCACCATACTAAATATCACCCTTTTTGGAAAACATCACAGTCTCCTTTGCTTTGCTTTACTTTGTTTTGTTCTCAATCTAAAATAATAATTTCCAAAGGTTATCATTCTTTATGCTTGAACACCATTTATTTTTTCAACATAAATCTCACCTGTATGCAGTGAGCTACAAGTATAATAGCACAAAAGAAACAAAAATACCAAAGTGAGTGGCTTTTAATTTACCACAAAAACCTCTAGTGAGCAATTTCCTCTTCCATCTGAGAGATTACATCTGAGATATTTTTCCTCTCTTTCCCGCTAATAGCATGCGAATGGCTCTGTACTATGAACAATCAGAACATTGATTGCCATTCAAGATTGGACTCAATAATGATAATTACTGGTATACCCTCAGTGAGTAGTAATTTAGTTAGTCAGGCCTAAAACTGATAATTACTAACTTCAGATATTTTGTTTAGCTGTTTGTTCTAACAGTGTGCCTATTTGTATATTTAAAACAATGTTCACAATAGCAAAGTTCAGTAAGAAACAAATTCTCCCTTCCCTAGTGAATTTTCGTTTGTTTTCTAAGATCAATTTGCGTTGTATGGATGTGAAATTTCAAACTGTATAATAGCTGAGTTTCCAGAGAATGAGATGGATGTTTATTTACCTGTGGATTGAAAACCACAGAGACTGTGAAGTACATAATATCACAGAGAAATATTAGTTAATATTAGCATTTCCAAGGAAATTATTATGGTGAATTACAGGCAAATGGTGTCATGATTGCAGAACATAGCAACTTCAGCATCACTCATATTTGCTTTTTTTTTTTTTTTTTTTTTAATTTAAATCATCAGCATTTTAGGGGGATGTGACCCTGCTTCACAGGTAGTAACCAAAAAGGCATACTTCAAACATAATTTTTATTGTTTGTTTATAACTGTAGGTTATGTAAAATACATGCAAACCATGAGTATGGTTTCAGGTAGACAATTTCTGCAGCCACTCAGTTAAACAAGAAGCAGCATCCTATGCTGGTTCCCCATCTCTTACTGCAGAAGATAGCTCAAGACTTCCAGAAAACAACGTCAATGCTTTGCCAGTATGCATATCCTACTCTTTATTGACATTATAGTTAAATAAATATAAGCTGCATCTATATATCTTCCATGGTGAAGATCTAACAATGACGCAACCAGGAGAGAAAACATCTGGGAAGGAGGGTGTAATTTTCAGCATAAGCTGGTATGGGGAACTCCTGCTGTCCTCACAACATGAGCGGTGTATAGAAACTGCTTAGATGAAGAGGGGGCAAAAAGTTGTTTTGAAACAAGCCTTCCAAATCTCATTGCATATGAGTTTTCTTGACAGATATACTTCATATTTTTAGCATTTATACGGGCCCAGATCAACTCTCCAGATACTCCCCCATGCTGGGGAACAGACATGGAGCTCACAGCTTGGCTGCCGCTGCTTTCTGCAGCAACACCATTTGAACCTAAGCTGAGCTGACAGCATGTGGTTGCATCTCTTTGTGTTATGTCATAAAAACTTTCACCCACTAAGCAATAACCAAAATGTAGAAAGTTCAATATTCTTAAAGAAATTTCTAATAATCTACTTTATCCTTGCTGTGGTTGTAATGTAGATTTCCCGTCTTATTTGCTGATATATTGTATGATTTTTCTTCCTTCTTGATGCAGAAAAACTACAGGGAAAATTGACAGTGAAATGTCAGAACAGTAAAAACATAAAGTACAAAAAAACCCGCCAAATGCAAATAGGTTTCTCTTTTTGTTATTTGTACTAATATTAGGCTTTTCTTCAACTGTAAAAGGAAAAAAAAACTCACAGGTTTTAGGATTGCCTCCAGAATTTTTCATTTTTCAAAATTTAGTTCCTAGGTTTTGAAGCAATATTTCAGAGAGAGAACCATCACAGTAACAAAAAGGGTTTTAAAGGTGCATGGCTACAGTTTCTTCGTGCAACTTTTTCAATACATCACACTATGTTAAAAGGCTCATTAAGAAGTAACATTCTTGAGATGAATTTTGCTTTCACCAGGTATACAGTCTTGATTAAATTCATGTGAATGAAATCAGGATCTGTCATAGAATGGAAAAAAAAACCCATAGGAGGAATGAGAGGTAAATCAGCCTTGAGTTAATGCACAGTAAAGGAGGAAACAAATTATAAAACAAAGTGATTAGACAGAAGTGGTGGAAGGTGGTATTTCTAAAAAAAAGTACCAGAAAAAAATTAAAACTAAAATGGAGAACATAAGAAAGATAATGCAAAGACAACCTTTTCTTTCAGCTGTCTTTACTGCTCCATAATTTTACCCTGACAAGTAGAAGAAGAGAAAGCCAGGATTTAGCCAGGAGAAGAGAAATGAGTAATTGGAAAAAGCAAAGCCCTCGTGTTCATTAATTCAAGCCCTTTTGGTTCTTGTCCATTTTCAATACTTTCTTGCCATGACAACGTGCTCAGCTTGTTGTTGTTAAAATTCCACTCTCACTGTGTAGTCAATCTAACTTTATGGCCAGTAAAAATTTTTATCACACAATGGGCACTTTGGAAATCACTAATCTCAAACTTTCTGTCCACAGTAATTGAAAGGCTGATATCATGTTACCTGCTGCGTGAATTCAGTTTCGGAGAATGAATTTTAAACCCCTCAAAATTCCATGTTCTGGAAGATGCAGCTTTTTTTCACCATTAAACCAAAAAAAAAAAAAAAATGGTGGTATTCTTTCTGATCGTTTGCTGCTTGGACTAAGAAGATAAGGTCAGCAATGGAGAATATCTCTTGGAAGGAAACAATACAGACTGTGAGCCTCTCATTTTGTACCCTGTATTGGTTATCTCAAAATCAGAGGTTGCAAAAGTGAAGAGGTCTATGGACAGTCTGGAGACCAACAGTCAAACATGGACAGTTCAGCTTGACTGAGTCACCAATTTAAAACTCTTTTTGGCCCGTTTCAATAGACATTATAGTTAGGAGGCTTTGGTCTTTTGAATTACAGCTCTGAAGTTCATTGTGGGTGGCTTGAGACTATTTGGTAGCTTCTGATGGTGTGTGGAGCGAGCTTTCCTCGCTCCAGGACCTGAAAAACACTTCTTTCTGTGGTCTTTCTGGACTAACACGTAGCACGCTGTACCATAATTGTGGGAACCAGGATTCCTATCCAGCCTAGTTGTCCTTTTCAAGATACAGAATATGAGCCTGCAAGAAGCTATTTCCACTGTGAAAGAAACATGAACTCTTTTCCTGATTATCACTGTATAATGAAGACTCATGTTTGTATTTCATGAATAACTATATATAACATAGAATAGTGCAGGATAGTTTTCCCCACAGGGAAACAAAGCTTTGGACAAGAATATTAACCTTACAAAAACACACCGCATATTCAAATGTGCTCCTTCATTATTAAGCAAACTGATAATAGACCCTGTAAATTTTTTCTCCAGATAACCAGAAACATTTTTTTTCTTTCCAATGCTCTAAATTAGCAAGTAATTATATGTAAGTTTTTAAAATACAGTAGCTGAAAAACTTATCAGTAAAAATGTAGAAGACTGGAATGTAATAACCAGCCATTTCTCATTTATAGAGGAGTAGCACAACTGAAGTTTGTAGTACTGTGGTTCTTAAGAGAATACAACTTTTTTCTAGGATAAAAATTATTTTCTCTCAATTTGAACTGCAAGCAGCTTTTCTCTATTTATTCAGTAAAGTTAATGTTGAATTTCAGTTTAGTATGTTGGGGTTTTTTATAGACACATATATTTATGCAAGCATTCTTGCATATGTAATGTACTAATAGGAAAAAAAAAAATCTTACCCAAAAGTGCTTTTTTGAAGATTTTTTCATGCTGTAAAGGCATCATCCAATCCTAATTACAAAATCATTCCATAAGCATCTGTTGTGTTCTGTTATTTCTTCTCCCCATCAATACCACTAAGGTATTTATTACCAGGAAATAATTCCATTAACTTGATTAGCTTTCCATGCCACGTTTATCTTTATAGAGTAGCAGTTACATAAACATAAAAAAAAAATCTGCATTATACTGTCCATTCTGCTTTTAAAAATTAAATAGTCTCTGTGAATGCATTATATGAAATGCTTTCGGTAATTACAGTTTTTATCTTATGTTTAGTTATTTTCTGTTTTAATACAATGTTATCTTCATCAGGATGCCTCTTAGGACAACTAAGTATCTTCTTTCTTTTATGAATGTTCAGGAATCTGAAATTAATTACTTGAAAGATTTAGGCAGCTAAGCCCCAAATTTCAAATCTTTTAAGCTCCTGATGATCAGAAACCAGGTCCACTTTATTTCATGTCTTGATGGCACTGCTCAGAGCTTGCCTCGCACACAAGTGCGCACTTACCATCTTCACAAAACACAAAGCAGCCAACAGTGGTTTGGCTCCAAAAACGCACCTCTTCCCTTTGCCTTCCCTCTATGACTCAGTATTTTATATATTTTTTCCTTTTTTTTCTTTAACATTATTTGCTAATTAGTGTACTTAGCCAGACAACTGGAAAAAATAGTATCAAATTGCTTTTCTGGCCAAGGAGGTTCAGGTCTTTACCTGCTTTCTAAGAAGGAACGAGCTGTTTGGAGAGGGACATTTCGTCGCTCCTGTGGAAGCTGCCCAAGGTATGGAATAGTCATAGCATCAGTCATTTTTGTGTAATTAGGTTAAATCACTGCATTTTGGGTTTTTTTCAGTATAAAGAAACAGTTTTATGGGCAGACACCATCATGCTAGTCTGCTCCCTTCCCAGAGAAGTACCATCCCAACTACATTGACAATTCTACTTTGTATTTCAGGATATCTTCAACAGAAAATTGTTGCCCCAAAATACATCATATTGTTCTTCTTGTCCCAGAGTACCTGACCTATTCCAGGCTACTCATTTTTAGTTTAGTCTGATAAGTAGAAGAATGTGACTTAGTTCTCCATGACCAGCAAGATGTGCCCTGTCGCCTTATCTGGGAATTGCAGCAACTGTTAGCCAGGAGACTGGGATCGTGATGAGAAATGTAGATTCCCATGCTTAACAGCACCTTGGATGATGGCAAAGTTTAATCACAGCCTTGATCCAGTCTTTCACTTGAATATCGGGAATCAGTATCTTCAAGGAACTTCTCTAGGGTATGGGAAATAAATATTCTCATCTGGTCTTTAACCAAAAAACTCACACGAAACACTAGTGGCAACACTACAACCACCAGGTATATTAGTATGACTCTAACGCAAGTGACATTACTGACTTGGGAGAGGAGCCCACGCACGTGTCATGGTTCCCTATCAGACCTTCTTTGAAGATGTAGGCAGAGGATTTTCTAGTTCTTCTCATCCCTATCGGGCTTGAACAGAACATAGGCTGAGATAAGTCAGCTGGTGTGGTTGAAGGCACATGAAAAAGCAGAACTTTTCAGAAAAAAAGAGTAAGAGGTCTGGAGGATTTACACACTTAATGGGATTCTGCAGCAGCGAAGTAAAAAATTCTGCATCGGATTTTGAAGTTAGGTCAAATGCAGGCACCAACTTCCTGCTTGAGACGTTTTGGCCTTCAACACACAAGCCTTTCTGGGGATGACGTAGGAGATTGTCCGTCTGTGAGCACGGCACTTCCACATGAAGAGCTCTGTGCATCCTCAAAGTATTCTGCTGTTACAAGCACCCCGCACATGTTGCAGTGTTGTGTTGCACACGCTGGTGCAATGGGACAGCACGTGCAGCAGACAGGCACAGTCAGCATCAGGTCTACTCGGTGGGCTGTCTGTAGGGTTTCCCTTATGCTGCTGCCCCAAGTCATAATTCTGTAACCAATAAAGGAATGAAAAAAAAGCAACAGAGATGACCATGCTTCTTGATATTTCCTGCTGACTGACGTAAGCCTGTGCCCCAGTTCCTGCCAAGCGTGCGGGGCACTGGAGATCCCATTCTGGGTTCCTTCGCTCATCCCCTGCATGGTAGAGGGATCCAAAGCACTAGGCGCAGGGGTCCAAGCTTCTTTCAGGAGGCCAGGTACTCAGGAGGTGTTGCAGTCGAGTGTTGGAACATTTCTACCATTTTAATATTTACAAGAAAGGAGGGAAACCTTCTTTGAAGACCTAAGAAATTGGCAACGGATAAAGGAATTCAGGGCTTGTGGTCAAAATAGGAAAAGAGAAAAAAATTTAAAAGACCTCTGATCATTTGAATAAGCTTTGGAGGATCATTTGAAGACATCTGTTTTACTAATTTATTTCACTTTAACAATGGGTGTGTGAACTCTGAAGAGAATTTAGAGATGTTTTCCCTACTGTTTTTAATTATTGAATATTGTATAGTATTTCTTTTCAAGCCAAGAGCAATAGCAAACCTCAGGAATATGTCAATGCTTACCAGGAGCTGATTCATGTTTTGTTTCTGCAGAAGGAAAGGGAGCACCAACAGCAACTGAATATTATATTAGAGCTGACTGAATGTGGTTTTACTTCATATTGTAACACCCTAGGAGCATGTATACAGACAATTACTACATCTTGACAAAAGAGCAGGAAATTCTCAAAACACATTAATTTAATCATTCATGAGCGTCAGACCAGACCCATGGTCAGGTTTTCTCAGATAAGTGGAAAAAAAAAAGTATTACAAAAGTCACAGCTGTCACAAATGCTATGCATCAGTAACATAGAGAATATGTGTTCATCACTGACCTGAATGATTCCTCCTAGAAATGAAACTGCTGCTGCAACTCCAATCCGCTGCATTTCAAACTCTGATAGGCCCAAGGGTCCTGAATTATTGTGTGTAGTGAAATTAGCGCTGACTGAAGGAACAAGACGCTCAACTGCGTTGGCAGATATTAAGGAAGTTAAAGCAAATGTTCCTATAAAAAGAGCCACACATTAGTCACCAGCAATTCTATATCTGCCTGTACTCACCACTCACAGCCTCTTTTTCAAAACTTGGCCATTATGAGAGAAAGTGCCATTTTGCTCATGCCTGTCATGCTAAGAACAATTTTTAAGGTAATCTTTTTATGTAACACACATTTCTTAATGTAAAATACCATTTGTACATACAAATTAAATGTCAAATTTTTTGTGAGCATATTCATTTAGACACGTTAACAAAAGACGTTCAAACACAACAATTCACAATGATTTCAAGTTATCACAAGTGCTTTTGACTCACCCTGGGTATGATGAAACAGCTTTTTGTCTGAGGATCCCAAATGTTCACTGTTTAAATTTCTAGGGCAATTAATTCACACCATATACATAGTACCTAGCACAATATAGTTAGAAGATGTGTACGTTCGAAAACTCAACAAATAGTCTGTACTCTAATAAATGGAGGCAGAGGTAAAGAAAGTTTAATGACACATAGATAAAGAAGGCTGATAATTCAATACCGAAAGTCACAAACATCATACAGAGCTCTAAGAGCATAAGAAGTGCCCCACTATGTCAGACCAGTGGTCCATCTTTCCCAGTACTCTGCCTCCAGCTGTGGCAATCAGAGGTGTTACCCAGGGAAAGCACACAAGCCTGGCCACTTTCTGCAGGCTGCTTTCCCAGCATCCATAGCCGATGTATTAGGGATGTTAGCGAGTACGTCTTACCCAGTCCTTTTAGATTTCGGTTTTGGGCTAGCATTCATGAATGTCTGTTTCAACCTGCTTGTATTTTATGCCTTCACAATGTCCTCTGGGAGCAGGTTCCAGAAGTTCACCATCTGCTGTAGTATTTTCTTTAATCTATACTTGGAAGGTCTTTTAAAGTGACCTCTCACCAGTTTCAGTGAGCTCTCCTTATTTCTAATGTTGCAGGACGTAGTGAATACTGTTCTACCTTCACCTTGGCCTTCACAGAGTAAACCTCCCAGCATTAATTCCTTGGGAACCCACCAGGGACACCTCCACCATGAAAAATGATCACTAAATCCTACCTTTTGCTTGTTATCCTTTAACTGGCTAACAATTAATGAAAGGACTTTTCTTCTATCACAAGGGCAACTTAGTTTCTTTAGTAACCTTTGGTGTGGAACCTTATCAGTAGCTGTTTGACCATTCTGTTATCTGATATTCAAACTATTTCCTTCTTCCATGTGCTTAGTAACACTCATACAGTACTCCAGGAGATTAGTGAGGTAAGATTTTCTTTTACAGGAGTCACATTAACTCCTCTCCAACAGACTCTGATTTTACATATCTTTCAGTATTCTTATTTTTATTTATAGACTATAATAGGGGTGAAAGACAGGTCTGCAGTTCCCAGGATTTCCTACAGAGGTCTCCTGACACTGAAACTGCACTGGTAAATTGACAGTCCTACGGCCTTGTTACAGCCTTGTCAGAAAGGTGTCCACCAGTTTCCTTCCCAGTGTCCTATTTTGATGTATTTAAAGAACCTTTAACTATCAGTTTGATTATCCTCTCTATGGCACTCTTCACATTGCACCTTTTAGCCTTCTAAATGTCCTGTATATGTTTGACCTACCACATTTCATGGCTTTCCTGCTCACCTCATTTTGTCAAGATTTCTATTTTTCAAGTGCCAAACTCTTCCCTATGACAGTCGCCTTAATTTTCCCATTGAGCCATGAAGGAGTTTTTTGATCACATTTTCTTTTTTGAATTATGATACACATTCTACCTGGGCCTAAGTTTCTGGGTCCACAATTTAAGAAGGATGTGAAGGTCCTTGAATGCTTCCAGAGGAGGGCAACAGACCTGGTGAAAGGGCTGGAAGGAAGGTCCTATGAGGAGCAGCTAAGGACTTTGGGTTTGTCTAGTTTGGAGTAAAGGAGGCTGAGGGGTGACCCCATTGCTCTCTACAGCTTCCTGAGGAGAGGAAGTGGAGAGGGAGATGCTCATCTCTTCTCCCTGGTATCCAGTGACAGGATGTGTGGCAAT
This sequence comes from Dromas ardeola, assembly GCA_013398915.1. Taxonomy (NCBI): domain Eukaryota; kingdom Metazoa; phylum Chordata; class Aves; order Charadriiformes; family Dromadidae; genus Dromas; species Dromas ardeola. Next base: position 339,157 of record VYZM01022868.1, read on the forward strand.
TGTTCAAACCTGCGCCAGGAGAGGTTTAATTTGGACATTAGGAAGCAGTGGAACGGTGGAACAGGCTTCCTGGAGAGATGGTCGATGCCCCAAGCTTGTCAAGTGTTTAAGAGACATTTAGACAATGCCCTTAACAACATGCTTTAACTTTTGGTCATCCCTGAAGCGGTCAGGCACTAGATGATTGTTGTAGGTCCCTTTCAACTGAAATATTCTATATTATTCTATTCTACCTAGTGAAAATCTATCAATTCATAAANTTCAGCCTGAACACCATAATACCTTAACTGAGGCTGGTGGGATGAGTGCATGAGACAGTGCATTTCTACTGAGAGGATCAACAACATATGTCACACACATTTATTTAAAAAAATCTTCAGGATAGCAAGAGAACTGTTTTGGTTCTTTTTTTTCCTAAGATTAAATTCTGGAATAGACACCTGTGGAAGGGACAGGTTTACACACCAGAGACTGTGCAGGAATCTGTGGCTGTGGAGTTCTCTCAGCAAATTGTTCTCTGAATAATATTCTCTCCCAAGGACAAAACATCAGACTTAGCTGCTTGTACTTACCCATTTTATCATCTGTTTTCATTGCTAAAATTTATGTCAGCCAGATATTTCTTTATTTATTTTCCTACATATGCAATGGATTATTTCTTCCTAATAATCTTACACTAATAAGCTGCTGACAATACACTGCTACATTATTAATTTTTAATTGAATATGGTTTAATATGTTTAAGAAAAAAAAGTTAAAAAAAAGGATACTAATATATCTCTACTCGAGTGTCAAAATTATTTTCCAATTTCTAAATTTTCACTTTTTTTTCAATAATTCTCTTTCTTACATGAACTGAGTACATTCCATCACTCATTACAGCATCAAGTCAGTAACAGCATCAACAAACATCAAAAGGCTCCAATACTTTCTGTGCCTTCCTTTTGCTGTAAGACAAGTTATAGCTGTTCAGCAATTTTTAATAATTTCATTGAATATTTTTGAACAAAAAGGGTGATCAAAATAGTGGCTAACTTCTTACTAAAACATTTGTCAGGGCATACACTTAAGCAATCAGATCCTGCAGAGTTCATTTTTTGTGTGATTACCCTGAACCATCTTTCTTCCTTTCAGGAGTTTTTCTCCTCCACAAGGAAAACATACCTTCTCCCTCCTTAAATTTTCTGATGACCACAGAGGCTGCTTCCATTCACCCAGTCCTACCATGCTTTACTACTGGGCCTGTCTCATCCTTCCTGCAAACTTCAGAGGCCACTGAGTGCCCACTTCTGCACAACAAATAATTTGTGGTTCAATCTCATGAGTGTTATTTCCAACTTTGGTTTATAACTTGGGTTCTTTGGAGTCAGAGCATTCATCTAACTATCAGGAGATCAAAGTCATTCAACCCTTGCAGCTGCTATTGGCTTTGCTGAGGGTAAACAAGTAACTCCTAACTAGTAGCATAGCACCCAGGACACACCTTTTACTGCCTACCTAATTACTCTGCAAGTGGACAGGAGTTGTACTGAACCCATTGAGAGAATCTCTGGCTTTAACACTATAGCAGGTAATAGGAACAGAAAGCTTCTTTTTCTGAGAAATGCAGGGTTTGTGTTTTAGACAGGTGGGAACTAATGTATGTTTTCTACAGTTTAAGCTACAGTCGAGCCTTTTTCATTCCTGTTTACATGTGTCTTGTTGGCTGAACCCTTTGTTAAAATCTTAGCCTGAAGCAGATTTCTAAAATAGAGTTAAAATAAAAAAGCCCTTAGTAAACTACATTTACAAAGGAAGTGTCAATGCAATATTAAATTATAATGGCAGGAGTAACTCTAGTATATTCTTAATGAGGCTCTTTAAAGTACTTAAACTCACAAAAACTAGTTGTAAAAAGAAGCACAAAAACATCTTATTTCTGTTTAGTCTTAGATAATTTTCCTTCCATTGATCTTATAATAAAAAAAGAAAACGTTCAGCTTCCAACTCCTTATTTCTGAAAATGTTTTTAGCAAATAGACACTTACCTGTTGCAACATGATGTCCCATTCCAAATATGGCATAAATAATGACAGGGAAGAAAGAGCCATATAAACCAAAAACCGGATGGACTGAAGACAGAACCGCAAAGGCCAGCCCTATAGAAAGTTAAATGGAATTACTTCACTGTATGAAGATAAAACTGTTCTGCATTCATTTTTTTTTTTTTTAATGAGGAAAAGTCTACAATTTTATTGAGAGCAAGAAAAAACCCACCTTCATTTACAAAAACCTAGAGCACAAGCCAACTACTGTACAATGAGTATCAGGAAGAACTGTGGAAAGTTTTTCATTGGTTGTGTCATGAAAATCCTCACACTTTCTTCTGAGTCTTGGTCACCAGCAGAAATAAATGGGTCACAGATACAATCTATGGCATCAGCTACCATGTTTCCTGGTTGTCACCATCAGTGGTTCCAAAAATTTGTTTAATAGCCAGTCCTCACAGGAGGACGCACCACTGTTTCACCCCTGCCCTCACAAAGATGGGTTTGAGACTGCCAGGGCTCCAGGCAGTCAGATGGTTATTTCTTACAAATAGTTCAAAACCTATAATTTTGGTTTGGATGGGGCCCCTTCAGTCTGCTTTCTTTTAATTTCTTAAACAAAAAAAATATTCTGGAGTTCATTGTCTTTAGGTGCCTGGGGTTTTTTAATCCCTTAGATATTAACATTTTTGTTGTTGTTGTTACATAAAGCTGTTGTGCCAGAAACGGAAAGTATTTTACTTCCATGTTGAGATGGAGAATGAACTAAACTGGTTAGGATTTAACTTCACAGACTTACTAGTTACCTTCATTGATTAGCTATAGAGGACAGCATCCATCTTTTTCTTAGAAAGTCTTGGAATATGCCAAGAAATCATCTTTTAAC